>JAOEHI010000014.1:3067547-3090047 GCA_025447815.1 Percopsis transmontana
TATTATCTGAGCTGTCCAAAATGTATGCTTGTGGTTTGTACTGCAGCTTACAGCAGATTTTGCCATTTTATCTTTTTTCTTGTTTTCATCTTTGCAGCAAAATCGTTTTTTACCAAATGCACAAAGTGAAATATACATTTATGAGAATAAAGAAAAATACAGTAAAACCTGAGTTAAAGTTATTCTTCATTAAGTGTGGTTACAAATATAAATGTGACCACCTTAGGTCTAGTGTTTTTCATCTTTGCAACTAGTGCAACAACTATGTTTTCAGTCTTTAAAATATGTAAGAAATGTACAACTGTGGATCAATGAGTAGCCTTCATGTTTGTTCCTAGCTTTTATCTCAGCTCACTCATTATTAGCTACAGTGTAGCCCACAGCTCTACTCTTCAGCCAGCCTCACCATCGCTTTATGTAAACAAAGGTAATCTACACTGAGGTAGTTTTCTCTCTGAGACTATTATGGCTGCACTCCTGTTAGCCAAGTGTTTTGTAGTTTGACATGGCTCCAGTGCAGCCCAGCAGGACTCCCCCTTTCCCTCATGACTGTGTGTAGAGCCGTGGGAGAGGACTGGGAACATTAATCCCTTCAAAGGAACAGATCTAATTCAAAATCTGCCGCTCAGAACTAGTTGAGAGGACAGTGATTGTTTCTGCAGGGAAGCCAGATAAAGATCACAGCATTGATATAGAAAACGGCAACTTCCACTGCTGCATCTCAAGTTGACTGTCCTTGCCTTTTTAAAGTTTTTTTTTTCAAAATTAATATTGAAAACTATAAACTACTTTTTCGTCATTGAAACTTTGTGCTCTGAAAGCTAGTACAAAATAGTGTAACACATTACCCTGTCATTTTGCACATTGTAGCGCCAGCGTCTCATTTGTTTGGTTATTGGAAATATATTGATTTTGATTTTTAACATGGGCTTATCCCGGTTTTGTTCTACTCATAGAGGGGAGTTCCTTCCTACAACTATTCAACTGACAAGTTTCTTGAAAGAAACAAAATAGAGGCATCTCACGCTCCAAGTGTTACTTTTAAAACCTGAAGCAATGGAGGGCTATTAAGGTATTTCTCAAGCCCCGTCAAGTCACATATCTAGATTAGAGACTGACTTTTTCTGGTCAATGTTTAACTAAATCGTAGTATGAAGGAAAAGGAACGTGGTCGGATATTTAATCAAATGTAAACAAATAGGCTAAGCTATGCAATAATGTAGTTTTAAAAGTTACGATTGAAACACAAACAAAGAGCTCTAATTAAACTCATAAATGTAAGAAGAATGCCGATTCTTCACACATGTTGTTCCATACCCTCCATCGAGCAGCTAGGCAGTGTGCTTGCAGATCTCCAGAGATAACAATGTCACATTGTCACACGGGGTTCTGCTACAAATCCTTAATTACAAAAAGAGGATCAGATGACTGCAGCGTCCAATACCAGGGTCTCCAGGCAGCGTGGGGGTCTTTGATCAAGAAAATCCAATTATTTGTGTATATACATTTCCCACATAGTGATTACTTCATTAATTGTCCCGCCTTTATCTCCTCCCTTCCCATCCCCCCTAATAATCAGCTCTTTTATCCAGACCAACAAACACACCATAGGAGCTTTGTGGATTCAAAGGCTTTGCTTTCCCCTCTCAAAGAGCCGCTATTCTTTGATGATTGGGCAGCGGCAAACTTCAAAGTAATAAATCTTATTTCTGACTGGCTGGCGGCCCACCAAAGTCCTTATCAAATTCTAAGAAGTGATCCCTCAGTCTTCAGATAGTCCAAGGATATCTGGCGGAGAGGAAGCACTGGGAAGGGAACCTTCGCACTACGAGACACTTTACTCCGAATATACATATTTATCTCAATTGGCTTTTATTTTGATTTGGTTTTTATCGAGAGGGAGAGGACGTTTACCATGGCAGCAGTGGCTGTACTGCGGAATGAAACACTCCAGGCTTTTCTGCAGGTTTGTTTCAAAGTTTTGTTCGCATCGAAGATTTTTTATTTATTTATAAACTACTCAATGCTTGTATGTTTTTGAGGTTTGGGGCTTGTGCTTATTGTACGAGCCTCACTTTTGCGTGGGTTTTATAAAACTTTCAGGCATATTAATAGCCTAGTCCATAGTGATATAAGAAAACATCTGAAAATGATTGTTTGCATTTTTTTTGACTGAAGATGCAGTAGCCTACCCTATAACAGAAGCTACATTTGTTACAGCCTACAGTGCGATTTGATATTATAAGACATTAGCTATTAGCAAATATAGCCTAGGTGGACGCTAAAAGTACACTACCACGTCGTTTTAATCGTTTTGGTAACCATGTGTAAACTAGTGAGAATAATCGCTAAATTATTTGTTTGGGTAATGCAGGATCGCACTCCGAACTCCTCTCCAGAGAACTGCAAGCACTCTCCGCTCGCGCTCCTGGCAGCCACTTGTAATAGGATCGGGCATCACCACGGATCAAACCCGGCCGATTTTCTCCAGGTCCCTTATGACCATACCCTGAGTTCGCCGTCCCGATTATTCCATCCGTGGACTAACGAGGGGAATCCCCAAACCACTCTTCCGGGCAGTTCTTCCTTCGGACTATCCTCCAAGCCCCAGCTGTCAGCGCACATCCAAAGTTCGTTCAGCTCCCACCACGAGCTCCCTCTCACCCCTCCAGCGGACCCTTCGTACCCATATGACTTTTCCCCTGTCAAGATGCTGCCTTGCTCCATGCAGTCTCTCCAGTCGACGTGCACTCCCACGTACGTCCCTGCGGTTACTTATGCAGCCCCTACTCCAATTCCGCCCGCCATGCCCAGTTTCGTTACGGGACCTTCCGGCCTCGTGCATCAGCAGCAGAGACAGTTGTCCCCAAACGCTGGAGAGGATATTCCGTGGTGGAGCCTTCAACAGGGCAACCACGTTAGCCACGCTTCCTCACTTGGCCCCCATCGGTTCCAGTTGCAGAGAGGCTTGGTACTGGGACATACAGATTTCGCGCAGTATCAGACGCAAATCGCTGCTCTGCTGCACACCAAGTCCCCTCTCGCAACAGCCCGTCGATGCCGGAGATGCAGGTGTCCGAACTGCCAGTCTTCAACGTCAAATGACGAACCAGGGAAGAAAAAACAGCACATTTGTCACATACCAGGTTGCGGGAAAGTTTATGGCAAAACTTCTCATCTAAAAGCTCACCTGAGGTGGCACTCCGGTGAGCGGCCGTTTGTGTGTAACTGGCTGTTCTGTGGCAAAAGTTTCACCAGATCTGATGAACTCCAGAGACACCTGAGGACTCACACGGGGGAGAAACGCTTTGTTTGTCCGGACTGTTGTAAGAGATTTATGAGGAGTGACCACTTGGCAAAACACGTCAAAACTCATCAGAACAAGAAAACCAAGTGCCATGAAAAAACACTTGACCATGTCAAAAGGGAAGACACAAGGAATATGTTGTAACGCATTTTAGAGCCAGATTATTAGATTCCACTAGTGCAATTCACTTCTATATTAGTAAAAGTACAATGTGAGCTACATAATAACTACAATATTTTGTTTCTTGATTTCTTACTTACTGAAAATAGTTTCTAACTGGTACATGTAGCACATTTTTGTATATATATGAAGTCTCATAAGTTAATTTGGGATCATTAAAAACTCATTTATCCCATGAGTTTGAATTCACTGTCTATACCATATCAAGGAAGACAAGTTTTCAACTTGTGTTTTAATCATTGTCTTCGGTGGAAGATTTCACACTCTTGTAAATTATATTTAATAGCTTTTGTTGAATGAAAGTGTCCGTTTTTTGCTCCATATGGGGTGTTTTTAGCATGCTCTTGAAAAGATATGCTATTGTTGAAATGACCCAAATACTGTGTAAGAATAAAGAATATAACATTTTCCTCATCTCAGAATAGTTCTTTCTTATAATAGTTCTTTCTTATAATATATGGCTGATGAGATTCGCAGGTTGTTTCTTTAACTTGTCAGGCATATAGTGTGTATAGGTTTTATGTTGTACAGTGCTGTCACAGAGTTTCACAAAAAACTCACTAATATTTAGTGTTCACGTATAGTTTGATCAGCATGGTGCATTTTGCGGTTAGACAGAATATTGGATACGTTTTTGTGCAGCAGATTCCAGTAGGATATTGTTTCTGAGATAAATCTTCATCTACATGATCAGTAAACTTGACTTTAACTTTTTCCAGTTACCCTCAAATATGATTCTATAGGGTTTCACTGTCACGCAGAGTATTTCTAAAAAGAAATATTTTATTACAACTGACTGCATAAAATAAAATAGAGACTGAGGTAGCATTGTCTCATCATAATTAAGTATGGATGATGTGATCTTAACTGTATTTGGACATCTGTCCACAGGCTCATATGAGTACCACTGGAAGTCCTGTATTTGAGACAAATGTCCCAGTGAAAACGCATCTGTACCATTGTAAGCCAGAGCACTTCAGGCATGTACTAAATGTGTAACGGTGTCGTTGAAATCATTTAAAATATAAGATCCCTATAATGTTATGTAAACATTATAGTGTTGACAAAAGCATTGACAGTTGATAAACATCTTACACTAGTAGGTGGTATCATTTTCTTCATAAAGTATTAAGCCTACAAATTACAGTGAAATATTAGTTATTCATAATAATAATAATAATAGTCATTTACATAAACTTCATTGAACGCTTTTACACTTGATTCAGTATTGATGGTAATTTTTACTTCTTTTTTAACTGTAGGACACTAACGGCCGGAGTAGTTTATTGTGTTCAATCTGTATGAATTATTAAATTGACATATTACCTGTACCTATGTACAATTCACAAATTTTAGCACATAAGTGACTTACAAATTGGCTGAAATCATCAATGTATACAGTTTATATACAGTATACATGTAGGTATATATAAATATATACTTTTTATTTTTATTTAATTTTTTTATTTTTGAAAGCCTGCAAGATCAACACAAAATTTATACCCACACTCACTTGTACTGCATTGTACTATGCTTTAGTTACTGAGCAGATTCGCTACAGAGGACCCTGAAGGGGTGGAGAGCAACTAATGTTCACTCCCTCTGTCCATAAAAGTGAACAGAAAAGTGTTGACCTTCAGGGCAGAAGCTTGATCTTCTAACCTTCAGGTAACTGACACTTCATACTCATACTCAAAGAGAGGACATGATTATGAGCACAGACTACTGATATAGATTTTCACCTCAAGAGCGCCCACTATTGTAATTGTTCAGCATTTGAGAGGTTTTCACCCAGTATCCTCCACACATTGCTCAAGACTTGCTAGCAGTTACTTTAGATGGTTTCTAAATTATGCTGTTGGGGTTGAACATCTGAAATGTTCTGATTAAATTATTTTTAGTCATTTAATCTGATTCACTTTTATTTCTCAAACACATATAAGGAGTTTTATGTGGTAGATAGAAAGACTCTTGTATAAGAAAATATTAAAAGTAAATATTTAGAAATGGTCTGACTGCTTATGGTGAAGACAGGTTTTTGCTGATCATCTAATCTGATCCATAAGCACACTGACAGAGAGGGAATGAGCAAATGCTGTATTCTGTTGTATAAGCTTGGGTTGACTGTCCTTAATGGTATGCATGAAAATGAAACTGTTGCATTGAGCTTCATACCCCGAGGTACTCCATTCACAACATAATAGGTAAAAGGAGATGCTTATAAAATGTGACTCTATCCAAATTTCATGATCCTATTATAAATCTATGACTTCTATGGCCATGTTGAAAAGATCAATAGTCTCTTTATAAAGTGGAGAAAAGCATTGTTAAGTACTTATTTGCTTTAGTGTTCAAAATAGACTGCTATCAATACATTATTATCTGTTATTATAAATCTATAATTATGTCCAGCAGTATGCTAATGCTGCAACCATTTAAGAACTAAATATTTTCGTACTCAGCCATTTGGAATCACATCCGTAATGTTGGTATTGTGGTGAATTAAGTTTTTGTCTCCAATGTTAAAAGAAAAAGCCTATGTGTTTTTTCAGAGATTAATAATACAATTTACAACAAAGTTCTCATAGCCATAGTTCTGATGCTATATCCGTTAGAGTTCTAACTTAGAGTTCTAACTTATAGTTTTAACAGTTTCAATTAAACACTACACAGCTGCTGACTTGTGAACTGAAAATAAATGAATAAAGAGCATCAAGGAGCTATGAGGTTTAGTATGCCACAATAGAGTGGGGTTAAGTGTTTGTTTGTTTGTTTGTTTGTTTTTCACATTTAGGTCATGGTGGTTAGAAGGGTAAATCCATCTATGATAATTAAATGTACATTTAAAACAACTGTCCACCAACTGACACATGCTTTGACCTTTAGCGTTAACATCAACATTGGGTCTAAGGGTTCAAACTCAATTGACACTCCCACTCCCAACAACTATGTTATAATCTATTGTTCTTGCACTTTTATACCACTGTGAAGATTATTGCCATGGGCATTATTGAAAATCAGTCTAATCTAAGTCTAAGTGTAGTTCTTGCCATACACAATGCCCATGACTCTGATTCTGATTGATTATAATCTGAATACGATTACATCTCTACTATTTTGTGTTACACACTTGTACCACAGGTGGGTTATGTGAGCATTTCAATGCATATCATTCTTACACTATAGTGTAGCCATGATAAGTTAGTGGTTGAAACAGTATCATATAGCCTACCAATTAATACAAATAAACAGTGCGCCGCAATTGCAATGGAACAGAAAAGAGAAAAACAGAAATCACTCCAATGTCACAGATTTTGAAACCTGTGCACATGTTTAAAACTGCTTAAATGTTATTTTTGCCACTGTTTCTATGTCATAACCTGTATTAAAGCTATAGCTTTTTCGAAGAGTATAGAATTATATTTAATTTTAAATAATAATTCTAATGATTATAACTTGCCTTTTTAAAATCATTTACATTTTTATGAGAAAATTAAAGGATTGTGCCTTTGCATATTTTAATTGGCTTTTAGAAAAGGGGTATTGGTTATTTTAACCGTGAAGAACTGTTAAATTGGATTTTAACTTGTTCTAGGCAGACATTTAAAGTGCTAAGATATAGAGGAAATGTAATGCCATACGGCTATATAAGAGGGGTGACAGATAGACCAGAACTTAGAGGTCAACCGAGTCAGACTGATGCTTTGACTAATAAGATGACTAAATCACACAATTTACTCATATCAGTAAACATCTCTTAAGTAAATGTGTGCGAATAGGTATTGCCTTTCTTAAGAAAGTAGCATGCCCACTATGAGATTGGTCACCAGTGAGGGCAAAGAGAGTTTCCAACTAAACCAAAGTCTTTTGAATATCCCATCCCCAAGGTTATAAGAATCCTTCAGCAAAATGCCTAACCCCTGTTTCGAGGGACATGGGCAGGGACATGTATAGTTAGGCTGATCCTGAAACTGACAGTTGGGCGAAAGGAGAATATTACCACAGAGGGAGTAGTGGTTTTCTAAGTGGGGGGCACAAAAGCTTTCATTTAGTGTTTTTGTCTTAGACTAAATATATTTCCTGTGGTATTTATGGTTGTTATATATAGCTTGTGGACCTGTGTCCACCTCTCTTTGATGCTCATACAGTTTGAAACCACCGGCTTAAAGCTACAATCTTAAACTTTGTCCTACTGAAGTGAATGACAGCAAAGGTTGGTCCAAAGGACAGGCAGATTTAAATAGAGTAGGCTATAACCGACCCGCATGCAGTCCACACTCTGACATCACACTGTTTCAAAGTTATCACTTACCATCGCCACAGGGGTGCTTTAATGAAATGTCTCCAAGATTCCTTCCAAAATAGCTATTTACATCAGTTCCCTTCCAGAAAACATGGTGCACATGTGAACCACGTGTGAAATTTATGTTTTTTCTTCTTCTTCTGTAAACCTTAAACAGCAGAACAGCAATATCATACTTGTTTATGAGAAAATAGTCAGGATAGTGATGGAGCTGCCTAGTTTCTCCAGGTGTTATCGCCTCAAAAGGAACATTCGACCTTCAGCATGGTCCATGATTTAGCTCTAGGCAGATTCAACAGCCAGACATATTTAAAACAATGGAATGGGGCACATTCCATTTTTTCTTCTTAAAATCATGAATCTGAGATCTGAGTTAAGATTTTAGCTGTGCTTTTGTTGCACACTTAGGTCATTTTTATTATCTTGGATCTGACCACTAGTAGGCTATAGATACTGCTAATGTGTTATATACCTATGGTTTTTTTGTTGATATACTGTACATTTATTACACTGAATATTTTATCACTTCTCATTATCACTTCTCACCTATACTATAATAACTTGGAATGTTATATAACTATTTGGCCTAATGACCTTTCGGGTCTTAACTGTCAAGCTAATGCTTTTTTTGTTTATGGGTGCATATAAACAAATGTCAGACTGTGGGAAAAGATGAATCGTTCACTACCAACACGGATGAGCAGCTGACAGCAGGGAGACACCTTCTGTCAGCCAGAGGAAGTTCACAGACACATGATGGCTCAGAGTAACCCATACAGTGTTATCACAAGAGTGTATTTTATCTCTAGGCCTATTTACTATTGGTTTTTTCAGATTTAATTTATATTTATTGTAGCATACAGATTACGGTGGTCGCTAAACGTATAGTTACACATTCATCCGTTAGCCTACAGATGATCTGGAAGCCTAATGATGACAATGATGACAACAGACCATCCAGTGTTTTGTGATGAGCCTAGTCTGATGGCTGTTATATGTCACACACACACACTTGTTCTATCTGCGGGGAGGAGTGGGTGGTGTGTTGCCTACTTCCTGAACAATACTCTATCTCTTATTGTGCCTCCATGGCTGATTTTCCATATAGGCTACTTTGCAATATGCTCCATCTTGTGGATATTTTTATACCACTATCAGTGGGTTATTGTAATTTCATTGTATTGCAGTGGGCTTAGTTGAAGTTTGTGTTATCGTCTTTTAATCACATCGTGAGACTTGTTTTTAGATGTTTGCTGTGTTCAGCTGTTGAAAAGCTGACGACACTAAATGTGTTCGTTCTGCCTGGGCTGGACAGTAGGCTAACTGTTGACGTTAAACGTAGCCTGGACGTTAGCATGCTCCGGAGCTGTCCGGTGCTGAAAACACTAAACGTCAAATTCTGACGGGGGTGTAGCCTATACATTTTGTTGTTGTTGTTGTTAGTGGTGTGTCACTTTATCAGACATATTGTCTTCACTAGATTCACTAGTATGCTTTGAATAGGCCACTCATTCTTCATTGTGTTCAGTATGTGCTCCAAAGTACGGGTGTTAATATGAGACATTCATTAATAGGTCGGTTTATAATAGCTTTACTGAATTGGCCTATTTCTAGAACTGCCCATTGGCTTACTGGTGCAAGAGTCATTCGTGGTTCCTTACCGCCACCTTGTGGGATTTTTTTCGACCTTAAAGCGTAATTTTTCCTTTGTGTGTAACGTGTAGGCTAACTATTTTCCTATTCTCTTTCGGTTTAAAAATATTACGTGAATTATTATGTTTACTTTACCAAATTAATATAAGTTAGTGTTATGCAAGCGTTTGGTTTCATTTACTAGCCCTATGCTGTTCACGATGCAATAATATAAATGTCATGAGTGGCTATCAGGCTAAACAAAACATCAAATAAATTAATAATTGACTGTAGGTATAATTCTGCAGATTTTCTTCGTTTGCTTATAATTTCACGTGAATAAGACAGCGGCCACTCCCCCCTCCCTTTCTGTCCCGCCTCACGTAATGTGTTGCTCACATAGGATCAAACTTCAAGTCCAGCTTCGTGAGCAGGTTTCAAAACAGAGGTATATAGGTCCAAAGACAACCGGCATTCTCCCAACAAAAAAAAGTCACACTATAGCCGAAATCGACTCCATTCTGGGTTAATTTGCAGACAAGGCGGGTCGTCCCAATATTGGGAGAAATATGCTGCACCAGAAGAGACATTGGCGTGACTGCGTGCGTAGTAACAATAAATAGACAAAGCGCGCTTTAAATATCACAAAATCACACCTGCTTCAACGAAAGGGTCACCTTGCATGGGATCTAGCAGTGAATTGTCGCTTAAACCATTGTTTTGTTTCTGCTGGAGCGTACCAAAACGCGCTCCGCTCTCTTCTCAAGGACTTAATTTGGTGGTTTAATTCAGATTCAGATTCTGGACTGCACCTGTTACCTGGAGCCAACGTAAGTAGTCTACAGTCAGGCTCTTGACACAAAGAGATTGTGAATGTTAGTACTAACAGATTTGTGTTTTAGCCTAGTTTTTTTTTTTTTTACTTGAGATGCTCTAACAGGTGTTATAGGGTTTACTTAAAGGTATTTTTGGGAAAATATATTTGTGTATATATTGATTTGCGTAAAATTTATTAGATGTTAAAATGTTGTTCATGTTTCATTAAATCGATCTTGTTGAATGAAACCATTAATGCACGTTTGGTAGAGGAGCTGTGGGTCACCTTTTCCATGTGACATTGACCTGCTTCACGGTCACATATAAACATAATATTTTGGGGTTATAATTTCGCAATGAACTAATTGGCCTGTTTATACCGCATTTTTTTTAGAATAGATTATCGATTCCTAGTAGGCTATACATCTTGTTGGTGATTGCTCGTCAACATCTAAACGTTTAACGATTAATTGTGGGGTTCAGGTGAATCCTATTTAAAATATCCTTGCCTACAATATCTATTTGCAGATGAGGGCCTACTCTTTAACGTCTACAAGTCAAAAATAACCCCGAACCTAGATACAGAGACATTACAGTCATTCACAATTATATAGCCTATATCAGGATCAAGGCATGGTACTGAAATAGAAGGCTGCTTAATGTGTTGCTATTAGGCGATTAGTTTATTTTATGGTAGGTTATTGTTTCTGCGAGCGCATTATGATTAAGCTACCTTTTTAGATCAACTTGTAGGCTAAGTTATTTCCTCACTGACTCGGTGAAGGGCGGAGGGTCCGCTAAATGTCTTATAAATTAGATCATTATGGTCTACAGTGTTTGTTGCCATTGTCGTCTGTCGGTTGTGTGTCGCCAAGTTGAGCCTCTCCATAAAATTCGATGGAGAGATCTAATGGTAAATAAGCCATTTTAAATAGTCCAATTCATAATTAGTAGGCTACTGTGCGTTTCTATGGATTAGACATGCTGTTTTGTTTTCCTGCCACCGTGTGTTAGGGTGGTATAGACTACGTGACATCGTGCATAATTTTTTTTAAGTGAAAATCTTTGAAGTGAAGACTTTTGCAGCGTGTCTTAGGAGTGATGGCGGCGTCTGCACCCTCCTCCTCTGGCGGGGAACCGGATCCCAACTCGACAAATTTACGACCACCCGGCTCAAGTACGTCCATCACAGATAAAATGCTATTTCACTTGTGCTATTTACTTTCTGGGCAACACCATTAATCATTTCCATTGAGAAAAAAAAACGGTTCCATTCGAAATGCCTTTCTCCCAACAAATCACCGCAGCATTGCCTGCGCATCGAATCTCTAGGCATCTGGCTTATAGACAAACGTCCCTGTCACAAAATGATGTCTTGTACTATGGAAGGCAATTAGCCAAGAGCAAGACTTGGGCCACCCAAATGACGAGACATTATAACGTTATTTTAAATATGTGTGCTTAAATATAACTAGGCCTATTATTAATATTGTTATTACTATTGCATATTATTATATTTTACGCATAATTTTACAATAAAAAAAATATTTAGCTAACTGGCTTCTGTATGTTCGAATAAAAACAAATCTTTAAAGGGCTATTATTTCACCAACATTAAATAGCCTTTAACGGCTTTGTGGTTCAGCACTATAGCCTAGCAGGATGGTTTTAACGCCACAGCGCTTTCTTTCACGGATATAGGGAGGCGATTCATAACCCTAATTTGCCCAGTGACTAAAAAGTAGACATGTCCATTACATAAAATATATCTGTATTTTCTGCTGTATTTACATTTTGGCATAGGCCTGCTTGATACATTTACCTACATTTTAATTTTAATTTTAATATGGCCAGAATGCTCTGATTTCTCACCCAGAGCTTGAATTGGGTGTGGGAATGAGTAAATACTTCC
This sequence comes from Percopsis transmontana, assembly GCA_025447815.1. NCBI lineage: Eukaryota > Metazoa > Chordata > Actinopteri > Percopsiformes > Percopsidae > Percopsis > Percopsis transmontana. The sequence continues at coordinate 3,079,698 of JAOEHI010000014.1, forward strand.
AATTGGCTAAGCATTTGTACTTTTTTCCCTCTAAGACGTCAAAAGAAACCGAATTATTGGACTTTTTTGGCCACCGCAGAAAATGATCCGGCATATAGGCTAATTAATTTTCAGTATATAAAGGTTTGGTCCAAATATGTAGCCTATAGGCCTACCTTCCGTCTTTCCTGTACCTTTTGTTGTGTTGAAGCTGAAATCGTGTCCAATGAGCTGGGAAGGGAATGATTTATCTAATGATCCAAAGCAAGGGTTAAATTGGCATGTGGGGGAGGAAATGCCACACACACACACACACGCACACACACACGCACACACGCACGCACACACATGCACGCACACTCACCGCCTCTTACCCCGCAACGCCCCTTCCCTAAATTGCTCCTTTTGATATTTCCCCGTTCTTTAAAGGTGCCCCCATCCCCTCATGGCTGGAAACCCTTGATAACAGAGTGCTTCTCTATCTAACACCACAGCCGGCTTATGTCTATTGATGCATGCATTTTAAACAGCATCTTTTCACTCAATTACATCTTTGGACTAAAGAGTAAATCCGAACGCCTAATTAATTTTAAACTCATGCCATGTCGTGTAGGCTAACAGGAGCACACGTTGACGTCATTTTACTAGGAATAACACATTATCTTCTAGTTATCACTGTTTTAAATCGTTTTCCTCATCACTGCGATAATGTTTATCGTGTTTTAAAAGTAGGCTAAATGTTATATGATTTAACATGCTTATTTAAAACGTAGCCTACTCTAATTTTCGTGTTTGATTATTTAACATAATATCTAGACTAGGCCTACACTCATTGGTTTCTGTAGATTTCTCTAATAGGCTATCTAAATTGCTTTAAAAAATGATTTCAGGTTATGACGCGTGGTGCGGGGTTGCTCATGGCTGTACCAGAAAATTGGGAATGAAGATATGTGGTAAGTTGGCTTTTGTAGGCCAAATGATGACGGCGATAGGCCTACTTCAAAAAATATAGATAGGACATTTTTTTAATTTGATGAGATAGGCTATTAGGCTATTAGCCTAATTGTAGACCAGGGGTAGGCCTATGTAACACTGTTGCCAAGAGAAACCACGTGTAGGCTACAGGCCTATGTATAAAAACGCAATGTCAAAATGTTGTGTCAGTGACCAATGAGACGCAAACCTAGGGATTTTAGTGGGGAAACTAAATACTGTCTAAACGGTTTGGTAAATGAAATTGTCCCCTATCGTGAATGTCACGTGAAAATGTATTGATAATAGCCTATTTTAATTAATGACAATTGCTTCAGTTGGTTTTATTTTTTATATTTTGATATTGCAATAGGCCTACACATGGTCTACAGGACAAAATCAAGAGCAAAACGAAACACACCGTAGGTTACTAGAAATTTTATTAACTGTTTAAACTTTATGTGATTCACTGGTTGCTGTTTCCTATCATGCTAAGCAATTAGTAGGAAGCTGTCAGAACCTAGCTACTGTATGCCTATAGCAACAAACGACACACAAAGTTAGAGAGGAATTCGAGCCGTGCTAATTATTGATCTATTAAAAATGAGATCGTAAAATAAGTGTAGGCTACAGTTACGCAGATTTACAAGATGCCGGCAAAAATGTCGATATCGCTAGTTACTCATTAAAAACGAGATTGGATGAAAGATATAATTCTCATCGAGCCTCTGTCATAAAAAAAGTCATATTGACATAGGCCCTATTCACCACAGCCCACCCAAACTATTAAATCTGCCTCCAGGCTTTCTACTATCGGTCCCTTGTGCAGGTCCCTGCCCACTGAAGTGGAATTTGTCCTCGAAGCTTAATAAGAATTTACAACTACAACATGACAGCTATTTGTTTGGCTTGGTGTGTGAGTTCGGTGCTGATGTCACTGGGCTCAGCCTCCCCCAGAGTCTTCCACCCATAAATAGGATTCCCGGGAAGGGTAGACACCTTTTAAAAAGTAGGCTACGTTAGCGTGAAGTAGACTACTGCCAGCACAAGAGAGTATACGTGTAAAGTCAGTGTTGAGACAATATTGAGTTAGTGGCTTGTAAAGTGCAGCTCTCAAATATGTATGGAAATTGCAATGCCACCCTTGATTCGTCTCCTTCTTGTAAACACTTAGGATTCTTGCAGAAGAACAACAATCTAGAGGAGAAAAGTAGGATTGTGGGTTCGTTCACAGAACGCTCTTCCAACCTGCTGTCTTGCGATAACAGCGACAGAGACCCTCGATTCCCACGCAACGAGACGGACTTCTCCAATTTATTTGCGAGAGGTAAGGTTGAAAAGAAAACGTCATGTTATAAACCATGTAATTATATTTAATGCTTTCGAAGGTTCATGTGTTTTTCTTCAATCAATTGGTTATTGTCAATTTAATTGTTTTTAGATATTATGAAATTTAGTCCAAACACAATTTTTTTTTAACAGTAGGCTACTGTTGTTTAGACTATGTAGATTGGACTGACCCAGAGAATCAACTAACATAAAGGACTTCAACAGCATTCTGTGAATAGCATAGAAATACAAAAAAATTATTGGGTTTGGCATATTTAAAATATATTATATAAAATAAAAATATATTTTAAATAAATAGTGACGTAACCACGTCTCATGTCGCAGACCTATTGCCTGCCAAAAATGGGGAGGAACCAACCATGCAGTTTTTGCTGGAGGTTGTGGACATTCTCACAAACTACATCCGGAAGACCTTCGACAGGTCCACCAAGGTCCTGGACTTCCACCACCCTCACCAGCTGCTGGAGGGCATGGAGGGCTTCAACCTGGAGCTCTCTGACCAGCCCGAGTCTCTGGAGCAGATCCTGGTGGACTGCAGGGACACCCTGAAATATGGCGTGAGAACAGGTGAGAACAGAGAGCTCAACCCATACAGTAGAGCTTAAGCTCTGCGCGATCAAAAAGTCTCATTAGTGCTGGTTTACAGATTTCAGATGCATCTTCTCAAATTCTCCAAATGATTGATAGTTTGCGTGAAACATGTTTCTTTGTTGTTGTCTCTATATCCACTTAAGGTCACCCCAGGTTCTTTAACCAACTATCCACTGGATTGGATATCATTGGGTTGGTGGGAGAATGGCTAACATCTACAGCCAACACTAACATGTGAGTGCTCGGATCCAAAGATGGCTATAGTTATTGATTCTTAGTATTACAGGAGAAAGTATAACATTCAAAATAATGTCATAGGACTGTCGCACCAGTAACAACATAATCCTTAAGATAAACAAGGTTGTGTCAAGAAGATAAAACTAAAATTAGATGAAACAATGTGTGATTTGGAAGGACCCATGGGTTCATCTTTGGATTTGGAAGGACCCATGGGTTCATCTCATAGGCAGAGGAATACTTTTATCTGAAGACTAGGACATGCATAGGACACACATTTAAACATCATGGCATGCAAAACAAGTTGAGAGCACATATCACTACAGGCTGCCAACTTTTGCATTCAGAGTTTGCATGTTGTCTTTGTTTCATGTAATACTCGTTCCAAACCTAATATCAACGCTCATCCCCAGTGGGCGTCAGAACACATTGTGAACAAACATGCAAACACCTTGAGCAAAATGTATTGAAGTAGATTTTAATCATCAGACAAGTAATCATCAGACAAGTAGGTACAGTGACTCTTGATGGTTCGGAGCTATGGTTATGATGTTCAGAAGTCCAAATACCAAAAGTTAATATGCCTATAGCATAATACAGTTGTTGTGATAGGAGAGTCAATGGCCTTTTTAAACATCAGAGCTCCACAACTAAAACATAACCTGATAAATTTATGAATCTAATCATGTTCTTGACTATAGAATTTCAATCCTCAAAAATGTATTTCACAGCTGAATTCCTTGTTGCTGGTATATATTTACTCTCTATATATTATAGAGCCCAGGACAGTTCCTCTAGTTTTTCTGGAGAAATCCTGTATTAAATGGACAACATCATTAAGGTTGACTTGAACCGTAAGGTGGATGACTGATATTTGAAAATCAAATTCATTAATTGCCCCATCAACTCTAATTAATCTTGGCAGATATTGATTACACTAATCAAATTCAGGAATTACATAATTTGATTTAGTGTCATCAATGACAGAGGTTCAATTAATTTGTGAGGTACTATCTAAGCTTACTTCTTCCTGGACATTGTCATTGTGTGTGCACACATACTGTAGCTTGAGAGAGCTGATGTCAACAATGTCATTGCACAAAAAGATAGTTGTGTAATTAGTAGAATATACTGGTCAGAAGACAGATGAGTGGGCCCATATCGTAATTTCAAGGTGATGGCTCTAGCGGTGAGCCCTTTTATGTGCTTTAATGATAATAAAAATTCCTTTACTTGCAACGATAAAATACGCATTACAGTAATGACAAAATTCACGAAACCGGAAATGACATGCCTGATAGAGATACATATACACAAAGGCATTAGGAAGTTGTATGGTATTGTCTATTACACTTCAATGGTCTATTACACTTCATTGTATATAGCATTTTTTTTAAATACAGTCTACTATAGTGATGGAGTGCTTGGTATTATAATCTTAAAGGGATTTCCAGCTGTGTAGTATTTGAAGTCTTATTTCACTAGAAAAAGGACCACCTTTGAAGGACAAGAACAGATCTGACTGAACCTGTGTTTACAAAACAGTGTATTTCCCATTCTTATTGTAGAAGCACTTGCAAACAAATTAGATGTATTATTCAGTGGTATTATCTGTAACTGGTAGCACCATCAGCTATAGGCTTATAAGCCTCAGACAGAAACTGCTATAATTTTTACATGGTGTCTTGTCCTGCTGTGTTTCCAGGTTCACCTATGAGATTGCTCCGGTGTTTGTACTTATGGAGCAGCTAACACTGAAAAAGATGAGAGAGATTGTTGGCTGGCCTGCTGGAGATGGTGATGGGATATTTTCTCCAGGTGAGAGGATTGTTATGTAACAGTGACTAATGAATAACCTCTGCAAATACTGTATTGACCACTGTTAAATACTACTGGTTGTTATTGTGGCATTACATCAGACACCAGCACTATCCTGCGGCTGCAGATCTAAACTCCTGCCCTTGTTTTCTGCAATATCTGTTTGTGTTTTGTGCAGGAGGAGCAATATCCAACATGTACAGTGTGATGATCGCCAGATACAAATTCTTCCCTGAGGTCAAGACCAAAGGCATGACAGCTGCCCCCAGGCTGGTCCTCTTCACATCAGAGCATGTCAGTCAGACCAGTAACGTTACACAGGGCACCTGTTGGAACACTGCTGCAGTACCTCCATCAGTTGGTAGTGGTACATTAAAAAGCAATGTTTGTTCCCACAGAGCCACTACTCCATCAAGAAGGCCAGTGCAGCCTTGGGCTTTGGGACAGAGAACCTGATCCTTTTAAACACAGATGAGAGGTGATAACATGCAGATAACCTATTAAAATAAGTTAAGCTGAAACCCCTGTATAACTTCTCTTATTTATTCCATAGAGGAAGAGTCATTCCTGGTGATTTGGAAGCCAAAGTGATAGAAGCCAAGCAGAAGGTAATTTTCGAAGATCGAGACTGTATTACCTACATGGTGTTGTATAGTCAATTTCCTGAAACACAAACCGTTTCTGTTAGTTTCTATCAGCAGTACACTGTGTGATGAGAGACTACAATGGAAATTACTCATATGAACCGTGGAGTTAACCTTTACAAAAGGCAGCTGCATTGTGTGCATGAACAGCAGCAAGCTTATTTCAGTAAGGTTAACGCTGTCTGATGTGTGATGCTTCTCGCCACCTTTTGGCCAAAGCACATTCTCTGGAACTAATTCTGCTAGAGCAACGAGTCATGACATGCACACTGCCCTGATACTGTGCAAAGTGGAATAGTGAATTTCTAAAACACGTGGTTTCATCAACTAGTACAGAAAGCAAAAGGACCATATCATTTGAATGCAGACAATTGTAACATCCCGTGTTCTTTCTTATGCTGTCGGTTTGCAGGGGTGTGTCCCGATGTTTGTGAACGCCACCGCTGGTTCCACGGTCTATGGGGCGTTCGACCCTATCAACGAGATCGCAGACATCTGCGAGAAATACAACATGTGGCTTCATGTGGACGTAAGGCAATATTAGCACGTAATCTTTGCAGCTATTATCGACCCTCAAACCATTCTAAATCTAACAACTGTGTACTGTACAAGGGTGCCTGGGGAGGCGGCTTGTTGATGTCCAGAAAGCATAGACACAAGCTGAGTGGAGTTGAGAGGTAAAGCTACATGCTTGCAGAGACATTTCCATAGTTGATGTGTAGCTGCTCTCCAGTCCCGACCTCCAGTTGTACTCAAAAGTTAAATATCCTTACAGGGCCAATTCTGTCACCTGGAACCCTCATAAGATGATGGGGGTCCCGCTGCAATGCTCGGCCATTCTGGTCAGAGAGAAGGTAACCATACGCCATACAACCTCTTCGTCAAATATAGCCTCGCACACCCGGAGGAACACACTGTACGTTCACACTGTTGCCGGTCCACGCTCCAATGGCTCTGATGCGAGCCCTTCCTTTACCAATTGCAGGGGATTCTACAGGGCTGCAACTCCATGTGTGCCGGCTACCTCTTCCAGCCAGACAAGCAGTACGACGTCACCTACGACACCGGTGACAAGGCCATTCAGTGTGGGCGACATGTTGACATTTTCAAGTTCTGGCTCATGTGGAAAGCGAAGGTATGCTATGCTCTATCGGACGCGGTTCCTCATAACCTGCCTTTTCCAGATGTGACTTTTACCAGTCATGATAATAGAGAAAAAGTGCTCCATATTCATTGGTCTGCTTTAATCATCTCTTCAAAAGGGAACAGTAGGCTTTGAGCAGCATATCGACAAGTGCCTGGACCTGTCAGCCTATCTCTACAATAAAATCAAAAATCGCGAGGGGTATGAGATGGTGTTCGAGGGAGAGGTGAGACCTTTGTTTTCATCCTTGTTTGTTTTACGCTTAGGAGATATTGTAAAATGGAAGGCCCTATTAACGTGTCACAAAGTGAAATAAGAGTTATCTGTTGAATATAAATTCTAACTCATTAACCGAGGTGCTCAACAGGCTCTGGTACAGCGGATGAGCCACGCTGTACAGGTTGGGAAAGATTACGTCCAAAATGTGTCTTTTAGCTCTATTAGTAGTAACATAAAGTAACGTAACTAGTAGCAGTAACGAATAAATCTTGAAACAGGGTAGGAATTTAAAAATGATGCACTAAAATTTTAACCAAAAATAATTTGTGCATGCCACACCTGAGTGCTGAGTGGTGTGCACCCCTCTCTACTCCTACCCTACAGGCTCCTAGGCCTCCTTAAAATCACACCCTTTTCATGCATATACCGAAACATACAATTATACATATATACAGTTACAGTACAACATATATCATAATACCAATATCGAAACATAAACAGTGATGTAGGGCATTCATTTTTGGTTCTGGGGGCACTATTATGCAATCACAGAGTGTACCCTTAAATATGTTTTAGTAATTCTTTTCTTATTCTTAGATTTACCTGCATGCTATCTTAGGGCTTGACACTAGCAGCTTGGGTATTCACTTGTGAACGTTTTATCCTCCTGACAGCCACAGCACACTAATGTGTGCTTCTGGTACATTCCGCCAAGCCTGCGGGGCATGGCAGACAGCGAGGAGAGGCGACAGAGGTTGCACAAGGTAATGACTTCATCAACCTGGATGCCTTGTGTGCTCCACTTCCACCTTCCCTGCACTGTTCCCTTGGTGCTCAAGCTTCAGTTCTGGGTGGCCTACAGTAGGGTACTGCATGCACTTATGTATGTATAAATGTTTACGGGCAGGGAGCCAAGACGTCGATGCTGATGGCATATGTTTAATGGTCATATAAATGGCTATATATATATATATATTTTTTTTGTCTTACCTTAAATAACAGGTGGCTCCCAAGATCAAGGCATTGATGATGGAATCAGGAACAACCATGGTGGGTTACCAGCCTCAAGGGAACAAGGTTAACTTTTTCCGCATGGTGATCTCCAACCCGGCGGCGACCAGGTCTGATATTGACTTCTTGATAGATGAGATTGAGCGGCTGGGCCACGACTTGTAAGCGCCACACGTGTTGTGGTAAAAGATGTGGCCTTTTCCCCTGAATGTCTTTTTCCACTTTGACCAGGCCTTTAGCTTGACCTCACATGGCCATAGTTACATTAAGACTTAGACATTTTATTGTACAGGTCTTTTCAGGCGCTGAATAATAATATTGCCTGCCTTGTCTCAAATCCTATTTACAAGGTTTGCACACCCTTCTTTGTGTCAGGTTGTCAGAGCAAAAGGACGTAAGTCAAAAGAATTAGCTGAGGACACTTGCATTCCCCATGACCTACTATATGATGATGATGGCTAAAATGTTGTTTTTCGAATTTGGGAAATCTCTATTCTAATTTCTGCTGTAGGGTCTTATGGCAAGGATACAGGGGTACTCAGCCGATAGTATACACAAAATGATTACCACAGACAAGTGAATAACTGAAATAAAAAGATTTTCCTAACAAGGGACAGAGTGCTGTGGAATACATCCAGCAGTGACATATACAGCATTCATGTAAAATATATAATAGAATGTACTGAGCGTCAGTGCTGCGTGTTATCTATGTAATTCTCGAGCCAGATGCACCGCCTCATTGAAGCCTTGTCGTTCCGTCCCTTTGATATTACGTAGGTGGGATTATGTAACGCAGTCATTGTAACAAGTACGGTACTCAACTGCTGTGTTTATAGAGCTAACGTTTTTTTGTGCAGAATGTGTATAGTATTGTTAACTTGCTTTTGTGACAAATGTGTCCTAGTTTTACAGTGAGAAACCCCTATGCGTAAAAAATACATCATATAATATGTGATAGATGAATCACTTTATTTATATCAAGAATCTAGAATATCAAGAAACTATAGGTGGGGATAGGCTAATTGGTATTCAATTCCATTTGTAATGTACTGTATATTCATTTATACTTGAAAAATATGTATATTATCAAAATTTTAAATAACACTGAGGTACAATATTTTAGTGTATTTGTGAACCAAAGAAGGGTATATCCACACATGCGTTTATGTGCATTGCCCTTTCCATTATACGTGGATGGATTCAGATGTTTATGTAGGAATATTTAAATGACCACCCTTAACCTTAGTGCAATCTATGTTGTGTAACTGTGCTACGTCATTGTGAATCACTTTGACTGAATGTTGTAGAGTCACATAGCTGTGTTTGGGAGGCTGGGGACCTGCAACACTGCTGCTTCGTATAATAATAAAAAGCACAAGGGCCAACAATGTTACAGATGATTGTTTGTATCATAATATATCTTATTATAGTAATATATCTTAGAACTATCTGTACTGGACAGATTTTAGGAAAACCAAGGCTAGATATGCTAATGTAAGTTTTAGACCTCTACGCTACAGATCTACATTTTATGTCTTACCTTGTTCAGTATACTGTATGCATACTGTAGTTCCTCGAGAAATTACAGTACATCATGTAAGAGCTGGGAATCGTCATTCAGCAGTTTGCTTGAACAATACACAGTATTGTGTGGTTACTGTAATAAGATTAATTTCACAATTGTACATTCCTGAATGATTGGGATGAAATGTCCCCAAATTCTATGTATAGGCACTTTAACTTAATGTCATCATTTGCCAAGTATAACTGTTGTATAGCACAAATAAAAATGTTAGCTTTAAAGTGACTGCTGTCTGTTGATTAAACAAGTAATTTGCCTTTTTTGTTAAAAACATAATGATTCACCAGTCAGCCATGCATTTATCTATTCATTCACGTTATTATATGTACTGGTGTCTTTTTAGATCATATAATTATGTGTTGCTAACAATAAATGCTACATACTTTTAGTAAACATCATAAATAAGAGAGCATTTTGAAGCCAATTTACATTAAAAGTCCTCTAATAGACATCAGTCGGTGGTTGGTGCACTAAAGTGCGGACAATATGAATAGATGAATATTGTCAATAATTCAGTTTCTCTTTTATACTGGCAAAGGTATCAACATTACAGATAGAGAAATATTACAAAAATAGCTTTTTTGCATTGTGGTCAAATCATTTAGCAAACCATTTAAGGCCTCTCTTTGTCTATATGTTATTAGGTCATGTCATTCAGGGCCAGGAAACCAGTATGAGTAAATGTGTATGTTTCTAAAAGTAGACTTGTCCAAATCTTTACAGTCAACCTGATTGTCACCAACCATTGTTAAGATTAATCACCCTGGAGGGACGTTTTAATGGACGATCCTCTCACAGCTGGG
>JAOEHI010000014.1:3091262-3101751 GCA_025447815.1 Percopsis transmontana
AACCGCCCCCCAGTCCCCCCCCCCCCCCCCCCCGTGGGGTCACCAGGATCACTAGCTTTTCTCCGAATGGCCATTTTGCCTGGCAGGTGCATTATACCCTTTATTTTCAGATTGTCTATCCGCTCCTAATGCCTGGCAGGTTGATTGCTCCGGCTGCCTCGCCGAGGAAAGGGCTGACGAGCACGGCCGGGACTAGCTGAAAGACAGTGATTACTGTTTTCCTTTAAGCCTGATTGAGGCCCTTGAAAGGAAAGATTTTAACCTTCTCCTGTTGGCTCTAGAGTATGGCCGTACATTGAAATGGCGTGTGTCATCAACCCAGTTCTGTAAACTCATCAGAGTGCATAGGAACCCACCTACACCAAACTGCATCTAAAAAATGATTGGTGGGGGTCACAGAGTGACGGATGACATTATCATTTAGATTATATCAGTAGGAATAAAATGCTGGTGTTCAATGCATTAATTACCATTAATAACAAAGATTAAACTGAAAAAGGGCCCATAGGAACAAGGCTATTAGGTTAATTATTTTAGATGTTTTTATTTTAGTGGCATTACATTCAAAGCTTAGGCTGTTTATAGTTCCTGGGAGATGTTTGCTTGGAAAAGCATATTCATCAGCTATGTGTTGGGGCCGGTGTGCAGTTTGCCAGCTGGTCAGCCCCGCAAGCTGTATTTTCTTGTACATTCTCTGAAGTTGAATAGCAGCCGTAGAACTCCCCGCTGGGACGGTAATTGCACAGGCTTGCTGTTCAGAGGGAAGCTTGTCTGGGTGCAGCCGAGCGGAAAACCTCTGTGCCATCCTCATGCCACCTCCGAGAAGAACAAGACAATCCCAGCCCCACCATCTGCTTTTGCACTATGCCGTCAGCTGGCCAGACCAATGGGATGGGTCTGGGCAGCTGCTCTGCACCCTGTGCCCTGCTGCCCCTTGGCCTAGAAGGGGGCAACTTGTTACTGGGACACAGAGGAGATGGCTACACTGACAACTATACTCCCTGTTGAATGGTTGGGATCTCATTAACAGAGCTGAGGAGGTGGGGGGTCCCTGTCACTACAAGACACCCGCTGCGGCGTCTGCCTTCCAAACAAATGACAAACTTCCCTGCTATAGAAGACCAGGCTTCTTTTTTTTTTTTTTTTTACTTGAAAGGCGACATTGTGCTGACAAACCAAACAAATGCACGGTAGAGATACAGAACCAGCGCTTTGCCATACCCGTAATCACCAAGTGAAGCTTTGTTTTTCTTTTCTTTTCTTTTTTTTTCTTTTTTTTGAAAGAGGAAAATAATTGTGAGGTTGTAGTGTCCAAAAGGATTGAAATGTCTATACAGAGGCCGATTTACATGATAATCTGTCAGTGTTGAAAAGTTCTTTTCAGTTTGATTTTCACCTACAATTTACACATAGGATCTGAATTGGAACAAAATTGGTATTTATAGATTTAATAAAGTTTCTTCTGTGGTAGTTATACAGAGGGATCCACCATATAGCGGGGTTGGCAGAAAGGAAATGATACAAGTAAACTTGTATTATTTCATCTGCCATTAACAAAAGCTTTTTTTATTATCTAATTCAACAGAGGAAGAAGAAGAGGAAGAAATTGTTCCACCAGAACCTGTGCTTGAGATCCAGGTTGAGAAGCCAGTCCCAAGCGAGGAAGAGGAAGGTACTTGCTCTGTGAAATGGCCCCTTTTATGATAAAATACATTTTATTTAGTCTGGCAAACACTGACAGGGTTTGTGTTGCTGTGAAGCTGTGCATGGTATTTTCAGTCAACACAATGAACAGCAGGGATGTCATGCTTTATGGCTCATTTCTGTTTTTGTTTGTCTGTCTGAATAGCTCTCCCACATGAACTGACGGAGGAAGAGAAACTCCAGATCCTTCACTCGGCGGAGTTTATGACTTTCTTCGATCACACCACTCGCATTGTTGAGAGGGCTTTGTCTGAACATGTGGACGTCTTTTTTGACTACAGTGGCCGTGACCTCGAGGAGAAAGAAGGGTGATTATAACAAATGTCTTTTATTTATTTAGTTTTTTTTGTTTTTACCGTACAGTAATTAGTCTTTGGAGAATTGTCTATGAATTTTTTTCCCCACAGTGAAATCCAGGCAGGAGCGAAGTTGTCTCTAAACCGGCACTTCATGGATGAGCGCTGGTCCAAACACCGAGTTGTCACCTGCCTGGACTGGTCCTCTCAGGTCAGGTTAATTCAGCTTCGTCAAAAGTGTGCCATTAGCATGACTCGGTTCTTATAAGAAATATTTAGACATGCTCAGCCGTTATCCAAATGTAACAAGAGAAATAATTTTCTCTCTGCCTCACCATTTGTTGTTTTGTGAATATGTTTTGTGGTACCATTAAAACATAAGCTGCGCAAATTTTGCTAATTGGCTGAAATAACTTGCCGTGACAGAGCCCTAATTCTTTATGATTACGTAGTTTGAATTTGACAGGGTTTTCTTTGGGCCACAAGTCCCTCAGGAACTGGAAATTATATCATGCACAAACTGTCACTTAGTCAGAGGTCATAATGATTTGTTTCCCTTTAGTGCCTGTATTCATTTAATCCATGATTCTACAATGACATTTGACATTGATTGAATACCGACACTTTGTTCACAGCGTTTGCTTGCTGAGAGTAATATCCACACCCGTATTTTGAAAAACTGTAAATATCAGTGGTTTGAATGCAAACCAGCAGGAGTTAATGGTTTGTTTATGTGTGGGTAGTGTTTTAATGATGTCTCTATTCTGTCCTCAGCCATTTCTGCCAGGTATACACTGTTGCAAGTTGACTTTACTTTAAAGAATCTTGGTTTTATGTTACAATTATGAGAAGGTAATACAAACATAATTTACTAAAGGTCTTTTTTTAGGTGTGGGTTGTGTTTTTTGGGGTGGGGGACACCACCAAAAGGCAGGCTTGCACATGTGCACATGGAGCCGAGCCAAGCCTAGGGGGTACGTCTGCTTCCTCTTGACATTCATCTGGGCTGATGTTTCTGTCACCAGTATCCGGAGCTGCTCCTTGCCTCATACAACAACAACGAGGACGTCCCTCACGAGCCAGACGGGGTGGCCCTGGTGTGGAACATGAAGTACAAGAAGTCTACGCCGGAGTACGTCTTTCACTGTCAGGTACCCAACGCCTCCCGTCGCCTTCCTGTGTCCTCTAGGGCAGTGCTTTTCAAACCTTTAGAGCCAAGACCCCCCCCAAACGTAGTAGTTTATAGTTTTGGACATATTCTCTAGAACTTGAAGATCACCCTGAGACACGTTGAGGGCTACCGAACCCCACCTTGCAATCCACTGTTCTAAGTGCCTTTGTCCACCTCTGCCAATGACCCCCTCAACTCATTCTATAGCTTTAGTCTGACCCCACCAACACACACCAACACTTTTCTCTGTTCAGTCACCACATGCAAACACATGTTGGTGAGGTAGCATTAGGGTGCAGTATCATGTGCATCACAACAAGGGCCCTGTGTTTAAGCGAGCTCACATGGAGAGCTATACAGCTCCTCCACCGGCCAGCCTTATTATACCGGCTGCCCTGAGGCTCCTCGACCAAGACAAGTTGAGTAGAACCACATGTCGCTGGCTCCAGAGCGGATGTGGATGCAGGCATGTTGCTAGATGAATAAAACTGAACACAAGTGTGAACGCATTTTTCTCCATGCCTCCAAGTGGGCTTGAAATGAGGGTTTCCTGACCCACGTGTCAATTTATTTGGTGGGGACAAAGCCCCCCTAGATTGAATGAACCAGAGCAGAGCAGAACCACCTCAGTCTTACCTCTAGTAAGACTGAGGTGGGTAAAACTGCCCAAGGTCACGTCGGCAACCTAGAGACTAGAGTCCATGTTCTAATAAACGCGTATGAAAAAGGTCAGCATAATCTGTTGAATCTGCCTCAAAGGTGCCTGTGCTTGCCACTGTCAGTACATGAGTCATGGAAAACACAAGATTGGTAAAACCAAATGAAAACAAGCAGCGTGTTCTTCTGCCGCGTTGCTGCTTTAACACCAGTGTCTCAGTCTGTTTCAGGCTATTTCTAGTGAGCCTGAAATGGCGGTGGCTGCCTGCAGCATTTTGATTGGATGTGACATAGCGGTACATTACCAGAAACCTGTCGCCAGGCTGTCTCCCTCGGTGCCTTTTGCATCGACACTCGACATGTCGTTTTTCTCTCTCTCTTTCCCACCCTTACACTTTCCCTGTTTCTTCCAGTCTGCAGTAATGTCCGCAGCGTTTGCCAAGTTCCACCCTAACGTTGTGGTAGGGGGCACGTACTCGGGGCAGATAGTGCTGTGGGACAACCGAAGCAACAAGAGGACCCCGGTGCAGCGCACCCCCTTGTCGGCTGCAGCACATACGGTACCATGATAAAACGAATACTGGATTACACTATGACAGTTCTTAAGCTCAAACATTCAGTTCTTAATCATTCATGCACATTTTATTAAAGACAATACAACTCGTCCCAGCTGCAGCTCTTTGAGAACCACTTGCCTATGTCTCCCGCTCTCTGCAGCACCCAGTGTATTGTGTCAACGTGGTCGGCACTCAGAATGCCCACAACCTGATCAGTGTCTCTACTGATGGCAAGATATGCTCCTGGAGCCTGGACATGCTGTCTCAACCACAGGTAAACAATGGCGTTTGTGTGTGGATATAAATTATTTTTTAAATATGCTGTTGCTATCATTTTAGAAGCAGTCAACCTCAGTTTGTCATTCATTACACTTCCTGTCTTTCCAGTTCGTTCTGAGCTTCAAACATTTTGTATAGACCCAGTAATTCTTGCAGTCCAGTTTGGTATTTCCTTGGTAAATAACGTCAAGGAAATAACATCTGCCAGCTGTCATTCCATCTTTGCTACCAAGCCCCCAATGTCAAATGTTCGTATTTTATAACGTGTCAGTTGCCATCAGATGATGCATTAATAAAGTGTCAAGTGATTTTTATAGGTTGGGGTTGGCATGGTGTGTGTTAACATAAAGGCAGAGCGGGGAGCTAGTTACGGATGTTGTTCCACGCTCTCCTCCCTCCCTCCTACAGGACAGCATGGAGCTGGTGTTCAAGCAGTCCAAAGCTGTAGCCGTCACCTCCATGTCTTTCCCCCTCGGAGACGTCAACAACTTTGTGGTGGGAAGCGAAGACGGCTCTGTCTACATGTCATGTCGTCATGGAAGGTGCGTTCGCAAGCAGCCGCGGCCCCCTGTGTCCTCTCTGGAGACCGCCAGGAAACTGAGGAGGCTTGTTCGGCCCCGTATTAGAACAGTGTCAAATAAATATAGCCCACTCACTTCCCAAAGCGAAGTCAGTCCACTTGATCTCCTGCTGTTTTGAGGTTTCACCCCTGCCCAGCCATCCTGTTTTTCTTTTCTGCTTGTCAGTTGTGTTTGTAAAGGTCTTTTAAACATAAACAGGGCACACATGCAGGGGAAACAAATCATTTTTTCCCTCACAATGCTCTTATTTGAAAGAGTAGGGTTCGGCTGAACGTACAGTAAAAGCCCCAGAGAGACATGGCTTGAGTCAGGACTGCTAGTGACTTAGCAAGCTTGCTGGGGAAAGTGAGCTAACGTCCTGCAGTGTGCCCAGAGACCGCAGAGAGGGGATGGTTGCTAGTTTTTGCATAGCAGAATCACCTCTGGTAATTGGGAAAATCATTTTCCACCTCATTTACAATGGTATGATACTCTCATCGCACTTAATAACGCATAAGCATCACTCATGCTGAGTATTTACCTCTCTGTGTAATTATCAGAGCCTCCGTCTGCTAACAGCCCTGCAACATGTGGGTGAGAGACTGTAGGCAGTGACTCTTTAACCACCCTGATGGTAATCACATGATGGAAATAAACAGAGCTTCATCAGAGCATGATACGTCCTCCCATGCCGCATGGAATACTCGATAAATGTGTACGTGTAAATGTAATGGGATATTCGCACCCTGTTTAGCCATTTCACCCTAATCCTTTGCAGCGTTACTTATGCTAATTTTGTGTGCATCCCTTGTGTGCTCCACAGCAAAGCAGGCATAAATGAGATGTTTGAGGGCCACCATGGGCCCATCACCGGGATTAACTGCCATACGGCAGCAGGACCACAGGACTTCTCCCACCTGTTTGTTACCTCCTCTTTTGACTGGACCGTCAAGCTGTGGAGCACTAAAGTATGAGCCAGTTCCTCATTATTGAACTTCAGTGAAATCAGTGACTGTATAGCTTCCTCATCTCAAAACAAGTCCTCATGCTGATGTAGTATTCGCTTTGGTCACGTTATGACCATAACCTCTGTTGGGCTCCATTGTATCCCAGCAAACACGTTACCAGGAAAGTCTTTAACTGCTAGACAGGTTAGGAGAATGTTTTTGAAAAACAATGGAACCCAATGGAGGTTAGAAATGAAGATGAATTGCCTTTATTATATAAAATGCCTGAGTAGAATATTTTATTCCGATCATCAGAATCAGAATGTGTTACCTGTATGGCGTGATACAGGACAAATGCAATGTTTTTTTTTCTATTCCTACAGAACAACAAGCCGCTGTATTCATTTGAGGACAACTCTGACTACGTCTATGATGTCATGTGGTCTCCCATCCACCCTGCTCTGTTTGCTTGTGTGGATGGAGTTGGCCATCTTGATTTGTGGAACCTCAACAATGACACAGAGGTAGTACATCTATTTTTGTAAATAATTCAAAAGTCTAGTCCAGCTACCACAGTTGCATTTTAGCCTTGGCTATAATTTGCATGTGAATGGCATATTATACATTTTTTACAGTGTTTAGTGTTAGTCCCTGCTAAATAAACCAATCATTTAAATGCCCCCACAGTGGGAAATTGAATAAAGCTGTTTTCAAGATACAAAATCTCAACCCACTGGCAACAATTTGTGGAGTAAAGTATTACGGTTACACTGCACTGCCTGTGCCTTTGCTTTCAGGTCCCTACTGCCAGCATCACTGTGGAGGGTAACCCAGCCCTCAACAGAGTCAGATGGGCTCCTTCCGGCAGAGAGATCGCTGTGGGAGACTCCGATGGCCAAGTTCTCGTCTACGATGTTGGAGAGGTGAGCTTACTTTGTGTTCTGATTTTTATTATGCTAATACATTCAGTTTACCACTGTAGTGATTCACTGCATATTCTGTTTGTCTGACACACTTACCCGGCCTAGTTGTTGCATTACCCAGAAAGTTAGTATTGATGTGACTCAGGCTTTGTATACTAAGATACAAACAAAGTGAATACAGTGGAAGCTCCACTACTGATCTTGATAGCCTGGAATTTGACTAATTTCCGTTCCTTCTTTGCCTCTAGCAAATCGCCATTCCACGGAACGATGAGTGGACCCGCTTCGTCCGCACACTAGCAGAGATCAACGAGAACAGAGATGATGCAGAGGAGCTGGCCGCTCAGCGCCTGGCTGCCTAATCTAGTCGACATGGACGTGGCAGGGACCAGGGCCGTTTATGTCAGCCCTTCTCTGGTTGGAGGACAAAGACAGGGTGGCAAGACACTCTGAGAACAATATGAGATTTTCCAACCATGTTC
Source organism: Percopsis transmontana (assembly GCA_025447815.1). Lineage (NCBI taxonomy): Eukaryota > Metazoa > Chordata > Actinopteri > Percopsiformes > Percopsidae > Percopsis > Percopsis transmontana. The sequence goes on from JAOEHI010000014.1 coordinate 3,098,839, forward strand.
AGGGGTGGAAACATCTTTCTTTAAATTGTAGTTGGATTTAGTAATGTAGTACTTATTCAACCTTAACAACCTTGCCTTCTCAAATGGTCCATCACCAGTCTTCCTTGGAACAAGATGAGCAACGGGGCTTCTACTCTCCGACATGAAGCCATACTCTATTTTTTTTTCTTCCCTCGACCACTTGCCTTAACGGTCAGCTTTACACTCGACTGAGAGATCCCCGTTGTAGTGCGGTTTTAACAATGTGATCTGGGATTTGCTGTTGTCACAAGCACCTTCACAGTTCCACTCCCAAATACAGTATATATCAGCTTAACGCATATTCAATTCTAACTCAGTCACATCGTCTGTACACCCAGGAATGTAGAAATCTCATCACTGTCGCTCATATTGTTCTTTCTCTACGTTCATTTAACTTAGATGATCTAAATATACACTCGTTTGTAAATTAAATATAGCTTTTCCTCAATCGAAATGTATTTGTACTTAAATGCTTTTAAATCAAGTTTGTCACTTAGGCTATCAATTCTGCTGGAAATGGAAGGGTTGTCCTCAGAACCAATATCACATGGTGGATATGCAGAATTATTTCCTTCTGTATTGTGTCATAGTACATGTATGTCATTTGGTTTCCTCAAAGGTACACCAAGACACTGACATTCATGGTTCAAGATATCTGAATCTAAACAAATCAAAACCTCACCCCAATCAAGCCCAAGCCCAAAAGAGGTAAGGTAGGGTCAAATACTTTATAGGCTGAGGCGAACAGCTTACTTGGTATAGCTTTAGGAATATCTAAAACCTAGTGGAAAATGTTGAGAATGTACTGTACTTCACACACAGTGGAGTAATTTAAATTACACAAGTAATTTATTTCAACAAAATACAATAAATACGTTTAAATTATTTCCCAAGACCCTGGTCGAGATTTTCAAAATAAACCGTCTGAAAACACCTGTACATTCTTTTTCAAGTCTCTAAAATGTCTCACACCTACACATGCACTCTACAACCGATCACACCAGAGATGCATTAACGGTTCGCCATAATGTTCTTTCGGAGAGAAGTACAGTAAAAGCTGTGCAAGCTATGCAAATAAACATAAGCCAAATCCATGCAGAATTTAAAACAAGACCACCACTGAAATGTGTATGAGACGAGTGCAGCATCATTTTCCAATACAATCATTTTGGAGATATGCATAGCCCTCAGTCATCTTGATGAAGATGGCTTACGAGGCCTGTGTTGCGTTGATTGTCACCGCTGCAGAAGGCTTAAACTTAGGCAAGTGCAGACCAAACTTGCTCTCCACACCGGCAAAGGTTGCGGCAGCCAGTCGGTAGCCTCCCACGTGGTCTGCAGTCACAGCAGGGAGGTCCTCGATCCTAGACTTTGGAGTGGGCTCAGAGCCAGCAGGGCGGCTGAGGAGAGTTTAGATTAGGGACAATGAGGAAATGACACTATCTGGGACTGGTGCATATTAGCACAACAGGAGGTACATGCAAGTGCACTTACTGTCCTCCAAAGTCAATGTAGAGCCATCTCTGTAGCAGTTCATAGGTCACCAGGGTTACACCAAACTGTGGTGAAGATCTGCAGACACGGGCTAATGGGAGAAAGGTTGACAATTACATTGTGGAGGCTTCAAGACAATAATTATAGGAACCACTGGAGCTTCATTTCCCAGTCATGTAACCACTTATTGGACAGTGGTTTGTGTGTGTGCGTACCTCCGGCGCCCTTCCAAAACGCCCTGAAACCTTCCTCAAGAAGGATCTTCCTGAAGCAGTCGATGACTCCACTGTACGTTGTCTGGCCCGCACGAGCAGCCACCTGAAGCCTGGTCTTGATGACATCAGCAGGGGTCACCAGCGAAGCAGCCGGTATACCTTAGGAGACATTTCACAAACGATATACTGTATAATGAGGCATTTTCACTATGCACAAATGGCATGCTATTCTGACAGCCCTGATGCCGTAGCATGCAGGGCCTAAAATAGCCACACACTAGTATCATGATGTGACGGTATTCAGGGATTGTAAAGATATCAAACAGAGAAACACGTTACCCACACAATAAAAAACCCACCAAATGACAAACAATAGGCATTCCCTACAGCAGATATTATTTGACCCCTCCCCCTATACTATACCCGTGTGAATGTCAATAGAGACCAAGGGGATTCTGGGTGTATTTGTTACCTGCGATAGCTCCAGCAGTGAGCAATTGCAAGGCCCCCAGCCTGCCGTCCTCATCTGCCAGCTTCTCTTTGGTGTGGGCGTAAACAGGGAAGTAGATGGCAGAGAAGGGGATGTCACGCAGAAAGCAAGCTTTCGCTCCCTACCACGCAAACACAAAAAGGTTCCTTGTAGTGTATAATCTGGGCATTTGTCTTTCGCAGCATAGCAATAATGCTTACGGTGTTTGGGCAAGCAGTGTGTTGTACAGTTTAATTTTATATGACAGACAGGGATTAATATATATTATTATACAGTATGTAGAATCTTACAGAAACAAAAATATTTTTATCCAAATGTGTTTGCATCCAAAGTAAACTCTCAGGCCCACTGAATTTTTTCTGATATAAACCAGGAGGCAGAGGTAGTGGTTGAGGCAGCCAGTGTGGTTATACCACGGGGATTATCTGGCCTGGGAACTGTCTGTGCCAACCCACAGGGGGCTTTGGTGGTCACTGTTAAGAGCAAAAGGCCCCCAGGCAGAGCTGCAGCCCTCAGCCTCTAGAGAGCTCCGAGCTCTGCCCGCACCTTTATTTCACACACACCACACATACATATACATATATATATATATATATATATATATATATATATATATATACACTCACACATACTGTATACAGTATATACATACACGTATATAAAACGATAAAGGCCTGGTGTAGATATAATAGT
>JAOEHI010000014.1:3112969-3143487 GCA_025447815.1 Percopsis transmontana
TGTAAAAAAATATGTATTGGTCTCTTAATTTTTTTCCATGGCTGTATAGTCAGTTAAACTGCAACCGCAGGTGCCTGGATTTCGAAAATACTCACAGAAACCAGGTTTTCCTCTACAAATGGGGTCAACATGTGGTGTCTGATGGTGGCCATGATGTCGCTGAAGTCTAGGGCGGTAATGGCGCCACTCTTTTTCTGGTCTTTTTGTGCAAAAGCCTGGCGGGCGTGCTCCAACTGCAGCTCCTGCACCAGGAAAGGAACATTTCAAACCCTGAGCTGACAAGAGAAGCAGAAGGCATCGCATTACAAGTGACGGAAGAGATGGAACTGTGGGAAATGAAAGTATAATGATATCAGAGCTGCTCTGCGGATGTGGAAGACATCAGATGTGACGGCGTTAAGACGCTGGTTCTCATAATCACCGCTGTCTCTTTGGAAACGAACGTAAGCCAGGGAAGTGATCCCGGAGCGGTGGGAGGTGGGAGGTGTGTCCGCAGGAAGATGATTCAATATGACGGCCATGCAATCAGAAAAGGAGGCAGGTCAGAGTGACCCCAAGTCTAGCCTGCTGTGAAGGCTCATTGCATAGAACCAAGAGACTGTCCACTTCTAACAGCAAACGTTAACCTAGTTTCCTGCAAGTTTCCTTTCTTTGTGTTTATATTCTGATACTAATAATTAGGTCAGTAATTGTTTACTGTTTTCCAGTTGCATTAAAGTACTTTTACTACTGTACCTTACTGCTATCATCACTTCACTGATTCAGTTTAGTTAGGAATACTGCAGCCCGTCAATAATCAGTAAAAGATCAACCACAAGGTGGCAGAAAAAAGATATTAAAAGGATTTTCATAAGCAACTCACTCAAAACGGTGGCATTAAAAACTCAAATCAGATGAGACATGGCAACAACAAAAAAAATGTAATAATGGTTACATCTAAATGAAAATCTGCACACAAGGGTCTTTGGTGTAGCAGTGGGAAGCAATAATCAACTATGATAAACCACAAAGTGCTCTGAGGGATCCCACGCTGTAGTAGAACTACAGCACAGCCGTCTAACTCTTAGACCACCCAGCTTCTTTCTAAACCCACAGACCAGAGGCCCCCATCGCCATACTGCTGCTTGTACAGAGCAGTCTTCAGCAATGGGCTAGAGGCTACCGAAAAACATCAACATCAAATTTACATGTGACCATCACAAGCTGGCAGGACAGTTTTAACATCCTTTTCTTTTTAAACAGTATAACTTTGCAGATGAGACCCGAGATGTAATGTGTAAACACCAGATATAATTAAGTGTCTCTTTTGTTGAGACAGAGGCTGCACATAGTACAGTAGTTTATTTGTGATACTATTATTGTATTGAAATATATAATGTACAAAATCATAGGACACCATGGGATAAAAAAGAAGCTTTTTCCTCATTGTTATTCAATTGGTAGAAAAATATAGGCCTATTGTTTTAAAACATTTTGTAATTTTTTGTTTGTGGCTACATGTTGGTCTTTATACTGTATATGTTGTGCTAATTCAATTTGCATTGCAAAACAAATACTGCACTTTTCTGATGGGATGTATTTAGTATTATTAATTTAGTATGTTATACTGATTACTATTTAAGTAAAAGACATTTGGGGTGGGGAAAATCGGTAGCAATTTGGATTTTGGTTCCAAATCTATTCATGTTATGTCCCATTTCTTACAAAAATATAATTCTCCTTCTGAACAATGGATTGAACCCCATTGGACAATGCCTCAGCACCTGGGCAAATTTTCATCATTAAAGAAATTATGAATTCCAAATTGTAAGAGAAAATTTAGCAGGAGAATACTAGTGTAAATGAACAATGAATTAAATCCACAAGGCAGTATCTTAAACCGAAGAAAATTTACATTTTACAATGGCCCAGTCAAGCTCCTGTCCTTTCAATGTGTTGAAATGATTGTCTTGAGTGAGCAGTTCATTTCAGGTATTACCAACCTGAAATGAACTGCTCACGCAAGACATCCCAAAGAAATGTGCTAAATTGCTAACCTTTTAATGTGATTATGTTTATTTAGTGTTTTAGATGGAGATCTAAAAAAAAGAAAATGGGACACAGATCACGTAGTTGCAGAGGTATGAGTTTTATCTTTACTAAAGGGAGACTCAATTTGTGTCCAGAATTACCCTTGCGGTGAGAACAAGCGTTACAAAAAACGCTGTTGTATTGGAAGGGTTGCCAACTCTCCCGCTCCTGGCGCGTGACACACGCTTTCACCTTCAGCCTCACGCTTTCATGCTGCCCAAACAACTCTCACGCCAAAACACTGAGACAGCAAAAGATGATATACAGGCGAATGTATTATGCTTGAATGTATGTATTAAGGGCCATTCAGATGAAACGTGCAAAACGCTGCGCCCTCTATAGTTTAGCAGCCATGCAAATTCATACGTTTCGTGTCACTTAGGAGCGTGCAGTAGGGGCAGAGTTTTATCCGTTATAATCTAATCCGATAATGGCCATTTGCAATGGCCAGTTTTGAAGACGAAGAGCAATGAGAAGGAGAAGGCAGCAGGTTATAATATTTTTTTTCCCCACACATTCATTAAGCATACCAGGTAATGCCATTCGAATGGCAATGTGCTTCCATGATATGGTCTTCCTTACTATATCTTTATAGAAGCGGGAAGTTAGTTCATAGATTTCGGTGCAATTTCTCCTACATTGCTGTCACAAACCCCCCCCCAACTGTAGCTTGCTGTTTACCACACTTAGTTGTTTTGATATTGAAATCCACACGTCTTTGACTTTCATTAGTGAACAAACCTGTGTGCCCTGTAAGGTTAGTGTATGTCTAATATTAGGAAATTGTGAGTATTTCCCTGGATGGAAGTTCCGGGGTGGTGTAGTCAGGCTATATCCTTAAATCTTAGACCTAAGCTCACGCTTGCGATGAAGTGCACGTGATTAAGCCCAAAATCTCACTCCAGCCAGGTACCCAGAGTTGGCAACACTGGTATTAGACTGAAACTCCCGAAAGCATGTCCCCCACCTCAGTGCTGAGTACTCATACTCCTCTCTACCCCTCCTCTTACAGTGCCCCTAGAGTCACACCATTCTCTACCCCTCCTCCCTACAGTTGCCAACACTTTCTGCATTGAAATATAAACACTGAGCTGGGGCAGATATAGGGTTGATTTGGGGGTGCTATAACACAATCAAGGAGTTGCCCTTTAATGTTTTAGTCCAATAGGTCCTAGTGAAGGCCTTCAAATGAAGGTCTGAACATACTTTAGCAACAACCAATGCATGTGTGTGAGTCATTCTAAAGGGTTCAGACATACACCAGCTCATACACCAACCAGCCTGTACCTGCAGAAACTGGGTGAACTCTGGATAGCTGAGGTTCTTCTTTCTCTCATGGCCAAAGTGTAGTCTGATAAATTCACAGTTCCAGTTGAAGGGGATGTGGTGATGGACGGTGGTCTGGCTGAAGATGTCACGCACATTCTCTGGAAAAGCAGAAAATATTTCAATATAACATCTGCCTCATGTCCTTCTAACTCTGGGAAACAGCATTAATGTTGACGTCTGCCTCATGTCCTTATTCTAACTCTGGGAAACAGCATTAATGAGGCGGAAAGGGTCAATATGGGGTTAAGGAATGAGTAGGCTGGACACACCCGCTCCTTTTACATTGTGGCACCTTTATATTCAGATGCCCACACCCCACAAAAGGAGCAGCAGCTCCTTTGTGAGAAATTTCTTCATTTGGGACATGCTGGATGTTTCTTCTTATCAGATGGAACTGGTTAAAATATTATGTTCCCCACAGTTTGCCAAATATTCGGTTCTGAGGGTGGACTGTGCGAGTACAAGCAGCTGGTGTCTGTGATAGTCTATTGACTCCAGAAGCTCAGCAAAGGAAAACATGGCTACTGCTACTGTCATTGACTACACATGCTCCACTACGAGCACCACTAGGAGGCAAAAGTCATCGGTTACCACACTCAAAACACATACGCTTAAAAAGAACACCTTCTATTTTATTCCCCTCTTAGTGCTTATTTTTGTAGTTTGCCCCCAACACCAATAGAGCTAATTTATAATTCATAATTCATAAAAACTACAGTAAAAAAGGCCCTTCATAACCACGTACATTAACAGAATTCTGAGTTTGAAAATACACCAATATGATGCACTATATGTAGCCAACATATTGTGTAACATGACACTAATAGATAAGAAGTGGTAGGAAGTAGGAAGTAAGGTCCCATACCAACGTGCTGATGTCCATCTCCATGTACTTACCAAATGAGATGTTCCCTGTGCCAGTCTTGTCAAACAACTGAAAGGCAACTATAAACAGGGCATCTGGGGCACATAGAACTGATTCAAAGGCCTGAAACTCCTGGAAAGAGATCAGTCTGTTTGGACAAGAAAGACAGATTGCATGGTAAAAAAATGACAAATCTTTGCAAATATGACAAAAAGACAAAAGATCATCACATATTGAAATTATTAATGGCTTATTGCTAATGACAGCTAAAGAAATTAACAAGATCACAAAATGCAGAATGAAAAGCAATCATTTACATTGTGCAATGTTGCTGTGTGGTTCAATTATACTGCTGGATCAGAATTACTAATCGTATTTACTAAAATAATAATACCTTAAAAATAAAGGATCTAATCTTATCAGCGGACTTGTTTTTAAAACAGTCAGTCATTCAGTAGCTGTAACACACACTGATAAAGATGGCTATTATGTCTGTGTAAACATCATTGTGGTAAATCATTAAAAGTCGCCCCTGCACATCTGAGACTTTTCTCTTTTTTTTTGCTAGTCCTACACAGAAAATAAAATATAGAAAAATTTACTCAATAAAATATTAGAAAATTCAATGTTTAACTTTTTTTTTTTATTAATTGTGACAGTTCTGGCCTGTTCTGGAAAAAAACCTTCCACGCATTGTTCATGTGATTTCACAATGGTTATCTGACCTCTAGAAGAAGAAGCTAGAAGATACAGTACAATTTGCTCTTTGTTAACAGAATTAATCCTTTACAGTAATGATAGCATAATTATATAATTAAGTAGGATAATTGAAGGAATTCACCATCATAGCTTTACTTCAGAAACACAATGACAGCGTGTGTAATAAAATACATTTCATGCAATGAAATACAATAGCATTTTGAATAATGTGTGCCCTATGACTCCCATACATATACAGTATCATTAATGACATTAGATTTTTATTATGCATGTAAGACAATATTCACACCTGTTACAGATATAGTTTTTTGGTCTCCTCGTAGGCTACAGAACCATGAATAAGAAGTCTTCTCATTCACAATCCGCTGTACCATTGATCACTAATACAAAACATTTCTGAACAAAGCTTTTACTAAGTAAGGGTACTCACCCATCTTTGGTGGTGTCTGCCACTCCAGCAATGAGGTCCACTGTTTGATTATGTTCTGATTGTGTATGCAGACCCAGGTAGGTTTGGACAAAGTCTCTTGAGGTCATGTAATGCTCTCCATCCTCGACCACACTGGCATACTGAGAGGAGACCAACACAATATGCTTGTCAGACAAAGTAAATAAAAACTAGTGATGTGGAATTAAATACAAATTATACTAATGTAACACATAATTATGTAATGCAATCACAGAAATGGAATTACAGAGTTTAAAAGTGATTTGTACATCAACCAGTCTTTCTTTGCATTCCTTTCTCTGAGAGAATTCAATATTTGTTCTGACAGATACAGTACACGTTTGGATGCAATGCAAGTGGTGTTTGCAGTGTAAAACATACAGCACAACAACAATATACTACACAACTCTAACTAGAATAAAAATAAAAGAGACTGTGGTGCTAATTCTGGACACTGGTCTTTGGGCTTTAAGACGGAAGGTAATTTTTAGAGTCGAGGTTGGGTTTCAAGTTGGAATAGAGATACTTCTGGAATCACAAGCATGAACTGGTAACAGAAAGGCCACACACTCGAATCTAGCTATGGCAAGATAGAGAGTGTAAGTGAAAAACAGAGGAGGTGTTCAAACCATGTGTTTTTAAAACACAGGGGTCAGTGCACAAGTGAAATGATTAATTCCAACCAATTTATTAACACGGTTATACATAATGTAATTGTGTCCATTCACCCTCACAGTGGGCCACAAGTAGTTCTTGATCAAATTATCAAGGCAGTCATAATAAGCATCCAATAATTACCTCCTTCACCACTGAATTACACATTACCATAGCTCTCTTTCAGTGGAATAGTTAAGTGTTAGGAACTACAGTATGAGGCACCTTTGAGCACAACTGAAACGAGAAAGGATCGGTTTCAAGAACAGGTTTATCACCATACCCGTCAAACCTGATGATCTGTTGTCAATGCCTCACACACATGAAGGCAAGGCAAGAAGAGATTCTTTGTTGAAGCATATCCAAAATTAGTTTAAGCATTCGTGTGTCCTTTCCACTATGGACCTCAATGGATCAAAGGCCCAAATTGAAAAACAATTAACTTGAGCAGCACATTCATGGGATTGTTTGTGTGTGGATTTTTACTGCCCAGTAGCGAAATAATACAAAACCTGTCTAGTGTAAATAACGTGCTTACCTTTAGAAAAATAGTCTTTAAGTCATTGGGGTCGGCTCTTGCTTGCACCTAAAACACACAAGTTGAATCATACCTACCGTTATGGGAGACATTTCACGACACTATCTATTTAGGCCTAATTTAGTCACCTTTACACAGCGCACCAGAAAAACTATTAAATCAAAAATCAAATCTAATTTGTATTCCAATAGTGAGCTTTGATTTTATCGCAGTTAACAACATCTATCACAAACATTATCAAACGAACTTAACAACGTGAGATCATAGCTGAATGGTAAAAGAATAGTTCTACAACTTCTTACACATTTACAAATCACAATGTTCACTATTAGCCTACTTTGTAATAGAGTAACTAAACACTTGTCTCTCCAAGGCCAGCAAAGATACGCCAACATTACGATGCTTTAAAAGCGCCGTTTTGCAATTTCGAAAGTTATAAAAGCAAAATGTCCGACTCGATGAGCTGCAATCCATATCCGACAGTCACAACAAACGTTACTACCTTTAAAATTAATATCTGATAAGAAATATTGACGGAGTCACCTTGACCGCCATGCTGAGTGTGACGTCACCTACTGTGGACTAGCGCAGGCGCTTGACATAAAATTATTCGAGGATGACAGCATGCATGACAGTTGTTCACGACATAAAATTATTGACTATGTTAATATAGCGTTTTCGCATTTCACCATGCGCCAGTGGAAATCCACTGGTAAAACCATCTTACATCCTGTGCACTCGGGTCAAATGAGGACATACCTTGCTGTGATCTGAACAAGAATGATTTTAAACCATTCTGGATTATAAGTGTCTAAACACTACAGCAGGCTAGATTGATACATTTCTAATTTTAAACAATTGGGGTTGGCTGGTTTTAATTAAAGCATTTCTGAATACTGGAAGTTATGCAGCTAGATTTTGTTATTAATTTTAGCTGCGGGCCAAATATTCAGTGCTAAATCAATTTCTGTAGGACAGGACGGCTATAAGATAACAGCACACGATCATCAACACCAAAATATTGGGGTTCATGTGATTGACCAGCACTGTTGGACTGTTGTTGTCTATGAACCCAATCAGAATGAAATAATCATTTCCGCCTATCTACAGCAGCTCCTGATTGTGATAATTTAATTAACATTTTTTCAATTAAAATTGACAAACACTCTTCTTCCAAAAAACGATTTTACCAGTAGGCTACTCTCTTTCGTTATTTTTTCCTTCCTGTTTTGATATCATATTGGCTTCTCTTTCAGAAAAAAAAAATCTAAAAAAGTTTAGAGATCAAGCAGCATGTTTTGCCTCCATGCAGACACCTCTTGTCTCTTCTGAAAGATAGTGGTGTTTGGAAAGGGATAATCTAGTGGTGGCAGTGCAGTGGAGGTAAAATTGCAGTGGCTTAAACATAACTCAGTCGGTCATTCATTGGTGCACCTATAGATGACTGAATTGCTGAGGTCGGGATGGTAGGCTACAGCATTACCCTATTTCAGTGGGGTTTTCAGACTTTATACACGGACAGTCCATTCACATTTATTTGATCACTTCATCACTTTATTTTAATGTGTTTATAATGACAATTCAGTTTTCTCATTCGCATTAGAATGTCTAAATTGAAAAAAAATACAATGTTTGGCAATGTTATTGTAAAGTGCTGATGATTATGTTAAGTAATGGGACTCTTTTACTCTTTTATTCAAATTAGTTGTAATTTTAAGTAATTTTAAAATAACATAGATCTTTGAAATAAATAATAATAAATAATTTATGAAAATAAATAACTAACGTCTTAACCAACTAACTAGCGTGAAATAACGTCTAAAAATTAACAGCGTATTAACAACATAGTAAAGCAGCACTGTTAATTTTGTATTAGGCTACAAACTATAGGGGGGAAAAAAGTTCATTTCCGTTACGTGCAACAGAGGCGGAAACACATGGCACGGAAGTGGTCCAGATTCCGCGGGTCTTTCAGGACTACAGCGCTGATAACATAAACTGTGGCGAAATGGCGGGTAAGTAACCAAAACAGACAATCAATGTTCTCTCCTGTAATTTAAGACACGGGCTATTTGCAACAATATTCCGATTTATTCTCACGGGTGGTGTGTATTCTGGTGATGTACATACTGTTTGATAAAGAGACGATAAATGACCGTCTTCTGTCAACATGAAGTATCAACAAGCTAAGCTATGCTAGCACGCTATTTAGCTAACGTTTTTAGTTACGGTAATATACATTAGAGCTTGAAGGTCAAGTCTGCTATCATATTGACGTGAGAGTGCGATAAGTAACGACTGTTGGATTTAATGTATCGCTAATGGCTAACTCTGGCCTTACATTTTGGTACCGGTATGTGAAAGCAATTGCCAACAACATAGTGCCTCTTTCGGGATATGGACCCAATATCCCGGCTTCTACAGTGAGGTTGACAGGCCATATTACTGGTATGACTGTATCTTTGATATGCATGCTCCTTCTTTGTGACGAAGTCTGTTGTCTGTATCTTTATGGTAACGTTACTGTTTATTTCAGGAATGAATACGATGGAGAAGAAACTAGCTGAGTACAAATGTGACACAAATGAAGCCATATGTCTAAAGCTAGGTATGTTGGATTCCCTTTACATAGGGCGATTTGTCTATTAATTATATAACGGGATTTTTCAAATTCTGAATTGTATCAAGCTTTAGAACCCCACCCTTTTTCCTTTCAGTACGCTTTCCAGAGGATGTGGATGATGATGGCACTGCATTTCACCCAGAGTACAGCCATCAGCTATATGGAGATGAGTGAGTCCTGATATTATATATCCTGACATATTTACAGTATATTATATTCAAGCTCCTAGCCCGATCAGACTGAAGGACCACCTCATTCAGTCTGGGGCATTTAATACACACAATTTAATTGTAGGCTAGTTATTGTGTGATGGGAAATATTCAATCACCTACCTCATTTGTAATCCGATTTTATAGATTTGATTTGGTGTCCTCTTGTTGTTAATTTTAGGCTATACTGTCAATGGGCTTGATTGATTTCCAGAAAGCTTAACTGTTGTAACAGTCAGATTACAACTTCAAAGTATGCTGTTACATTAGCCCCTTTTATACACACAGTAGATGCCGGGATATTTGGCCAATATCCCGAAAGAGTAATGGTGTGCCAATGGTACAGTAGGCCTACAGCAATTTTACTCCTTGCGGCCTACAAATATTAATGGGATCGTCCTGTCGTGGCTGCAGTACCGTAGTAGACTACTCCCAGCGATTTGGATTTTAAGAAAACTGCGTCTGGAAATCTATTTATTGTTCATTACTTAAGTAAATCTACTCCGTATACTGTTTATTGTATTATCTACTATATGGTGCACCTTGGCCAGGAGAACTGTATATTTGGTAAGCACCACATTATTGGTATATTGGTATATGAAGCTGAAGCAGATCTTGTCAGCGGTCTTTCAATATTTAGCCCATAGCACTCAGAAATTCTTTCAGCAGCAGTATCCCTACTGTATTGCATAGAAATGGACTAGACTTGTCTGTTTTTGCATTGCCTTTAATGATGAATGGAAAGTAAATCCAGATTTCTGTACTTCTGATCAGCTATTACTAGCGCCCTGATGCTGTATGTAGAATGGGACAATGGAGTTCTGTTTTCAGAATGCTGCTATTCATCATCATTCTTTTTAATGAAAATCGGTCATTAAATATGATAGTAGCTCTATTAATGACTGCGAAATGACAGCTTGTTTAGCATACAATTTATATTACTAAATGAGTAACCAATTCCTGTAACCATCAAGGCCGAGTGACCGAGTGAAACCGAGTGAAAGCACTCGGACCGAAATGTTCCGTTGTGTAGACTGCTCATAATGGGGCTAAATGCTGCCTAACCTGAGATAATGCGAATATGATGACAAATATGACAGCAGCAACTTGTATGGATGTCTGAAAGGGGCTGGAGTGTTTCACATTTTAGCCAATGGTTGTACTCTTATTTAGAGCTGAGATATTTCTGATTAAACAGGCAAAGATGAGTACCCTTCTAAATGTACTTTAAAAAATTTGGTTTATCTTGTTTAGTATGTTTTCGCTAGGAATTTTTATTATGAAAAGTGGCCTTACCCCTTGATGCGACGCTTAAACAGCAATGTTACTGTTGGACTGGCGGCGCCTGGCTACATTTTTGTCAGTCATGCATGTGTCTGTGTGTAGACTAGAGCGGCATGTCATTATGCTCTCAATTGCATTCTAAATTAGTCAAAACTAGGCTTAGTTATTTTTGCACCTGCCACAATCAGCTCAAAGTGAACTCGGTAATTAGAACATTAATTATTTCAGCAAGCCTAATTGCTGATAAAGCCCAATCACACAGTTGCATAATGAAATCAATGTTTCATATTTTTCAGTTTCTCATAGACTAAAGTAACATTTTTCCAGCGTGCCTGCACACATTTGTGCTATCGCAGGGATCTGTGCTGGGATTCTTATGAGGATTGTAGTTTGTTCAACTACTTTTTTCTCAGCCCAGCACTTGCTATACTGGATATCCATTGGTTTCTTTGTCAGGTGTACTTTATCGGTGAATAAGGGCAACTGTCTTACATGACAATGTCAAAGCGAAATTTATGACTAAACCTATAGCTGGCGGCTATTCTTCCATTTAGTCATATATTTTCTCAAGTGCATTTAAAAAAAACTTCCTTTTTAAGGTGTTTGTCAATTCTATTCTGACTCAAACTGTATATCAAAAAGCTACATAGCCTTATGTCCTTTACTTGTCCCAGCAAACGGCACACTGGATTTTACTGGGATGTACTGTTCTCTTTCCCCCCCAGTGAGGTTGCTTTTGGATATAAAGGGCTCCAAATTCAGCTGTACTACACTGCTGGAAACCTGAGCACTCTCTTCAAAGTGAAGTACTCGTCAAAAGTCACTGAAAAGTTTGATTGTGTTGAGGTAAGTCTTGCAATACTGTGTGTGTGTGTATACATACATACATACATACATACATACATACATATTCCTTTGCTCTTACGGATTTCAGTCAGCCTTTCAAATTTACAAGAACAATAAACCAATAGGATACTATTGGTTTATTGAAGTTATACAAGTGGGTCCGTCTATGACTCATAAATGCCCCATTTGCCTGTACTTCTCATAATGATGCCTGGGACATTTTCAAAGTAAACTGTTTGCTCACCACTGGCCATATATACAGTATGTGTTTATGAAAATGTATACATGTGGTCAGGAAATCATAACGACCCACAAAAACAATGGTTGATGAGAAAAGTCAACACACTATGTAGCGGACAGGACCAGTTCAATAACTTGGTTGCCATCTGCACTGCTTCCATGCAGCCATGATCTGAAGAAGAGGAAATTTCACATTGAACAAAATGAGATTGTATACTGTTAGCTTTTGTGTTTGCTAACGTAACACGCTAGCAGGGCCATTGCCTCTCATCCTAGGTTTGGAGATGCCAGTTATGTTACCATGTAAAGGGGCAAGGCAGCTTGGGTGACTGACAGGTGAATTGGTCCAAATTGAGGGGGAGGGCGAGTATTTGAACCCCTCTGTCTGGGGTGAAAATGTTGCATAGTGCACCCTTTGTTATTTTAGGCAGTCTAACAAAGTGGACTGCAAGCTCTCCGCTGACACTATATTGCCGCCATGATGGCGATATCTCCTACCCCACTAGTTTGATTTTTAAGTTGTGTAATGCCACTGTGCGATGTTTTTATTTTTTATTTTTATATTGAACGTACATAGTGAGGCGCTATCGCAGCTAATAAAAAAAAAAAAAAAAGTATATCTGTTTCTGTTAACGTGAGATGTCTTGCATACAACTGTTCTGATTTAGTTGCATCATCCCCGTCACTATGGGGCTATACTAGCAATAGGATTTAACCTTATTTTGCTCTCTGAAAAGAATCCAACTTGACTGCATTTTCTTTTTGGAGGTGGGTTTAACCACCAAACAAACAAACGAGCCTATTAACTAACATAGGAGAGTCAGAGATGTTACATGTCAATCAAGTGAGGTGTCTATGTGCCCAGCCAGCGGTCCAAGAAGTCAAACACCTGTCTGCTTTACAGGCGCTTCTCTCCCCTATGTAAATGTATGTTACCATTTCCTATAGATGTGCTTTAGTGAAACACTTGGGAATGTTGTGCCCTGTGCTTTGCAGTCAACCATAAACCGCTCACATTTCTCCTGCTACAGCTATGCTATTTTGTGCATGTTTTCATTAATGAGGGACCTTATTTTTAGCAGCTAAAAACTATAAAACAAAAGCAGCAGTGAAGCACAAAGCTTTGTTTTAGACTATAACTATTCTAGTTTAAAACAATAAATAAATCAAAACACGCATGTGTTCTCTTTTCACTACATTTGCCTGTTACCATAGTGACTGAGCTGTTACAGGCCTTAAATGCTCACTAATATATTTGCTCTATATGTTTCTAATACCTAATTTGTCAGACATCTTTGAAGCCTAAATTCCCACTCTACATCCAAATGACAATTCTGTCATTTACTAAATACCAATAAATATTTATAACAAATGAGAAACTGGAAGATCAACTTGACTTATATTAATTTCATGGGTTTGTTGACAACTTATGCAAGATGTGTTTTGTTTTTCATCTGATTTGAAACATCCTAAAAATGGATACAAAACTATAGCATTGATTACTTAGCCAACTTTGCATTGAGGCTAAAGGCTGTCTGCTCTGCAGGCTATTTTCTTTGTGCGTTGATGTTGTTTCTTAGCTAACTGGAGTGAGGCAGCACCACTCTCTGGGTGGTGACATTATTCCGGTAAGAGATCTCCTGTTTTGTCAGACTAATCTCAGCCCACCATAGGTCCCTGTGCCAGTACACTAATCCTAACTGCTTATCAGAAAAGGGTTTATTCATTCAAAGGTTTTCTTTTCTGTTTTCCTTTCTTTTTTTTTGTAGAAGGGGTCTAACGCTGGGAATTGATTTTTAGCGGCTTCTGTGATTGAATCAGCAGGAAGAGGAATGTGTCCTGGTTGGGGATCTCATAAATGGGTTTCCAGGAGGGAAACGATTCTCTACGTTTAGAATTAGAAAGCCTATACACCTAGATGTAAACAGTATTTGGAAACCAATCTGTGGTGACTTTCTTCATTAGCACTAAATAATTACTCTCTTATAGTAATCGCCTAATATTTTTACTGTTTTGTTGTCTCTTTGAAGACCTTTTTAAAATTCGGATGCATTTATTTTTTTATTTTTTAAAACTCAAGTGACACATTGTGAAATTGCTCATTATTGGAGTTCCCCAAAATACAGTTACTGCTTTGAAATCTCCCTAAAGCTGTTAACATGTAGTGTGAATGAAAGAACAAATTTGTGCCCCATTGAGGTCAGATGGTTCAACACTGGGACATCTGCCCCAGCGGGGACTGGCAGGGGGCCCCTGGGGTCCCACTACCTCTGCTTGATGAGACCTCTCTAAGGGTGGTTGTAGCATGTTTTGTGGGAGTTCCATTTTTATTGAACCTGCAAAAGGGGCTTGACTTCCTTCGCCCCATTACCTCCATCTCTGCCAACCTGTATTACGCCGTGGCAATACTATGCGATCGACCATTTTGCTGTGTTCACAAATAAAGAGCCCCATTATACTTTTCAGGAACATAGTTTTGAAGAGTCACCCGCTTGTGACATCAAACCAAAATGTGATGGCTGGCTTGCTGTCTGTCTCTCTGCCCCCTACTTACTTTTCTGTGTTGACCTCTGAGTGTTCACCTTGTTAAGGGTTTGAGTGCAGCTGGTGTAGCCGCAGAGAGTTAGGGTGCACCGGGGTTCAGGCTGCATCTGAAGAGCGTTTGTCTCTGAGTGCATGTGGACTGGGTGCAGTGCAGCTGGCGAGAGAAGAGCGCTGGAGACGAGGAGGGAGGGCGAGATAGGCTACATGCAGCTGTCACTTTGATACCAGACTCTCATCAGAAATCACCTTCTCCCGTTGAATTATACAAAAACGCTGGACTTCTCGTTTGCCAGCTCTATTTGGATGCTAACCCAATTCCTCTTGCGCTCTGGCACTTCTATTCTTAGCACTTGATGTCAATATTTTAATGTTGGAATTACCAATATTAATCCCATTTGCCAGTTAAATGTTTTAGCTTTTTTTTTTTTTTTATTAAAATTGTGTTCTTTAATGGCCTTTCTAGTGTATTATTGTTTTTAAATATTACAAGCAATATTACAAGCTTTGTGCATTCATTGTCAGAGATGAAAGAACGTTCAAAGTGATATAAAAGTATATTCAATTTATACCAAAATAACGCATCTAATCTCAGGTTGTGCAATTTAGTGTCTAGTATGTAAGGCAGTGCCTGGGACAATATGACTTGTTTGTCCATGGCCTTTTAAAGCATGCTCCTTGTTCCTTAGAAATGTAGTTGAACAATTACAATGGTTAAGTGCCATTCAGCTGCAGGTGCATTACTTCCAGTTGGATATTAGCTGATGTCTGAAAGGGGGGGAATTAGCAGTGTGTTGTATTAGCCTTTTGTAGTGCATTTTGCTCAGGCCTTCTTCATTTCCCAGTTTTCAATGCAGAGCAGCAAGGGTCTCTGTACAAAACTAATGCCCATCACACATGTAAATGGTGAGAAAGGGCTGCTTAGCGAAGTGTTCTCATGTCAATCCTTGTGGAAATGGATACAATGCAAACATCACAGCTGAACTAACCACACATTCTGCTGAGTAAAAAGTCCAAGGGTAGGCCCTCTTTGTTTTCTGGGCTCTTTGAAAGCGCAGGGCCAACTTCATTTGATTGAGTTCGCCTTGCAGGATTAGAGGAGAGACCTCTATTATGGATGCCCGAGGTTTGCTGAGTTGAGATCAATTCATTAGATTTTATTGCCCAGTGAGACGCAGTAATGCGTTATTGTGGCAACTTCATCACATATTCATGGTTTAGCATAAGTAGTAAATGTATTGAATTAAGTGTTCTTTCACCAGGGGCGAGGGGTGCTGTGGTCTCTGCTCAACTGACAGTTTTAATTGCCTAATGGTTTTCTTTTCACTGGCACAAAATATGTATTCTCCACTTTTACTGTGGAGAATAGCATGAGGCAACGGATTAAAAATAGATTTGTTTTTATTAAATTATGTCTTCAGTCATGATCTAGTCATTGAAACAAGTCAAGCAGACAATAGCTTTTAAAGTTCTGTGCTCATTTTATGCTATTCACGGGCATTGTGTAGCTGGTCTCTAGCCTTTTTAAAAGATATATTACATGTTTCCTGCTAATGTATCTTTGTGCCTGAATGCCCATTTGCTTCTCCAGCCAGATGATGTGGAAGGGAAGATCAGGAAAGTCATTCCTGCTGGCTTCAGCTGCAACACGGACGACTTCATTTCTCTGTTAGAAAAGGAAGCCAACTTCAAGCCTTTTGGCACGCTGCTTCACACTTACAAAGTCCACAATGAGGAGGCAGGAGAACTCACATACCAGATCTACAAGGTACCCGTAGTGGATCAGTCCGTACTTAACTGTTATGTAGTTTGACTATTTTAGGTCAATGTGGGTTTGGTTTTGTTTTAAATATTATTTATTTCATTATTTCTTACGTTACTGGTATTTGATCTACAGTCGCTTTATATATCTCTTTATCGCTCTCTATATATATCTCTCTTTATCTATATACGCGCACACACACACACCTTTCCCCACTGCCTAAACCACAAATGACGTAACTGCAACATGGACCTAATGAGAGATTGGTTTATTAAGGTTGAAATGAGCTGCCTGGGATTCCGCGAGTACCATGAGCGTCTGCAGACGTTCCTCATGTGGTTCATCGAGACGGCCAGCTTCATCGACGTGGACGACGATCGCTGGGACTTCTTTCTCGTGTGAGTGCCCTCCTTAAACGATGTCACTCCACCCCCAGAGCCTTTATTGTGTCACTGAAAAACAAAGTACCCCTTTGAGCCGCTTGTGACCAATTACCAGGCCAGTTTGATTATATCTCCCCATAGGACAATTGTTGATCTGGCAAGAGTTTCATTTGTGCCCAAAGCCCTTTTCATTTTTTTCAGGGGCAAGAGCTGAATTGGAATACTGTTGTCTTTTGAAACACTGAACAATGTCTAAACAGTAAAAAGAGCCTCTGCCAGTGTTTTCTTTACCCTGGCACCTATTAAAACTGACAATGGGCAAATGGACTGAAGTGATTTGGAGGAGCTCAATCCCTCCTTCAACCCCTTCTCGTCCTCTAAGTTGCAGTACTCCAATTAAGTGTATAATGTATTCAGGTTGTAGCAGGTGTACCAATCGGCCTGACTGCTCCAGCATGCTGACATTGGAAGAAGGCGGCTAGAGAATGGAAAGGGTAAAATGGACGCTGCATGGGAGTGTGCCTGTAATTGACCTGCTTGCCTTTGTGTTTTATCTGCAGATTTGAGAAGTACAATAAAGATGGGGAGACTCTCTACGCCACTGTTGGCTACATGACAGTTTATAATTACTACGTGTACCCAGACAAAACCCGACCACGTGTAAGGTAATTGCTAGGGTAGCACGTGCCTTCCCATTCTTTTGTATGAAAAAGGAGTGGAAAATTATACATTTCTTTCCCCTCTTCCAAAAAAGCCCAAATCACTGGCTCACATAGCCAGCCATTCAATCCTATTTTGTTTCATTACAAAACCATAGTGATAAGTATCTAAAACACTTTATGGATAAGCATTTTGATTGATGCATTGATTGACGTGGTATAACAATCTGTTATTATGCTTGCTACTTTCAGTTAATGAATGCCTCTTCTACCCAGAGTGCAACATTTTTAGACCAATGTGTAAATAGAGGCAACTCATTTTTAAATAAACCTGTTTTATTTCTTCGCAAAAATTAAAACGCTTCTCTCTCAACCAATCAGCCAAATGTTGATCCTGCCACCGTTCCAAGGTGAGGGTCATGGAGCACAGCTCCTGGAGGCAGTCCACAGATATTACTGCACCTTGCCTAAAGTACAAGACATTACAGGTGAGCACCTTGTGTTTTCATGTATTTAGGTGTTTGTGTTGAAACCATATATACATACATATAAATGTTTTATTGTTGAAGACATTTGTGTTGCCGGAGCTAGTTGGATAGAAATAGTTCCTTTGTGCAGGGACAAAGTACTAAAAAGGAATATTTCCTGCTGGGAGGGTAGTCTATATATTTTTTTTTTATTGTTACTTGGAACATAGTAAGTGAAGTATTTCTTCTGTTGCTGAAGTTGCCATTACAGAAATCTCCTTGTTTTTTATTTAACACACACACTTGCATGCTCTAAACTGAAATCCCACATTGAAAAGGGTTTTTGCAGGAAGTACTCTTACTTGTCAGTTTTAACCATCTTTAGTACATTGTGAATCTACCACATAATATACATATACACATAATGACATTCCTCTAAGCCTGTTATAATTGTAATGTATTGTGATACTTGGTTGCAGCTGAGGACCCCTCTGAGAACTATGTGAAGCTGAGAGATTACGTCCTGGTCAAACTTTGCCAAGCTCTGCCCTCCTTCTCCCCAGACCAGCTGCACCTTGGCTTCTCTGATGACATGGTGAAAGAGGCTCAAGACAAGCTGAAAATCAACAAGGTGTGAATGCATTTCTTCCCAGCTATGATCAAGGGCTGATGTTTCCAAAAAGTCTCACTGTCTGAAATCAAAAAGAGGGATGCAGCTTTACCAAAGGTCGGGTTGTGGGGGGGAGAAACACAACTGTTTTGAAAGAGTCATGATTTGTCAAGTTCCAAGCTAAATGCATTTACCACCATCTGCAGTTGGACGATTTAATGCGAGTTTAGCTACTGGAGAACACTGCCTTCAGAATCTTTTTTTTTTTTTTAAGTGTACTTGCTGTCAGCTTAGTTTGAATAAAATTCACTCTGCCTTTTAGAGATAGAATATTTCTTTAGGTCAATCTGTAACAAGTTGAAGATGATGGCTAGTTGCTGTGCTATACAGGACTAGTGGTCCTGACCCACATAGCCAGATATGCCACATCTAGCGATACGTCTTCCTCACAAAACCAATACTTAAAAGAAATGGATGAATGAAAAGCCAATGATTTATAAACAACTGCAGTTTTTAAATTGGTATATTCCTTTGCACACCAGCCCCGGTCCCAATTATGCCCCTGATTTTTGTGTGCCATGTCCTTGTAGCTCATTATCGCAGCATGACGCCGGTGGCATTAATGGACTAAATGGCGACTTCGCTTGTCATGCCTTGGCTCTTTCATGGAGCTGACACCTATAGGTCAGGTGGCAGCAGGTCCTGAATAGCTCAACCAGACCTGCAGCTCTCCTGCTGGGATATTATTTTAGATGCCACTGCGTTTTATTTCTATATAAGAAAAGTACACATTAATCGGTGTGCATTATTTTCTTCCCCTATAGAAACACGCAAGACGAGTTTATGAAATCCTCCGTCTGAGAGTTACAGACATGAGCGACGAGGGCAAAGCCAGAGAATATCGTCTAGAGGTTAAAAAGAGGCTGTTTGGCCCATACAAGGTACAGTATACTCACTGGACTGGGCTAGCATGTACACACAGTAATGGTTCCACCGTTATTTGTAAACCTAGTATTTCCTCTGATCAGCGCAGGAAGCAAAATAGACATGTTGTGAATGTTTATTGTTACTTGTCGGCACTACAAGAAAAAATGTATCTTCAGTGCCTTTTTTGAAATTGATTGAATTCCAATGCTTTGTTGCAGCTACAATAGGGAACATCAGGAGTATATGGTTTTGTTATTCTAGAACCAGGTTTGATTGCATCCAGAGAAATACTTTTATGTTTTTGTCAGCTAGAGTTGGTCAAAAATTGACTAATCTTCACACATCCACGTCTTTTACTTTATTGTACTATTGTTGTGCTTTGCAAGGTGGATCAGAGAGGCGCCGCAATTCTGTTGAACAGGTTTTCTTGGCTCCCTTTGATTTTACTTGAAGGTTGTGGAGTCTGGTCGTTGCAGACCCAAGTGTATACAAACGGCCTCGCCCTGTCCCTGCATAATCCCACTGCCTACAACCTGGTTGCTTGTGACATTTTATATTTTAGCAGCTCACTGAAACTCTGCATTCCAGCCATTAGAGGATTTTCTGTCAGCAGTCTAACCGCACTTCATGGAAAAAGGCGGTATGTGACAGGGGAAAATAGATCTATGCAGTGAAAAGGGAAGTTAGAATTCCGTGGGAGAGGGAGGCGAGGAAAGATCTGGCAGCCAGATGGAGGCTGTTGTTTTTCCTGAGGAGGTTTGGTTTGCTGAATGGCAGCGGCCTCTGCTCTGCTCTGTGAATGTGAGGGGATTATATATTTCTCCTAGGCTCCCTGGGTTCTCTTACCCTCAATTCCCCGGTGACCACGTGCACACATGTGCGTGCTTGTGTTTGAGTGTAAGTTGTGCATGCAGCATTTTGCCCTGGATTCCGAATTCATGAATATGAAACTTTTGTGGGTTACTTGGTGGGTGATTTAAGAGTTTTTGTATTTTTGCCCCCCTTCCCCTTTTTTCTATTTCACTTACAAAATGTCTTACTCAATAAATATCATTACAATTTGAACTAGATGTAAGATTCAAGTTTTAAAAGAAAAGACCCCCAAGAGGTTGCAAGATTTTAAAATCAAAATGTTTTAAATGATTTCATTTTATTTAAAAAAAAAAAAAGTGTTCATGGTTGTCTATTTTTTTTTATATACTTTTTTTTATGAATTAAAACATAGGAATAGCAAGATATTGAGAAATGCATGAGGTCAAGGGTCAAAACGTTGATGCCTGACTGCTACATTGCTTGGTACCAGCGTTTTTAGCTCGTCTTTAAGGAATATAATGTCCTGACCACAGTGTTTGTGCTGTTTCCTACGGTGTGCAGAAGAACCAGAGGGAGCTGACTAAAATGATGAAGTGCCTGCGCCCCGAGGAGCTGGTGTCCCACATACGCCACATGGACACCCAGCTGCAGCACGAGGAGCTGGAGAAGAGCTACCAGGACGTCCTGGGAGAATACAGGAGAATCATCGAGAGGCTCGCATCGCAGGCCTGATGGCTAATCTAGGAGACCCCCCACCACCATCTCCGACCTTGCGGGTGGCCCACCCTGTCTGTAAAAATCCAGCATAGCACACTGACTTCTGTTCCAACCCAACAGGCACTCTTCCTATGTGACTAATGCCAGTTTTAATTGACGCGTAGTGTTGATATGTGCTAGTTGAGTAGGGTGCAGCAGCAGCGGGAGAAGCCTGTGTCTTGCCTGGCTCCGTGTGTAATGAGTTTGACCAGCCCAGCTGTGCAGTTGAACCCTTGGTTTTCTGCATTTTCCTCCCCCTGTTGTTGATGCAGTACAGTGGAGGACGAGCACGCCGCAGCTGGCTGGGAGAAACTCTCTGTCCCATGTGTTTAATCACGCTGTGTGAAGAGATTCCCCGATCTCTCCTTTTGTAATCAGGTGATGTGAGCTCATTCCACGCAGCAAGGAGGTGTTTCGTTGTCACGATCCAGTTTTTGTTTCTTTCTCCCATATACCGTTACAAAGACTTTTCTTGAGGACGTGTTGGTTTTTGAAACACTTCATACTAATAAAAAAAATAAATAATAATTTTTGTACATTGTTCAGATTGTTTTCTTTTTGTTGTCCTAATAAATGGCTGGTATACTAATTGTATGTACTTACAATTATGTACAGTATAATACAAGGACAGACTATAGACTTTAGTCATTGCAATTTTTAAATGGTATAAACCGCGGGCGAAACATCAGCAGAAAATGTAACATTTAAATGTGAATATGGGTGGAGAGGGGGATGAAAGAAAATTATGAATAAAATGAATAGTCTAAATAGAGTTATGTTCTCCACAATATAAGCTTGGCAATGCCCTCCGAATGAAAGGAAAGGCTGGCACTTGCTATGGAAGTTTGTCTATTCTTGTCCTCAATATAATATGCTGTATAACATTTAACACATTTTTACCAATGCTTAAATATGGGAAGTTGTGTTTCCAAAATATCAGTCCGAGGGGGCGGGGGGGTCAGTGTCACCATATAATCCATATGGATGCTTCATGTGGTGCTGTTTTGTTCTGGGGGTTGATTTTATTATGTTTTTATATTTTACTGTTTTGTTTTTGTTTTCTGATTTGCTGTTGTCATTGTTTTGTTTATTTTTTTCTGTTTTTCCTGTTAATTTCGCCTTTCAGAGCGACTGTAGATTGACACTAGGTATAGGATCCTTGTTGAAGCAAATGTACAGGTAGGCCCACATGTGGGGTTCAATGACCTTATGGGGCTTCTCCAGTATAGTCTTTGTCCTTTTAGGTCTTTAAGGCTCACCGGTAAGTTCAGCCTTGCATATATTCATATCTATTTCCAAGAGTTTAAATTTTTTTATTTTATTTTATAGCGTATAGGTTTGATTTGGACTGAGTCGACCATTTCTATTTATTTAAACCGTTTTAAAATGTCGTTTTGTTCAGGTACCCTCTTATTGTTAATGCAGCTCCTGATTGCCACTGATGTTGAGTGTTAGGCTAATGAGCGTTATGGTTTTCAATTTAAAATCTTTGTGCCACTGTATTGGCCCACTTGTACAGATCACTGTGATGAATAGTCCTCATTCCGTACTTTAGCACATTGTCGCTAAATTAAAGCTGCTAGGTTAATATAATTTTTTTTTCCCTCTACTTGAAACAAGACAAAAACTTGGAACTCTTCGCTCTCATTCCGATTGATTGAATCCACTTGTGGCCACAAGGGGAGTCATCTCACTGTATTTTTCTCTTCCATAGTGGAAGTGCACACTTTATAGCACTGTACAAGCTTAACTGCCTGCTATGGCATGGTCTTGCTTGTTTTGCAACAGGGGGCTTCTTTCCATCTCATCAAGATGTAATTCTATCGTACACTGACTTTAAATAGAAATCACAGCTATATGCTGATCAAATGCCAAATTGTTTTGTGGTCCTTACAAATTTAAACAATTAACACAGTAGAGGGTGAGAAAAGACTGAGGCGATCTACTGGCACGTATGTAGTTGTCAGAGTATGGCAGCCCCCCTCTCCCATGTTCCAACAGACCACACATTTGTGTTTACAGAAGCTTAATTAATCCCCCCCCACAGCTCTGCCCTGCAGTTCATCTGAGTCCATTGCAGCCCCTCGTGTCCCAGTTGCACCTGCTTGTACCTACTGTTCAAGACTAAAATACAACATGCAGAATGCAACATTCGAGACAACAAAATATCTATCACAGACTGTTATGATATATTATATATGCAATGAACAGTGATTCTACATTTTGGTGACACACTATTGTGTGACTACTTTTAAGTGACTAATTTCAGTCATCTGTTATAGCAAATCAGTGTCTTTAATAGATCTCTTTTACAAAATGGGTTCCAGACTGAAGATTATTTTCTCTTTACTTAGGTGCAGTGAGTTAAAATCTGAAGGAAGCACTGCGGTTTCTCCCTGTCTCCATGCAAGGCTGTAGAGTGAACGCTGCGGTGGGCCCTCAGTTACTGTGCTTCTGTGGCAGACAGCGCTGTTAGTAGGTCGATGTATGGTCTTTTAAGTGGATTTAGTCTTGCTTTTCTCATGAAATAGATGACAAACACCGTATGAGTGTGTTTTTACTGTATTTGTTGTCTGTTTTTATCATATGTTCTTTATTTAACCAGGAAGGTTAATCATCAAACAAACATACAGGTTGCAAACAATTTGCACTAATAACATACACAATAAATAACATAGCCTACATAATGAACAGTTTAGATACAGTACATAGGATCGGGGCATCGGTCACTAAAGATGTTTGATGATCACAAGTTGCCATATGTGCACACATAGTGTCATTAAATAGGGTTGAAAGGTTAATATTGTCTGTAAAATGACAACTGTATCAAACTTGACTTGAATATTTGGTTTCACCTGTTGGCGTGTCTGCTACTGTTACCGTACGGCGCCTTCTTGTTCCTCCTCCCAGACAAGTGGGGCGTTTGGACTGTGGCCCGGCGGTACTGAAGGAGCCGCCGAACATGATCCCTGTGAGGAGGAACTCCGACGTCTTAGCCCCCGGCTTCCCAGGAGACTCCGGAGCAGGAGAGTTAGAGCCCCCCATCCCCCTTGTTCCTCTTATCGGGTTCCCTGTTCTTTTGTGCTCCTAGGTTATCCACATACCCCAAGGCTACTGAGCTCTCCTTCAGCGTCAATGAATCTGGCCAGTCCCTTTCTCTGCTAAATGAGCCCTCTTTAAGATAATGTTTGATGCGCTGACAACCAGAACCAAAACACGGTAAAAGAAACCGAGTTTGACATCTTTTAATTGTGGGCCAGAATGGAGTGATTGTGGCTCTTGAGCTGGTTTGAGATCTTGCTGCTGATATGGTAATTTGCTCAAGTGAGGGATGTGATGAAAGTATTGGTGTTCCTAGTGCAGTGGTAGCACATTTCCCCAGTTGTTCCTCTCTCTATAAACACGTCAACATTTTCTCCAACGGAGACCCTCAGAGCAAGGGCTTCTTTCTCTAAAGTACATTTTATGTTAAGGAATGTAAATGCATCAGCAACAATTTAACTATTTTCAGGACTTTTTATACAGTAAAATAATTTCTGTCATCAAATGACTGGTACCCCCCCCCCCCCCCATGGTAGGATCAGAATAAAGGTCAGAGGTGCAATAGATTGTATTTGAAGGAATTTGCCAATGTTTGCCAATGTACAGTACAGCGGAACAGGCCATTCTTTAATTACATCTGTCAGTTTAACTATTTAGCAGTTAACATCTTTAGATCTAAAGGTGATTCTGCAAAAAATATTACCTCCTTTCCAATAAGGCTTTCATAGGGAATGTCTGCTAGGTCAGTCTATCAAATACTTCAGTTATTTGTGATCCCAATGCCCTAAATAATGATTTTTCTACCTTTTTCCTGTTTTATGTCCTGTTAAATTGACTTGAATGAATGCAAATTGCCATTGCCTTTTAGAATGAACATGTGTGGTCATTAATGAATCCAACCTGCCCTAACATTTGGTTTTCATTTACTAGTTACAGTGTATATACCGCTATATGACATAAACCCTAATGGGAAGTTGGGCTGTGACGTCGGGGACTGTACTTGTTGAAAATCAAAAGCAATGTAGTTTGACTTGTATGTATGTATGGACTTACTATAAATAAATGAAGCGAGGCTTTGGATAATTGTTAGGCGGACGACTGGTAATTGTTTTTCACTGTACTGTTTAGTTGTTGAGCAAGGCTTTGATGGTGACATTTTTCTACTTGTCGCATATGTGAAAAATAGAAAATACCAACTGGCAGTGACGGACTGATGTTTTGATCTTCAGATGAATGGCTTCCTTGATTCGTCATTATTTATCAAGACAAACTTCCCTGTACATCACGGTCTGCCTGAGCATTAATCTCTTAAATGAGCCGTGCTGTAGAGTTGGAATGAACACTTACTTGCTAGACATAGTTTTCTAATTAAAACTGTCCCATTAGGCTGTAATTGGGGCTGTGCTATCTGGATTGCAGTGGAGGCGAATGGGAAGGGAGCAAGGAGGAGTCAGTCTCAGATGGTATCATGCCACGGAGACAGGAAGCCTCTGTGTAATCTTGTCAGGTTGGAGATTGGTGCAGTGATCACGCTGACTGAGGTCTACTTGTTTGCAGCAGCTATAGAATTATGGCCTCTATGAACTCCTCTTATCTGACAAATGTATCGTTCCAGTTTCCACTGAAGCCCTGCCTGGGTAGTAATAATAACAATAATAAACAAAGAAGATGAGAACACATACAAATAGTCTTTATTATAGCTAGAAAAACTAGCACTGTGCAGTATTGACTTTTTTTTGAATGGAATAGAATGTGTTGTTTGTATAACATAGTACTTTTTAAATGAGTTTCATGGCTTCACATTTCAAGTCTACAGTATACTATATGACCCCTGACCTAAAGGCCTATGCCATTTGTATAGAATCTCCCTTGTAACAATTTGAAACAATGACAGTGGGTGCCCTCCCTCACCTGAGTGCTGAGTGGCTTTCATTCTTTTCTACTCCTCCTCCTATGGTGCGCCTAGGCTTGCACTGTTCTCTACTTCTTCCCTTACAGACACACTGTTAAATGTTGTGGACAGTCTGTGGACAACCCATGCAATCTGGGGTTCCGGGATGCAATAACATAACCGATGGAAGAGGGGTGCCCATTTAAATTTCTGCCCAAGTGTACTTTTATATTTACAGACAGATTGCCAAAATAATTTGTAATTAGACTAATGGTGTTTTGTGGTCTAAGGACTCCTTTCCCTGCACCTTCCTTAAATTGTAGCAAATATTGACATCCAGCACTGTAAGCAGAGTTTTACCAGGCTCTTAGATATACTATATATATATACACACAATATATCTGTGAAGATGCCAGACGATGGTCTGTAGGAAAGATAAGATCTCCTAAACCAGTCAAGTGCGATTCCAGACAACCCCGTTTTTAAGGCAGTTTAACCAGATGTAATGGTTCTACAGTATCAACAGTCAGAACCAGATCTAAACTGATTAGAGTTTAATATGGTCCATGTAACCACTACTACGGTCATTGGTAGCACTGAATGCTGGCTCACTGCTAATGAGGGATCTAAAAACTACACTGAAAGTGCCCATTGGCGTCAAGCTTTACATGGCACCTTCACTGTGGAGTTGTTGCTATAGATGAGATGATATAGAGTATCCATATAAATAGAACTGAAGTGTTTTAGATGAGAGGAATTTGGTGTGGTTAGTTTGTGGGGGCAGACTGCGTGAACAACATCAAGTGAGATTCAGCTCCAGGTTGTTTCACTAAGGCTCTTGGAGCAAATAAGAGCAAATAGTTAACACAGTTCTAAATATATTTTTTAGCATTCAGTTCTCTGTTTTTGCTGCCACCCTGAAGAAAAATATTTAAAAAATATGGTTGGTGGATAGGAAGTCTTGTCTGTAAGCATTGTCTCTTCCAAGATAATCTGATGAATGAGTAACATAATATGTTTAGACGTCAGTGGTACTGAGACCTCTGGGGAGATGCGACTTTAAACACCGCAATTCATAATCCTTGCACAAAGCTGGACAGTGGTGAGAAAATCCCAACCAGTAGCAAAGATAATCCAGTAATTACAGTAATAAAGTTAAACCTGCATTGGGGATTGTATGTGATAGTGACAGAAACGCTTAGTAAACCTGAACCATGTAGAAGAACCGGGGCACAGTGAGAAGAGTGCTATAATGTTGCACATATGTCACTCACAATACAATAACAGAACTTTCCCTAGACCCCAGTCCGTGCTGCAATGCTCTCCTAGTCTATTTTCCAGCTGAACTCCAGTTTAGTAAGTAAATAGGAATGTTTCATACGGAGACACGCTGACATTTGCCAGATGCTCCGTGCTAATTAGGGCCAAGTATTCCCTCTTGCGTGGAGTGTGTGAGAAACCGTACGTGCACCGCAGCCCGACCTATTAGACCGGACTCTGGCGGAGACCTGTGTTTGTACGATAAACACTCACACAATCTGTGCTTTGTTATTTGCTTTTTAGGCCACAACATGAGCATTTCATACATGGGCATTGCAACTATTCCAGTTCTCCGAAGTGTATCTGGCTTGTCAGGTAAGGATTCCACAATGGCCATCCACACACTGAATACCTCTTATTAATTCGTCTACAGGGGTTCATAAGGAATATACATCAATATGGACTGCTAACAATAACATGTTAGCAGTCCATCAAAGCCACATCACCACCTGGTTTCACATGTAATCTATATTAAGGATTTATCACATATTCGCCATAAAATTTTCGGTTTGTGGGGGCAGGGGAGCCATTGTGTTTGGGATTATGGGGGAGCGGTTGACAGAAACAGAGCAGGAAGTGTAAGGAGACCTCAGAACCACCCACAGCCACCCCCCTTTTCTCCTTCCACCCCCACCTCTTGTTCCGCACTCCCTGGCTGCAATGTGGGTCTGTGTCCTGGCTTCTGTCCAGGTTCTGGCGCTGTGATCGGGGGGTCACGGCTGTGTCTGACCTGGGTCCTGCATGGTGGATGTTGTTATTATTAGTGCTCCGTGCCCCCCGGGCTGGGGGTCCCCAGAGCAGGGGGAACTGCAGTGCTCTGGAGAGACTCTGGGGGACCTGGGGAACAGCTGTGTGGGTTAGAGGCTATGATGTAGGGCCCCCCTACATCACCACGTTCCCTTGAGAGCGCTGCACCGACCTTCCAGGAGGTAAAGCTTGACGGGTTTTTTCCCCCTTTTTTCCCCCACTCCTCATACATGCAGAACAACTTCATCCTGCTGTGAAGGACCAGACTTCTCACCAGGACCAATAATAACAAACACTATACCTTACAGACACTTTGGACACGTTTCCCTGCTCCATTCATAGCGCATTTATGCGACCTAAATAATTTGTACATCTATCTATGGATGGACCTTTGTGAGACCTGAGAAATACGCAGCGCAGAGCGAATGTTAGATGGAATAAACCGCTGGTTGCTTTGGTAATGAATTTTAATGATTGAATAGACAATAACCACGCGGGGTATTTCAGGGCCAACCTTGCGGTTGTATCTTGATTTTGCCTATTCTTGGCAGATCTCGAGGGGGGCTTCTGACTGTGTAAATAGCTTTGGAAATTGCGCATGGCCTTTTGACTGTCTCTGTAATTGCGAGGCTCTTGCAGTATTTTGCTTGGCAGCCTAAGAGTTTAACCCCTGAGGGTTAGAGGCCTGAAGCTCCCTGTCTGACTGAAAGCCTGCCTGAAAGCTCTGCTTGTTCACCTCCTAGCCTGGGCAGCACTAAGCTGCCCCTGATCCTCTGCTGGGCAAGACGCGCAGTAGAGTGGGAGACGGCTGCATTTGAGTACAG
This sequence comes from Percopsis transmontana, assembly GCA_025447815.1. Classification (NCBI taxonomy): domain Eukaryota; kingdom Metazoa; phylum Chordata; class Actinopteri; order Percopsiformes; family Percopsidae; genus Percopsis; species Percopsis transmontana. Next base: position 3,141,538 of record JAOEHI010000014.1, read on the forward strand.
CAGTGGCTCAATGGGGTGAGCAGTGGAGTATTACAGGCACACAGGGAGACCATACACAGGTTATCCGTGAGCCTATTTCCCGGCATAAATAGTTAACCGCACTCAAGGCATTTTAACTCCTGCCAAAGTGCACCTTATAATCAGTTTATATGTACACTTCAGCATTAGGTGTTGACCACATGAGTTGGTGACCAGCTTCCCTCACAAACCTTCTGCCATATTCCCATGAAATGGAGAGTAGAGACGGTATATGGTGCATTAGTAATAATCTACAGGTGGATACACTTAGCCCCGAGACAGTCACCGTGAGTGTTTAATGTAGCTGTCCCATTTTATTGAGCCAAAGCATTTCAAATGTCAACCTATCTACTCAGCAACACATCACTGGAAAATTAGAGCAACAATCACTACTGAGACGTTCTTGGCTGTATGGAGAAACAGGTCAAGACCGATCCACTACCGCACATTTACAAGCAGCAAAACATTCTGTCTCATGTTAACACAGATTTGATACAGAATATTTTCTTTCTGTTTTTTCCTTCCGGGACACACTTGAGTTTGAACGTCTTCGTCTCGGAAGATGTCAGGGGTCAAGTTGGGAACGCCTAGGGAAGGGCTGTGGCAGAGCGAGCAGTGGCTGGCCTGTCTTGTGTGATGGATGATGATGATGTCCTATGAAACGCTCTCTCTCTCTGAGCCCGAGCAGAAAAAAAAAAAGGCGTGCGCGCGCACACGGTGTGTCCTTTCTGAGGTTCCCACATTGTTCTCTCCGAGCTTGACTCCCCTGGGCCTGGGAGCTGCTCTCCGTGCGAACCCCAGACAAAAGTCCACCAACAGACAAGAAGTCTCGCGGCACAATAGCTCTTTATGTAATGCTGTCAAGTGGTATTGATTTTTTTTTTTTTCATATGTTTGACAGACAACATAATAATCGTTGCTTCGTGCAATGCCGAGCTGGGCCTCAGACGAAATGCTGGCACTGCTGGAGGCGTTTTAAGACGAGTTTAAGAGTCATTTTCTATTGTAAATTCATTACCAATACCTTTATATTATAAAGTTACATGCTGTAATTACTTAAAGATTTTTTCACAAATGTGTGTCTCGAAGTACAAATCTGCATGGTGTAGCCTACTGTATCATGCAGGGCTCTGGCCTGTAGCTTCAACGGATTGAATGGACGGACAGCTGCGTAATCAAACCCGGGCCTGACCCTACCTGTTCAGAAGGTCCTCCGGCCCCGTTACGTGTCGGCGCACCACATATGCCTTAATCACTGTGGTTTATGGCCCGCTTGTTTGATTTAGTGAGGACGTGATCAACTGCCAGCGCAGCAGGGACACGGCGGAAACGGCTTTTCATTCTCTTCCTCATCCATCACGGCTTTGATTAGCCTACAGTATTTGCCGTGCTGTATCGCCATTTCCTCGCACAGCGCAGTAACTCAGGCTGGATGACAAGCGCACCCATAAATACGTACCCTACGTCCGCCCATAGGACCGCCTGGTGCCGCAGCTTATGCTGCAGTTGCTGCCAAGGGCCGCCAAAGCTCTATACTCTATATACACTCGTCCCTCTGAGGGATAACAGCCTCTCCAGCCTCGGTTTAGGAGTGGGGCATCCCGCAGCTGCTGCCACTGAGGTTGATTAGTGTGGTGATGAGCGAAATGAGGACCAGGGGAACGACGCTCACACACACACACACACACACACACACACACACACACACACACACACACTGATAGGGTTAAGCAGGCGGTTTGGGAAGAGACCTGCTCTATGTCCAGGATGTTGAGTGCTTTGGTGCAATGGTGTGCTGTTACACTGCATGAGGCCTCGGTGGGCTCCACTTGGGTTCTGATTGAGCCTGTACGATCACAGCACCCGGGGGGGGGGGCGCGGCGGCCGGGGGGGGGGGGGGGGGGGGGGCCCGGGCGGGGGGGGGCGGGCCCG
>JAOEHI010000014.1:3143497-3174552 GCA_025447815.1 Percopsis transmontana
TTGTGGCCGGGGGGGGGCCCCTTTGGTTTGTTTTTTTGCCGTTACTAAAACCCCCCCCATGCCCCCCCCCCCCCCCCCCCCCCCGAGGGGTTCTCTCCACATCCTCCCTTCTGATTATCACCACGACCAGAGCTGCCTGTCGCACTCCAGCTGCTGTCCACACTCCGGCTCTGGGGCTGCGGCTAATTTAACCAGGCTGCATGGAGGGGAGGGGAAGGGGGGTGCTTTCTCACACAGCCCCCCACCCCATCCCCCTCCCCCACCAGGCTTTAGCTTGTTGCCTTCCAAAAGCACCTTCCATCAGCCACTACTGGTGCTCAGCCTCAAAAAGACCGTCACAAAAACAGTGCCGGGCAGGCAGGCTTTCCCTAATGGTGACTGTAAATAGCATCCAGAGCTACAGCGTTGTACTGTGGACCAGAGTCGTTGGCCACTTTAGGCTACTTGGAAATAGTTTCTGTGAGAAATAGACATCTGAGCTTTTCAAGCAGACCACTGGAATGATCTGCAACACGTGGTGCTCCCTGCAGGTGTTTCCTCTCTACGGGCCTCGGAGCATAGAGCGAGCATAGAGAAGCTGCCCCCACAGTCCAGACGCTAACTATGTAGAGTGTAACATCAAGAATAAAATGATCCAACTAGTTACATCCCACTATGTTGAAGCCTTGGGTGTTCATCACCAGAAACCCATAATTAACTTTAATGTATATTGTACGTGTACTTTGTCTTGACGCTAAGCGGTTTGTTTGAGATTGAAGATATATATATATACTGTATATACTGTATATGGGTTTTTGTTTGGTTTGTGTTTTCCCCTGGTTTCCCAAGTGTAGAGTTCAGCATGACTAATTAGTGGAGGTATTCACATTGTTATTGGACAAAGGAAAGCCTGAATATTTTCCCTCACACCAAGTCAGAAATGGTAAAACAGCTAGCATTTGACTTCGTAAGTGTGTAATGAAAACACACTGCCTGTAGGATAGGTGACTGTAATATCAAATCAGATGTGAATCAGAATAAATGGTTGCTTCGTTGATGTGCGGGAAATTTCAGTTTGAAATGTAGTCTGAAAGAATTTGCACTTATATTGAGTTTGAAATGTAATCCAGGACTAACTTACAAATGACAGGTTTTCATTTTAATACATCTCTTAATTCTTGTCAAAAGTATCTCATCTAACTTACAGTACATCCATTTAAAATGATGTGTGGCAGTCCACAATAAACACAATATGCATGCCATAGATCTACAATCTGTCCATATAAAACTCCTCACTGGCACGTTTCCACACAGCCACGTGGAAAAATGTCAGCAGCTTTCAGAGTTGCGACTTGTATTGCGTGTGATTATGTGCCAAACCAACACTATACCAGGGGCTGGGAGTGCTGATGGATACCGAGTTCGCCGTTGGTGTCATTCTGATTCTGGGGTTGCCCTGGACCAAGCCCGGACCAGTAGGGCAAGCTACTACTCAGCTCTCCAATCCCCGTACTCTGCCACACTAAATGGCTGCATTGTGTCTGCAGACCTGTTCTCATCTTCATGTACAGCCCCCCGCCCCGACTCCCAGTCCATAATGTGGCCAGACTACATGACGACGGGCATTGTATCCAACCAGGCTGGCCGCACAGATATTAAAGATGTGGATCTGATTCACAGGTGGCTGCAGGTCTTTTAGCTGGCACGTTGTACTCCTCCTGGGCAAATTATTTGTGAGGTGTGTGTGTGTATGTGCCTGTGCCTGTGCATGATAGGGTCTGCATGCATTTGTACGTATGTGCAGGAATGCCTGCTGCCACTATTCATTTTATGAACGTTTTTTAAAGAATATTCTGTAATGGCTTTATTCCAAATGTGATGCATGTCTTCCTTTTCATGCAGCATTAGTCGTAATACGATCATTTACATGAGAGGTTCAGAGACCTTTATTCAGGGGAACACGTAACCATCCAAACATTACAATTTAAGAGTCAGCATGCCTGTTGCATAGTTCAGCATACATAGCTTTCATATAGATTCAAATTTGTTTGACTCTGAACTGAATTTCATCTATTAAACCTCAAGCTGTTTGTTTGAACAGACTTTGTTCACAAAGGGATAAAAATGGTGTCTCCTTTGCTACACAAAAGCTCCCAAACAGTGATCTTTACCTCAGTGAACAATGTGGTCACATTATACCTGACAGACATAGCTGCATTGGGAATCCCCTCACTTTCAATTACAGAGGTGCAATTTAGTAATCAAGCCTACTGGCTGGTACAAAAGATATGAACAGATCCTTTTTCATGTTACTAAAATGGTCTGATATAGAAATGGCGAACACAAAGGCCATTGTGTTAAACAGTTGAATAGATAGGCTCTAGAAACAATTGCTTACACAGAAATAGAGATGATGGTTCCTTCTAAATCTCTTCACTGATTACCTGGCCTCAATTTGCAAAAAGATTATAACTTGTAATTATAACGTTTTGTCAAATCATATGAATATTTGACTCAATGTAGTCCTGAGGTGAATCTTTGATATTACTATCATGCTTACTATGGCTACTTTTTTAACATTTAACCTTAATAACGTGTGTCAGTGTGACTGGCGCATTGCTTGAGATTTTCCAACAAAAACATTATTCACAGAAAAGCATTAAATAGTTCTTCCTAATACAGTATTTTCCCGAGGTGTGTTTGGTTAGGGTTTAGACATGGCGAGTGTTTTACAGCAGTTGAACTGTTCTTTTTTGCCCCGCTATGTTTACTACAGTGTGATTATGCTCCAGAGTCAGACTGACCTGCGAGATAGCATCTCGGGTCTCAGAAGGGCAATTAAATAGAAATGAACTCTAATTGCCGCTAATTCTGTGTTGTCTGCTTGTTTTCTGTTTATTTTGAGATAGGTTTCTCAGAAACTCCCACAGTTTTAATCACACAGAGACCTTTATTCTTTATTGCCCTGGATTTCCACTAGACTACTAAGAGCTATAGATGCTATCAACGGATGCCAGTGTGACTACTTCTATCGCGCGTTTTCATATAAATATGGCCCCGGCCCATGTATAAATAATTCACACAGGTCAAGCTTTGATGTGCTCTGATACAGCCTGGTAGGCTGTGGCAGGAAAAACAGTGGATTGAGAGGGAGGAATGCACCGAAGGGTGTGCTGTTTACTTGTAGTGCAGCAGCTGGTTAGCAACCGCGTCTTCCATTTTACCCCCCACCACCACCACCACCTCCCTCGCTTTTCAATTCCAGCCTCAACCCCTGGTCTCGGGCGACTAACTGAGGGCTGGAATATTGTGCGCTGGGGATCAATGCGGCCCTGAGTGAAATGTCAACCGCGGCCCTGCTATGTGTCAGGCTGTGAAGGAGTTGTAATGGCTATTGATCCGCTGTGCACTTAATGCAGAGCTGCCTGGCCGCGGTGTGGGCCAGCTGTGGCAGACACACACACACACACGTGTGTATGAGTTGAGCTAAAACTGAGAAAATAGAAAAGAAAACGGCCTGCCGTTTTGCCCTCCCTCCATCCCTCCCTCTCCGTCTGCAGATTGATCTCCCTCTTCCTGCTGATTCCAACTGGGGTCTGTCATTATCTTACTCTGTCATTAGGGGCTCCATTGACAGCCCCGGCCTGTCTGTGTCACTCGATTGAGACGGCAACACTTTTGCCATGCGGTGCTCCCTACATTTATTAAAATCTCTGACAGCCCCCACCGTAGCCTTCCCCGTAGACGGCTGAGCTTCAGGGGAATGGTGCGGCGGAATAATTGGAGGACGAGGATGTAATGCTTGTGAGGTGTAGAACGTGTGTGTGTGTGTGTGTTTATTTTTATTTTTTAAAATCTGGCCATGGAGATCAAAGTCAGACCACCTGTGTGTACGGTCAAGCTATAGTGTATGGTTCGGAGTAGTCTGTTGACCAAGGATACACGAGTATCACCGCCAGAGGTTGCCCTCTACGACTGTTAGCCATCTGGGAGTCATGTGTGCACACAAGAAGCGGGTGTTTCATGTATTATTTTTGTGTAGCATATCAAGTTGTGTCTCACGATGCTTGACTTCTTTGTGAAATCCGAAGCCGACCCTTCAGTGTTCATATCTGTCAAACACCATCCTGTTGGCAATGGTTTTGTAGATGTGATTTTGTAGACAAATGTAAGGACTGTTGTATTTAAATTTGTAAAAAAAAAAAAAATAATTTATTTGTATTTGCTCCATAATAACTACATAAATCATTAACAACAAACTGTCATTAAATGTAATGACAAATGATGAAATAGTTTATAATTGCAAATAATTGAATTAGAATGAATTTCTATAATCTTTATATATCACAGTTTCTTTAAAAGTATCACCATTGATTTTATTGTGTATAATATCTTGTACTGCATGGTGACGTGACAATGTAAAAGGATTTCTGTGGGCTGTTATAAGTGCACAGTGGGGTGCACTGCATTGAGATTGTGTGTCACTCAAAGTACTGCTGAGTATGGGTTGGTGGTAAGACCAGGCTATTGGTGCCCAAAAGCTGCCTCTCTATCTGACAGGGGGCACAATCCTTTAGGACCAGGGAGTCTGTGGCCTTTTAACACACAGGTTGCTCAGTGGAATGGAAGTTATTGGGGCTGGGGTGAAAGTGATGACATGGTTTGCGACAGAGACTCATCATTTGAGAATGATACAAGTATTTGAACAGCAAGGCTGTAATGTTACTCACCTTGCCTGGAAAGATTTATTCCAGATTGCCGGGACTATAGGGGTCAGCAGCCATACATGTGGGACCGTTTTGAGTTTTTTTTTTTCTGAATAAATTGCACTTGTTGGGGAGGGGCTACTAAAAATGACAACGTCCACCTATCAGCTCGTCATTAAAAATAATGAAAAACTCTCTGTATTTCGGTGAGATAATAGGTGTTCTAAATTTTTTAAATATAAAAGATTATAAAGGCGTTTTTTTCATTATAGCAAGCAATTTCCCACTGAATTCTGATTACCTACTTGAAATCACTGTCTCTATGTCTATTTATCAGTAAATTAACCTTATTATTTTTTAAACATTTAGTTAAATACGGTATTTTATTGATATTATTGTATAAATATACAGTTATTATTAATACAACTAAGTTAAATGTGACTTTTGTGCTCGGTCTGTATTTTCCAGTAGCTGAGTATTGTATTAAGAGTTTACTATTGTATAGGTCACTTTGATTTAATCTAAATTGTTCTGATGAGAACATTTTAGAAAGATTTATTCCAAAACAGATTTTTCCAAAGCATAGGGTTCTGTATACAGTAAATCATGAATTTAGAATGTACTTTTATGGAGATGTATGTCAGGCACTTAGTGGCACACAATGATTTTCTTTCTCCACAATGGTTAAAATTATAGGCTGGCTCCTGCCTGCTAGAGAGGAACTTCTGTTTTTTTCCAGCTAAAAGGAAATGTTTAATCCAACAATCTGTGACGTGAAAAAGTAATGCATATCTCACTGAACTATCTTTCCTGTCTCCTAGTGAGCCAAAATTGAAATTGTAATGCATTTTAGAGTTTTAGTTTTTATTTTATTTTTTTCCCCCCAAGCGGAGGAGCTGATAGACATGGGAACATCATATTTATGAACACCCATGGTTTAATGCACTCCACAATGCTGCCATCTCGGAGTTGCTTTTGAACAAAGCGTGTTCTTGAACATAAAGAAAAGGCAAAGGAACAAAATTATTCCTCAAGCTTTCTATCACGCGCCTGCATTCATGGCAAAGTCTAAAGGGCATGTCAGTCGCCATGCCTCTGAGAGAGGTAATTATCCTTTTCCTGTCAGAGAACAACAAATTACAGCCAACCACTGGGTGCATTTGCCGGAGCTGAAATTTGTCAATAGGAAGGAGAGGGAGGTTTAATTTTCAGGCAGCTGCATATCTGCTTTTATTATGTTGTTATTTTCGATGGTCATTTGTTGTGTATATATATATATATATATATATATACATATGTGTGTCTGTGTGTGTGTGTGTGTGTGTGTATGTATGTATGTATATAGATAGATAGTATGTGTGCTTCTAAGGGGGAATGGTGTTTATTTATGTCTTTGTAAGCTTTTGAGGTTGTACTTTTGTGCCCTGCATTACCATATCTATTTATAGTCCTATACTTTCTTACAGTCATCTTTTTTTGTTGTTGTGGCAATTTCACACACTATATATTGTCCAAGTAATTTCCCTTTCAGCATCTGTTTTTTTACTTTTCAAAAAGAGGAGTGAATGGAGGGAAAATTATCACAATTACTCATATAATTGAGCTGTCTTTGTAGCAAATGCAGCTTCAGTAGCCCTTTTTTCCATCAGTGAAAATGGTTTCATTATATGGGTTTTTCATATTCCCTGACACGGGGCTCCGCTGAGGGGCCTGGCGCGTGGATGAGATGCAGGGGAACAGAGCGAATCATTAAGGTCACAGTAGGAATAATTATCCCCGGCTATGGAAAGAGCATCTACAGCCTTTTCTCTCTCTCCCGGCACAAATGCACTGTCCGCGGCTTTTAGCCACAAAGAACTTTGTAACAAATGGCGCTTCCACCTACTACTTATACAAAGAAGAGAGGGGGGAGAATAAGACTTGTATCAACATGACAATTTTCCATCATTAAGACTAATGACAGGCATGCACTGTGAGGATCAAGGGGACCACAAAAAAGAGAGGCATATTCAGGTGTTGGCTGAGTGCTGACCTCCTCCATGTCTTTGTTGGAGACTTAACTCTTAACAAAATCCAGAGAGGGCTTCCAGACTAAAAGGAGCGCTGGCAGCTGAACTTCAAGCCGCCGGAGCCCTCCGCGGGCAAATGACTTAATTGGCAAATTTGCATGTTTTGCATTTGCCTAGGAAATTAATTCAATGACACATACGTTAAACAAAGGGCTTTTAATCAATCATTGTTTTAACTTGGCCTGGTAATTACAGAGCCGCCATAGCTACATTGTACTGCCTGGATTGCTGTCTATATCTGGTTCTCTGATATCAGGACCAACCAACAGTTTATTAAATTTTGATTACACAACTATTTTTTAAATTGATTTTCTGATTAGTTGACAATTTGAGGCCCCGTTCACCTCTTTGCAGAAACAGGTTGGCTACTATGGCAACAGAAGTATGGAGTGTCAGTGTGCGGCTAGTTTCTCTTACAGTTTAGCTGAATTAAGTAAAAGCCTTCTTTTTCAAAGTCCCTTTTCCCCCAGCCTTCACTCAGGTAATTGGTCATTTTGCAGCCAATTTCAGGCAGGTTGGAGGCTTGCTGCCACGTCCTGACCCCCGCTGCTGCCATAATGGGGACAGCATTTCTACAAGTCCACTGGGGGCTTTCCACTTTGTGACCCCCAGCATTGGCAGGGGGAGAGCTTCTCTGAACAGTGGCCAAAGGATAGTTGAGATGTAACTTCTCAAGCCAGCGTTGGTCTGCTCTGAGCCCACTGCAGCCGTGCTGCTGTGTTAGGGTTCTCACATAAGAATCACATCTATGGTTGCAACTAGTTTTACACAAAGGGTCAAATGATCATCAATACAGATAACCTGCAGCCTACAGTTATTTCTGAGCTTAACACAGATGTTTTATTTATATATATATCTAGACAATCGCATCCCAAATGAAAGAAGGTCATATTCAGTATATTAAATGTGTTCAACAATTCCATTTATAATGTCTTTATTCACACAACCAGAGTATTTCCATATAATCAAAGTACACATTTAGATAATTGAACTCTAAATAATTCCACAGAGCACAGCACAGGTTGAGTATGTGAAACATTAGCTCTTAATGTCAGTAATACAAAAATAAATACCTTTTTACCCAAAAACAGCATATCAATCAACTTCATCAATGCATTGCTTGCTTAGACATAACTGTCAATTAAAAGAATTTGTTCTGTTGCCTAATATAATAAGAACAAGGTCTGTAATTAAAAAAAAAAAAAAACTTGAGTGACATCCAATTTCCACCTTAGGGGATTTATAAGTAATTCAAATGAAATTATTGAATATGTAGTTAATAATACCCATTTATTGTAGTGGACCTAATTGCAGCCTTACTTTAAAACTAATGGACAAAACACAAATTTAATCAAACACATTAACATACTGTTGATTAAATTAAAAGCCTGCAGGGTTAGCTTCGGTGGTCCATTATGCAGAGATATATTTGCTGCTTATGGGCAAAGATGAGGTAAAGTTTATGTTAGACAATCCTTTCTTATAAAGAAAAACAACTCAATACAATTTAACATTTTGGAGGCCCATTAACCAATATAATAATTCAATCAATTCATCAATATTACAGTTTTGGTTCCCACAGACCATAATTCCTTTTTTGTTTACAAATAGCACTTAGTAAACTAAATCAATAACATTTTGATGCTACACTGAACATGAAAAAAGTCACCGAATTGATTTAATTGTAATGCATCTTGTTTGCGTTCAGTGAAGCTGCAAATTAAAAGATTACAAAGACCACCACAGTCGAAAGCAGAATCAAAACAAAAGAGAATATTTCACACTTTCAGTTTTTCAGTTTTAATTCACTGCATTTTGTGACATCCCCCATAAAAACCATTCACTATATATACGATTTTTTGTGCTATGAAGATAACAATTATCAAAACACCTTAAAAATTCACTCCAGTTGATGCATGAAAGGTATGAAAAGAACTGCTGTTTACTGTGATTTTTTGCGATAATTTTTTATGATTTATTTTTTACCCCACCTCAAATACAGTGCCCACCAATAGGCTAACAATAATAATAATAATTTGGCATACTCACATGGGCTCTCCTATACTTATCTCAAGCATGGTAAAACACAAAAGTTAAACAAAAAAACAAACTCACAATATATGTTCAGAGTACGGTATTGATGGATAATATTTGATAACTGTTAAAATGTAGGCTGGCATGGCAATTGAGGGGGGCTTTCCATCACTGGACTGAAATGAAGTCCGTGACATCTTGGCCCGTGCCCCCCTCCACCTCTGCACTGGCTGCTAACCCTCAGGTGAAGAGTAGCAGGTGTTAAAACACACTCAGCCATAGAGCTACTCACTCCTAATGAGTCCAGCCTCCTCATGCATGCATGCATGGAGGGATTTATATTTAGTGTGACTATTTTGGGCCCTGATATGATTTATGTCTGCCGAACGGACAGTCATTTCAGTTCCGTTTGAAGACGCTTATAAACAAAATCTTAATTTGTTTTAGCCAATAAGAAATATATCACAATTCTGTACAATTTTACTATCATATATTGGCGATGGTGTAAAAGTTATCTGCAAATGATCTTTGTTGCGCTCATCGATGAAAAAATAATGTGCAAACATTAACACAAATAGGCCTAAAACATTCAGAAAAATTATGTTGATTTAATGAACACATTCTTACCGGCCAACGGTTACCTCAATTAAAAAAATGTTTTGATTTAGATATTGATTGATTTAGATAACAAAGCAGCATTAATTTTTTTCATTTTCCTGCAAATTCATTTTTTTCTTCTGTTAATGGTTCTGCTTGCAGACGCGTTCCAGTTTGCGGATACTATAATCGTGAGAAAATAATGACAGTTATCAGTCGCACCCACCAAGTACCCATAAAAATCTGTCCTCTGTTCTGGAAGATGATAATTATTGGTTGTACTACTATTATCATTGTCGTTGTTGATAGAGGAAATCTCGAAGCATTTCAAAAGTAATTCTAGATAAATCATTTCAAATTGGCCAATTTTACAGGACAAGGGGACAGCTTTCCTTATAAGCTAATATTTTACAGAATTCTCCACAAACTCACGCATCCACAGTCATTTGGCACACTTCATAACGCGCACGGTGATGCAAGCGGCTGCATTTTGATATTCAACTTGCTTCTTCTGTTTTGAGTTCAATTATGTAATTACTTTGATAATCACACTGACGGAATTTAAACTGCCTTAATTTAGTTATTCAGGTGGAGATATGGAGCTGGCGATGGAACAGCCCTGTAGTGCTTCTGATCAGCACGCACACCAGCATAAGGCTCGGTGCCTAGTTCAAATGAATACTAAAATGAAGAACTGGCTATCTTCCTCTTCGTCACGCCCAACGGCTTGCATGGTGTGGACTCTTTCTAATGTTGGACACTGCGGATTCGTTTTCTTTTTTTACATCACCTGGATTTTGTAAGTAAGAGCACAGACACTGGGTTGTTGTTGGTTTATGTCAAATTATGTTATTAAAATGTGATCCTTAAATATATTTGAACATATAATAGTGCCTTTTTTCACATTTCAGTTCGTTGAATTGTTTATGACACTATACGAGGCTCTGTCAATGTTCTGTTTATACTATAATTGGCCTATAGGAAACTATTTTTTGTTTAGTCAGTTGTCAATTCAATTAAATAAAATAGTCGGATAATTATTCTTGTAAGGTGTGGGAAAATGGCCGAACCCCCTCCCCCACCCACTATATTGTATTCATAAGAATAATATGTTTAACACAACTGTTAGCCTACCATAAATTAATTGCGATTAAAGACACTTAATTATAGGTTAATATTAATATCCTATAAATTCAAAAATATATGTGGCATGTGGCAACACGTAGCCTTTGGAACGGATGGAATTACACGAGGAATCGGGCAATATAATCTGCAAATTTTACTTTCATTTAATTGCTGAATTAAATGTGTTTTAAGTGTTTTTCATTCAAAGATGATCAAATTTCCATTTTGATGTTAAGATGAATTTTCAAATAGACCATTCCAAACTCTATCACATAGGCTATAATCTACATGTGTTTAATTGTGACAACTGTATAAATGCGTTGTAAAGCGGAATGTTATAGTGGTAATAATCCCTTAGGCTACATCGTAGGCTACAACAAGGTCCGCCAATAAGACCTGTAAAATGCATTTTACAGGTCTTATTGGCGGATGTAATTGAGACCACGTGCCACAATGTTGAATATATGTGTAATTATACGTGTGAATATTAACACCACTTGTATGCTAATATAGCTTGCTAAATATTTGACGATGGCATTCAATCACATGGTCTTGCAACCATTGCCGTTAGTTAGGAAATACAAAACGATCAAAAAACGTTTTAATTCCTTACAAGTCTTTTAAATGACATTTGCATGACAGGCTAGTAGACTTTACTTTAATGTGTCCCTAATCAAAGACCTGTATCTTCCATATATCACGACTCTAATAATAATAATAATAATAATAATAATATACTTTTGACTTTATAATAATCAATAATTATTATCATTACCGTTACTTTACTTATGTTTTTTGAAACTGTGTTGTTACAAATTGACATCAGTAGCAAAAAAAGGTTTTGTCGTTTTTCTTGAGTTTGCCAGGTTCTTTGGACCCAACCCCAGGATCGCCAATCGCCATCATTCTTGGATGGAGTGGACCAATCAGCGACAGTCTTTGATGAATATTCATGACTCCATGATTCAAACCTTTGAGCGAGTTTGTCTTGATCCACAGCATCATACCTAGACTTTTCACAGAGACAAACTAGATTTTCTTATGAATGGAAAGAGAAAAAATCAGTTCAGATTATATTGGGATCCGTCCTTCACGGAGATCATAGAAGAAAACAAAAAAGCAAGAGAAGAGCACCGCCAGAAGAGATGACAATGACTACAATACCAGAAAGTCTTAATACCCCTGTCTCAGGAAAAACCGTTTTCATGGAATTTGGACCCCCAAGTCAACAAATGTCGCCTTCCTCCATGTCTCACGGACACTATCCCATGCACTGTTTACATTCTGCAGGTCATACGCAGCACGACAGTTCATACAGCCCAGCCTCATCATTTCCCAGATCTTTGGGATATCCATACGTAAACTCCGTCGGCAGCCATTCCACCAGTCCATATCTCAGTACAGTACAGACTTACCAAAACAACTCGGCACTTGCACAGACGCGGTTAGAAGATACAGGTAAGTGAACAACTCCATGTTCTTGTTGTCAGTAATACTTAATTTTACCTTAGTGAGTTTTTTTCTCAGTCCAGTTAGCACAAATCGCGCGGCAATGAAAAAGCGACACAGATGTTCGGAAATTAGGCTTGGTAATTATTTATTGCGTAATGCCATAAACAATGTATGCAATTAAGGGTAATTATACCTAAACTGCAGCCTGTAAAACTTGCGCTGTACTGCTCATTGCTGAGTAGTACTGTTGGCTGTAGCTGTTCTCCTCACCTAATCGGCTGTTCTCTCGTTCTCAGCACCCGAACCAGAGAAGAACACAGTGGTCGAAGGGGGAGAAGTTCGTTTTAACGGGAAGGGCAAGAAGATCCGAAAACCAAGAACTATTTATTCAAGTCTGCAACTCCAAGCTCTTAATAGAAGATTTCAACAAACTCAATATTTGGCGTTGCCAGAGAGAGCTGAGCTCGCGGCATCGTTAGGACTCACCCAGACACAGGCAAGTTCAACCGTGGACATCCATTTCCCCCCCCCAGAGTTTTGACCTTAAATTCAAATGTTTTTGTTTTTTACTAGGTGTTTATTGATATTTTTGTATTTATGTATTTCCTTTCTACAATTAGTATTTTAATTTTGATTATTTTTTCTTACATATCATGTACTAATTGTCTATAAACAATTTAACAGTCATTGACCAGTAGGATAATCATATTCTGTATTTTTGTTAAATTTGTTGTAATGTAATGTTAATTTACTCAAGTAAACTCGATCATTTTAATAGCCTTTTTGATTGCCATTGACTTTGTACAATAATACATACGCTTGTGTTTATGGCATTATGTTCGTGCGTAAAGCGTGCGTAAACAATAACACCGTCATCCCAAATGTATAATCCCAATACCTATCCTTGTCGTTACAGGTGAAGATATGGTTTCAAAATAAGCGATCTAAATTCAAGAAACTCATGAAGCAGGGTGGTGGTCAAATCGATACAAATGCTCTGGCCAATGGCCGTGGACTGTCAACCGGTTCTCCTTCGGTGGCACCTGTTTGGAGTTCGCCAACAACCGTGAAAACTTCAGTGGGAACACCAGGGTCTTACATTCCCAGCTACACCTCGTGGTATCCAACCACACACCAAGAATCTATGCAACAATCACAACTCATGTGAATAGAGACTTGAATGCCCAACACTTAACTCTGCAATGGCTCGTGTCAGGAGAATATGGGCCGACCACTCAGCGGGGCCTTGCACTGGCTAATGCACACGTGTATTCCGGAGTTTGCTACTAAGTTGCCATCTGACATATTGGCCTTCTCATACCGGACGACGGCAGTCAATGAATAAGGGGCCCGAAAGACTGAAAAGACATCATCCGCGCCCAAGGGCATGAAGTCCTTCTTGCCCGTGACAGTCAACGGAAATCGTAAACAAATTGATTCTTTTGGCTGCTGTTAATCATTTTTGTAACATTTTTGAAAGTCTTGCCTGGCCACTGTGTTGACGCAGATCTGTTCAGCTGTAGATGTCTCTGAGAATATTCACGTGTTGGATTAATTTCTTGCTTTTTAGCATATCTGATTTATCACATTTTATCACATGCAGTGCACAGAGCCCTGCAACCACCACAGGCCCAGTGAGGTATTGTCTGGTTAACGGCAAATGGCAATTGGATTGGTGGTTTCCTTACCAAATAAAATACAATGAATTATTTAAAAGTAACATTTGTTATGCTCAATAAGGCATCACTAGTAGAGAGCCATTGTGCAAAGCCTCAAATTGTTAATATGTTGTTTATGTGTGTTTGCTATTTAAGTTAAATTATTTAGACCATTTTTCTGTTGTCCGTATGTGTTAATTTTAGAGTGTGTTTAAAATAACGACAATATGTTGTTAATGCTGCACTAACGCAAGCAAAGCTCCTATATGACCGTGCCCCGATGTTATGTGAAACCGTGAAAGGCCTGACGATTTGCTGCTTTAGAAAAGATCCAGAATTATAACAACTCATTTGTCACTGTATTCTTCGCGGACATACCGGCGAATGTACATAATAGACATTTTCAGATTTGGTTTGTGATGTATTCGGTACGCTGTGAAACAGGGTTTTAGGCATTCTGTAATTGTCGAGATGTGATTAGTTAACATAGAAATATTTAGTTTTGTATTGATCACTTTAATTTATTTCTTTGTTTATGAAGTTTATGTACATACTGTGCAAAGTTTCAAAAACAGTAAAATAATGATTTTAATGATGTCAAGAAAGGTGTCTCATTGATAATAATTTTCCTGTTGTGATGAAAAAGCCTAAAAATGCGATAGCCACAAATAATTTGAGGCAATACAAATATTTGTTTTTTATTAAGTAAGCGATTTAAAAAAAAAAAAACGTCATGAATTTGTGATAATAGGTTACCTTTAGCATTTTCTATTTGTTTCTAATAGGCTATCCTAGACCTACTATAAAACCGAAATTCTAACGGAATTTAAATTTGATTCGGTCATAATTGTCAAACATGATTAAGAAAGACCAGTTGTAGTTAAGTTAACATTTACAATTGTATTTGAAGCGTGTGGTTTAAATTAAAACAATGGTGTTAATGTTACTCACGTGGACCCCCTCTATTTGATGACCTACATGAGAAACATAAGCCTACTGTGGAAGAATAGTCGCTGTAGCCTGAATCCGCTTCTATAACATTAGCCTACATTCAATAATGTAATGGCGTCTGATCCTTTTCATTTTGCCGCTAAAGTCTAATCTTCTTTCTACTTGTCCTCCAACAAACCCCATTTTCTTCGATGAATAGAGGAGAGGGCAATCGAGTGTGTTAAGTGAATAATTGGGGACGAGGCAGGTGCTGCAATAGCCTGGCCTGACACGAGCAGATTACATGTAGATAAGGAAAGTGAAAAGTTCAAAGACATGCTTGTTCGGCAGTAATTCTCTAACTGCGCTTTTGGAAAAAAACTAAAGTCCTGACGGTCCGAGCAGCGGGGAGGCATTGTGTTGTAACAGGCATCAAATATTTACACTGATATTCTCAATTAACCTTAATTTAACAAAATCATTTAAATAGAACATCATTTAAAATAGAAACTGTGCGCTCAGACAGAAATATCGATAGATAGATAGATAAATAGATAGATACAATGTGCACGCGAGTAATAATGTGCCTTGCTCTCTGAAATATGTCCATAATAATAATGATAATAATAATACTATAAACAATACTATATTTTGTTTATAGTATTATTCATAATAATAACGACGATGATGATACTATAGCCTACTACTAGGCTACTAATAATGACAGAGACTTTCATATATATAGGCCTATATATATCTTTACATAATTAATTCTAAACATGGAATTAATAATCTAAAGCTGAGTAAAGGAAAACATGCCAGAGTTTTAACTGTGTTGCAGAGTCCATATTATATCACCTCTGTCATATCAATATAAACTGTTATCTTGTTAAAAATATTCCATGGCTCCCGCTAACGAGTCGTGTGCTCTTGTAACAAACATACATTTCCCATGTCTCCCTTGGAAAAGCGCAGCTGCACATCCAAGAGGGTCAGCGTTCTCTGTATTCTCCCCTTGATTACGAGCTGAGCCCATCAAACCCAACATAATTACAGTCATTTCGCCCTTATTTATTCTAATGCAGTTTCCTATGTCTGAGGTAATTATGAGCAATTTTTTTCGCACAGAGAATCTTTCTGCGTTAACAAAAGAGATAGTGCTCTGAAAGAAATTTGCTGCGCAATAGAAAAAAACTGAAATAGGTGAGCTACCATTTCGTTGCTGTTCTCTTAGACCTATGTAAGGCTGGCAAATTGCTTGCAGGTGTATATCACGGAACTGTCAATGCGAAGAGGGGACCGAAATTAGGAAAGCACAATGTAAGAGTAATGAAAGCAGCGACTAAATTACAGAACAAATTTCCTTTCAGCTTTCCAACATCTTTATATTTTCTATCCGGATCAACGCGCATGCATATCTTGGCTAAATTTAAAAACACACCCTAAAACATAAGACATTCGCTTCGAGCGTCAAATTTAGTTCCATGATAACAATGTGAATGTGATTTCACTATTAGGTAAATAGCCCTTAAACATTTCAAAGGTAGCCTACATAACTAGATAAACAGTGTAACTAGCCTTCTTAAACTGACAAAATAGGCCTATACTGTAGTTAGCTGAGGTAGACAAATAAATGAGAAAACGCGAATTGTAGGCTATTGATTATTAAGTCTTGTCATCTTTCATGACTGTTGTTTCCTCATTACAGTCTGAACACGTAGTTAGATGCTGGGATATTTTGTTGAAAATAAAGTGAAAATATATACCTTTACCTTCCAACGAAGCATTGGATGCAGTTCTCTCGTTGACATTTAAAATTTCACCGTGAGGCATAGTAACATCTTGGCTGAGAGCTTAAATCCAAAAAAGTCTATCCCATGTTGTGTTAGTCTAAACTATAACAGCGGAGCTCGCAATATGACTGAAAATGTCTGCTTTATTTCCCTCTTTATAGCTGATGGAAAAAAATGTAGATTATTAGCATAAATGTTTACTCCTCATTACGCTGATGACATTGTGTGCACTCGAGATCTTGGTAATCTTTGGGGAAATTATGAGTAATTTTTAAAATTTAAAGCAGCAGTTACCATGCAATTCAGGCTAATTCTGCGTAGGCTCCACGCGGATATAATTATCGTCGAGTCAACATGTTATGCTAAATACTATGCATTGATATTCCCATTTATTATGTACATACAACCTTGACAATGTTGATGCTTGAAATAGCGGTAAATTGTCTATCGTAAAAATTACAGCCTATATTAGGACATCTAAAATTGCGAAGAATTATATAGTAATTGCAGGCTTTCAGATTTGAAAGCCAGAATGCTAAAACCAGAGCAAATGTGGATGAAATTACAGATCAGGGCTTAAATTAGGATAAAGGGTATGGCATTTACAACTTGCCTGGAGAATTCCGGAAGTATAAAGCCACATCATTTCTAATCCATGGACCAAGAAAAGGCAGGGTGAGCAATACAGGAATTCATGGTTGGAATAAAAGCGATTTGCATTAGCCTACAACATTTCTTGTTTTAAGACACAACGCTCAAAAAATCAACTCGGCATTAAAGACGGCTCAAATCAAGTGTTAGGCTATCTCAATTAAGTGAAACGTCATTGTAAACATAGCCAGACCTGGTGCAGTGTCAAATAAAGGCCATATAGGAACACAAGCAAGGCCAGCAATATTAACGTAGGGAAAATCTTTCCATTTTAGTGTTCATATTGACTGATTGCGCCAAATAATAATACACACCATTACGCATTATCAGTAGGTCTGCTAATCCTGATCAAACACAGTTATTTACAGCCTAACAAGGATGGCCATTAAATCCGTATAGGCCGATGCATTTTGAGGATTTTGTTTCACATGTTCTATAAAGCAGGGGTGTACCAGCAGGGATTGGTCCACCTGTCGAGATACGACAGCTCCCAGGAGAGTGTTCCATCTCGTAATAGCATTCGCTGACAAGATACATCCTATATGCAAAGCGAGACAATCCCCCCTTGAAATGGCCTGTGAACATTAGCTTAAATGTGAAGCATTTAGCCAAGTCAACCCATATGTCTGGATACAAATATACCCTATACCCACGCTATTCATTTAAATATAGCTCGAAAGCTTTGACAATGTTGCAACTATTTTGTTTTTTCAAACCTCCTCTTCTCACCATACCCTTACACGAACGTACATAAATGTAGCTAATGTAGTTGTTTGTGCTACACGAACAGATGCCTTGGCAGTCAGTGAGCAAGACGATAGAAATGTTTCCATGTTGTTTTAGCTTTAGGCGGACTCGTTTTTTAGTATAGACTGGGTCCATAAAACGTCTGGAAAGCAGCACCCTGACTCCACACAGTCTGAGGAGCTGTGCTCAGTCATACGCCCCTCTTCTTGCCTTTTGCATGCCAAGGCGTGTTGCGTGCCTTCTTACAGCGCCTCGCGCGCCCCAGGCATCTTGTCTCGGCTTGGTTAATCATCTTGTCTGTATCTTGTTCCCGGACTACGGCGATGGAACTGTAATACGTTTAACGCATCTAAAACACGAGTCCGTTTTTATAATATTGAGATTCTAATCTAGAAGAAAGATCGCCAAATGCCCTGAGGACCAAAACGTCTCCTTATAAAACAAGATTTACGCATTCATATGATCGTTTATTAATATAACTGATATCATACAGCAAACTCTTGAAGCCTAGGCTATAACATGCCTTTCCTATATGTATTGTATTCTATGCAAAACATAGAAGAAACTTCTCTTTCATGGACATGAACATGGATTCAAATGGCAGAGGAATGTAGATATGTTTTGTCAGGCTCCGAGGAATCACAGATAAATAGATGTGAATAGTCTTTTAAGGAATAAAGCAAAATTCGAATCTCCCGTAATAACAATCTGCACCTATTATTTGAATATTTTAGACTAAATAAAGCAATGCACTCACAGAAAACTCGTTTTATTTAAATAGCGTCTGGTCATATATGGAACACTGCTAAAAAATAAATAAGACAAAATACAATTAAAATGTTATAGTAAATCAGAGCGTGGAACAATCAGTAGCTTACGATGGATAATGGATTTGCACCAATATAAAAGAGTCAAAGCGACATATCAAAAGGCTGTGGTAAAATATTTACAGATGGATTCAGACACTTACCCTTAAAAAAGCAAATCAGCCAAAGTTATAAAGAACTGATAAATGTAAGCTGTTTTATCGTATAACAAAATGAGGTCATATTCAAAAGGCACGATACAGTTTAATTGTGCTACATTTCACACAGTTATTCCTGCAATTAATCTTTTACATGCAGGGATGCAAAAAGTGACGTCCGCATACAAGTAGCCTATAGGCCTGGGCCTACGCTGTGACCGCTTTGGGTAATAGTGGTTCATTCATCCTTTAAAATAAACTAAATAAATAAATACAAAAATAACTGTAAAAATCTGCCAGCGCAAAAATCGGGAGGTCCACCGGCAATTCTGGCTCCATTAACATCTCCTAAATGCTGGCGCGTAAAGTTCGCAGGCCGGCCTACACACACGAGGTCTGTAAAATGAATGTATTGGCATGTCTCGTTGTCACCAGTATTGTCCGTTTTAGAATCAATATTTTTAGAATATTGTCCCAGCGCTTATGGCAGAGTTGTGGTGGTGTTGAACCAGGGTAGGCTGCAGATGCGTTGTAGAGTTCGTAGTTGAATACCAGGAGTAGTTGGCCAAAAAAGAAGACGCAGTAGTGTTTGATGGACTGCTGCTCTGAGGTAAACTTGAACTAACACCGTTCATTCTTTGATTTTGCGGAAAGTCCCATACAGTCGTTGGCGGAGAGTGGCAGGGTGGAGATTCACTGGACGCAACGTGTTGCTCTGGAGGGATTTCTCCACTTTTCCACAACTTCTTGAACTTGGATCGGCGGTTTTGGAACCATATTTTCACCTGGAAAATATCACAGGCTATATCAGTCAACAAAGTATATGTGCAAACGCCAAACGGATGTAATGTGGTCGTTGGTTCATCAAAGTAGTTTATTTCACATTTCATATGGATGTTAGTTGTTGTTTCACAGCATCTGCATTTCTAGATGAACCCACCTGTGTTTGCGTAAGGCCCAGCGATGCAGCCAGCTCCGCACGCTCGGGTAAAGCCAAATACTGCGTCTTTTGGAATCTCCGTTGAAGTGCAGCCAGCTGGAAGCTTGAGTATATGGTTCGAGGTTTCCTGACCTTCTTTGGTTTTCCATTAACCATCCGAATTTCAGGCTCACTCTCTTCTTTCTCTAAAGAAACATACGCATCCAGTTGAAGCCAGTTGGTCTCGCAATAATTCAACGAAACATGCTACAATCGAAATAGAATACAAATAGAAACTGAAGGCTTATTTACCTGTATCTGCTGCAGTCGGCGAAGGGTTTGAACCGTAAGAACTGTATGGACCATACGATGAGCTGAAACCAAGATCGTATGACTTTGCATTATACGGAACACTGTTCATTGCGCCGCCGTGATACTGATAGGAGCCCAGTTGCCCAAAAGGAGACCCAGCGCAATGCCCAGGTTGTTGGCTGTTGTAATAACTACTATCCGTTGCCGTTGATACTGGTAGAGTTGGGGACTCCTGCGATTTGTGCAAGCCGTGGTAACTGCTTGAGGTAATCTGGTTGGAATGCATATCAGTATTGAGATTCTCAAAAACCCCAGTCATCTTAGAAGTAAGCCTATATTTGCGAAAGCCTATGCTCAATGCAAAACTCAAAAAAATAAATAAACTTAAATCTAATTAAAATCTCAGTTTTACACCATATAGTAAATCAAAACACACTCCCATAAAGTTTAGATGCGGACGGAAGCCGTGTGTCTCTCACAGTGGCCTGTGATTGTCTGCTACCGTCTATACAGCGGCGCGCATTTATGAGTGCTTGAGAGGCAGAGCTGCTTGTCTGGGACAACCAATGAATACGGGCTCCATGTCTGACAACTCCCCAATGCTTTCACAGTCGATTTTTGCCCAGGCCTGTCTTATGCATTCGACTGCATTTTTGCCAAGCTTATCATCTAGGCCTATAACAGTAGCTTTATTCAAGTATTTTTATAGTGAAACTGGTAAATATTTGTGTCCTCATTTCTGATTAGTAATACAGCCCCATTTCCAGAGTCTGATATTAGATCAGACTAAACGAAACAAATTAAAACACATAATGGATATCACTCTATTTTAAAACAAGGCCTTACATCCGTCATATGTCCGACTACGTTTTTTTCACAAGTAGACCTAACCCTATTACGAGACAGGTGTTGATGAAACCATGCAGGCCTATTTTTTAATTATTTTAATCAAATGAAGACTGTATAGGACAGTGTTAGGGCCAACGTAAAAGTAGGCAACAAGAGGGGGAGAACGATTGAGATAGAACACCCAAATTATTTGTTATACAAGGAGAAACACATCAGGGTATTAGCCCACCTGCGTCGTCCAGCTAAGAGCGATTAAAAACGCCAGCTATAGCGTCACCCGGCGGTGGAAATTTAACATAGCCTATGCTTTCCCCTTTACTGTTTTCGTATCTCTCTAAATTGAGAAGATGGTGGGTTTTACTTGAACAGATTAACATAACACTGGTGTGTTATTAGCATAGATGATTTCTCAAATATGTAGGCAGGTGTTATGTATCTAGGTCTATTGACCTATGAACCTCGCCTGTTAACACCATCCAAAACAATTTAGTGCAAAGCAAAGAGGTAGCACAGGTATTTTAGAGCCCAGAGTTGGATTTTCGAACCCCCAATGGTCTTACTTCGATCTATAGCTGATAGCACACTTGAGGAGAAGATTTGATGCTCAGCACATCCTCAATTAAAATTGAATCGCTTGATTATATTTTTACCCCTAGGGGGCAGCACATATCACTTTATGTTTTACACGGAGCTATTTGTGTGAGTTGGTTGTCAGTTACGGTGGTTCAATTAAGAAATATTAACCAACGTCTCTGCACAATAGGTCTCTACAATAGGTCTAGTTTATTGTCAAGTTTAAGTCAAGTTTACTTGATGACCTAGCATGTCATCAGGGCTAACTTGAATAAGTTAAATTGATTCATAAAATATGAGAATACTGCATGTTTTGCATGTTGTAGTGACTCACCAGCCTATGCCTATTGGTCAGAGAGGGTGTGATAAAATGGTATGTGTTTCTCTTTGGCAGGTCCACAAGGGGGAGTTTCAGTTTTTAGACCAGAAATATTTTTCTTGTACATGCAAATGTACAGCCTAGAGCATGACTGTTTCAGCAATACAAAATAAATAGAATCTTGAAAAATTAATAGAGGGACTGATGTTTATTTCTGATCTCTGGCAGGTGCCCTAGGAGTGGGTGGTGTAAACACTTTACAGTTGGCCTAGATATTGTGGCATTTCCTTATGGGAACACATGAACCTTCACTGCCAGACTCTGACTTCACACCTTGTTGTTCGTTACGTCTCTTGTAGCCGTTCATATTGTTCATGTTCACCTGGCATAAAAACAATCTGCCGTTCCATCTAGGTACACCCCGCATCAATGATGTTGTTGTCATGGTGATGCCGTCCAGTCGATTGCTTTTCATTTCTTCTCTTTTCTTGTCCTCTGCAGGTGCAGCTGTTCAGTGTTCATCGAGATGGAAATGATGCCAAGGCAAAGAGATAGGGGCAAGTGGCTTTTAGGATGCGTTTCTGTGTTTGTACCACAGGTTATTGCAACCTTAGCTTCAATAAGTTCTGGATATGTGTTATAATTAAAAATGAATTCTTACAACCTTACCCTTATCATTTCTACATTCTTTGGGTATTTATGTTGTTTTGGTATGATGTTTAAAGCCTCAGAGATTCCTAATGTACGAATCCTATCAATTATTTAAACTAATGCTTGCTAAATGCTAAATCTAGCCCAATTGGCAACCATCTATTATTTACACCATCCAAATGTTGCTGTAAATAATTTTGAATGAGCTACATACAACATATGGCTATTGTAATAATCCTTAATATGTGATTATAAATATACAGTATTTAATCCTCAATCCATGCTGGTGACATGTAGAGATGTTTAGGCCTCATACACCACATAATTAATAATAAACTTGAATGCATCAATGCAAAGACCAAACTAGGTCACTCTGGCCAGGGCCTGCCCTAGCTTTTTGGGGGCACTAGGCGAGATATGGTTTAAGGGTCGCAA
Source organism: Percopsis transmontana (assembly GCA_025447815.1). Classification (NCBI taxonomy): domain Eukaryota; kingdom Metazoa; phylum Chordata; class Actinopteri; order Percopsiformes; family Percopsidae; genus Percopsis; species Percopsis transmontana. Next base: position 3,166,261 of record JAOEHI010000014.1, read on the forward strand.
CCCCCCATCTCGTCAGAAAACATTTGAGATTTTAACTGTATTTCTACTATAAAGCCAGGTCTGCCTGTCTGTTGTCTGTTTGTCTGTCTGTTCTTCGCTTTTCTCAACAACCGTTCATCCGAGCGACTTCACACTTGGGTGTATTGCTGAGGACCCAAGTTAGTGCAGAGTCAAGTTTTTAGGATGTGAAATACTAAAAGATATATTATTAAAAAACAATTTAGCGAATGTTGACCTGTACCAGTGTCTACCAGTTTCATTTAGTCAAAGTTGCTATAGATTTTCTGTATTACCCTGTAAAAACTGGGGTGTGTGGTCACTCACCAACATTAGACCCAACAACCTGCAGATTGCCAATGCTTTGTAGTTAGATACACCAAAATATTTCAGCAATGCTCCTACAGGAACACACAGCACAGAAATATGTCAGATGATTCCATATTTAATGGAATTATACTAGCAAGTCTATTAAATCATTTACAATACATGGACACAGGGATAAATGGATACAAGTAATAATAATTAATCCAAAAGAAGGGTAATTAGTTCATCCTTATTTACATTGTGAAGCAAGTCTGTTCATAATTTTCCCTGCAGATGGCACTTTTTAAATCACAAAAAATAGATAGATTATATCAAAGATTATAGACTGTTATCAGAAATCAGTCTATAGAGCAACATCTCCACAATGCTACCATCAATCAGCTGTGCATATATGACAGACAAGTCTACTTAAATGTTACTACAGGCGTAATGGCAACATACAGCTGGTTTCATAAATTCTCTTTATAATAATTAACTAGCTTGAAGTCATCAACAGAAGCTACCTAGCATTTGATGGTTGATATTTAACTTGGATTTTATTTATGACCATCTCTGGTATAGTAAGTTAGCTAACTACTTTAGCTAGTTTTTTGCATGGGTTGAGAAAACTTTACCTCAGGTAAAAAACATTAGCCTCACTCAATAGGTGAGATGAAATAAATAATGATTATCACATAACTCTACTTTGTGTCTTCATGTCCTACTCCTCTTTTCTCCGCTTCCTCTTCTCTGCATCACCTAGATATATACGCTATGCCACTCCTCGAAACTACAGTGTGCAAGGCTTTTAGGTGTGCTCAAGCTACATCTCCGATGCTACTGAATATCAAACCGATTTTTATTTACATATTATTTAAATATGTAATTGTGTTTTGTTGGCCTTTTTATATTTGGCCCTAGGAAACTGCTTAGTCTGTCTGTAGCCCGGGCCGGCCTTGACTGGGGCTTCTATTATCTATCTCCTTTCTGTAAACATGGCACTGTGTGGACAAGTAGGCATCTTTTCTCCCTGTGCTTATCAGTTTTGGAGCCCAGTCTACAACCTACCAAATAAGGCAAATCAAAGTGACACAGCACAGACATACTTTTAGGCTGTATCCTAAAGATGTGAATTGTGGTTCCCATGCACCCTCCTAATAAAATCTTCATTATTATATCAGTAATGTAACATTCGTAATACATTGGTCCTTATGACAAATGTAGTAACATTGATTACCTCAATATTAAATGTAATATGTAATACTGTATATTGGAAGAGGTCTGCATTGCTATTCCCTTGGGTAACATTGGTTTTATTGACATCTGGTTTGACGATGATGGGCCACTAACAGGAAGTGATTGTGAGTGAAGTGTGACATTTTACTCTTGTGACAAAATAAGTGCTACCTTTCCATGTGTACTGCAAAAGGCCCAGCAACGCACACGGAAGACCTTGGAGAAAAAACTAAACACAATATTTTGTTAACAAAACATCTTGGCATTTTCCCACTGCATGTTGTTCTGCTCTGGGTTGACGTGAACTACCCACAGGATAACATGCAGGAGCTGTGACTCCACCGCAGGAGGAGATCAGCTGTGTTATGGCTAGTGAATCTGGGGGGCAATGCATTAGCCAACATTCGAAAAATGCTCTTTCAGCTGTCTACGTAGCCAAGTCATGCACACATAGTACAGGGTTTGCATAGCAGAGCTTACTAAATGAAGGCTTATTAATTGAAGTACTATACTAAACACTCTTGCATATATCATGAATATTGTGCTATAGAGCATGATGGTAATGGTTTGGTTGAACCAAGGTCAAATGCCTCCACTTTAATAATAGAGATAAATTCAGACTCCAGAGAGTCACTAAATCGTCTGGTGACGGACACATTGCTTCTCAAATTGCATGATGAACAATAACTATAACTAAATGGAAATACACCATACATTGCAATACAGAGACACTAGGATATATGCAATATTTGTCTTTATACACATTCTCTGGAGATAATGATATTGAGGTACTATGTTTACTGCAATGCACTGTAGAAACACTTTGTTAAAAGTGTGTGAGGGTAACCTCTATGAAATGCATGCAGGTATGCAGTTGAGTAGAGACAATTTGCTCTTGTGGTATTCTGCTGCCCTGCTGGGTGTATTGAAGCATTCATCCCCTGGGTAACATGCTCTTAGTTAAATCTCATTAAGCCTTTCTTTAAGGTTTAGGATTAGTTAAAAATATAGAGTCAACAAGTAAAAGTTGCTGGGTTGTTCTTCTGTTTGCTATTTGTTTGTATGTTTTTGTTACCCAAATTAGAAAAGTTTGTCAATGAAGCCCATTAGAAATGTGCGTTTCCCTATAAACTTTAAAAATATGCCTTTTTTTCAACTGGAAAAAACAATAGCATTGGTTTGCAAAGAGAGGAATATGTTAGAAGCCATGATGCTAAATATTAAGCACATTAGCCCAACTTTCTTGAGCATTAGTTAAGGTATAGATTTGTATTTGATTATAATGAATTGGCATTCACACAACCAGTATCTGCTCACGATGGAACCTAAAACAAATCAGGTTACATATGTATTGTATTAAACCTGTCTGGATTGTAAATGGCATAATCAAGAGCCATCAACGGAAGACTTTATCCAATTTTGTAATGTTACATACTCAAAACAAAAAAATGTAACATTACAAAAAACAAAACACACTGACTGACTGGTCAATTTAGAGAAGAAGTGTGAACATAATTTCGCATAACCTGTTAAATATACTGTAATGCTTAAAAACAACTTGGGTCATACCAAGGCAGTATGATTCTGCACATTGTAGAAGCAACAATATAGTCCCCCAGAATTCCCTGTGTCATTGGCGGGCTGGAATGAGAAGGAATTCAGCGAGGTCTGCGAGGTTCCACTCCCTTCATTGTTGATTCAGAGCCCCCCACCCCACCCAGAAGCCATAAAAGGAAGCAGGCCTTTGTGCGAGGGGAGCAGGGCAGATTTACTGTGACGGCTCTTCCTACAAAGGACCATGCCACTGTCACAACACGACTGGGATCGGGAGCCTCCCTTTCACACAGTGTGATTAAAAAAAACACGCTTCACACAAGCACCGATGCAGACACAGCGCCTATACCGTCACTCCCCAATCAAGCACTTTCACTGTAAAAGAGTGAGAGGTGTTTATGTTTCTTGGTAACAGATAAAGTGACTGCCGAGATGTTGTCATGGCTGCTGGATTGTGGATTATATTCTTGAGAGCAATACAGTTCTACATCTGCATGAAAACAATTTTACATGCAAATTCACATAGAGTAACACTGCAGTTGGTCATTTACTTTTATTAAAGTTAATCTGCCATATACATGATATTGAAACCATGTATACGGCACATTCATGTGAGACACTTACTGCTCTGTGTGATAAAAACATCTCAAGGTCGGCTACATCCTGGTTTGTGGGCTAAAGTCTTAGGGAAAGCTTTAGAAAATCAAGAGTTTGCTGTCTGGGAAAATACCCTGCCTTCTTTGAGAGCTGAAGGGGGAATTTCAACACTGATGGGATAAGAATGCTAATGATGATCAGATTGGAAATCTACGGCTTGCAGGAGGGGCAGTACATCTGTCACTGTGACATTGCATCGCAGTGACTGGTATGGTTTAATTACTTGGTACAACAGCTGGTCTCATGCCTCCTTCCTATGCCTCCTGCTTCTTGGTACTGTTTTCTTTGACTTCCCCATAACTCGTGAGTTTGCCTTCCTCATCCAACCACAGTAATGATGATGACTATTTTTTGGGTCACAACATTTTTTTTTAACCTCAACAGGCTGTAGTGAAAGGTGGCGAATAACCAAAATCGAATCATTTTAGTTTGTCTTTGCCTTTCTCAAAAATATTTGTACATACTTACTGTATGCTGTCGGACAGTGCTAGTATGTATGCACTACCTTCTAATAAATGCATCTAAGATCTCAACATTCAACCATTATAAAATTATTACTGCTACACAAGTGCAGCTAATATGTGGATAAAAACCTTCTCACCTCTGTAGATGTGTGGCCCCCGTTTTTACCATGAGCTATGTCTCTGGTTTCTCCTTTCCCATTGACCAGAGACAATAAAGGATTAGACAGGCTCACCTCTTTTGACAGCTCATATTACACAGCCACCAGGGCATTAGTGGACATAAAAGTGCTGTTTGTCCGGTCGGTTGAACCAAGGTAATGGTGGTGCACACCTTCAGGTGGAAAGAAACCCTTGTGCTACAGAATATTAAAAGACAACTCTTGATGTGGGACAAGAAGATGTTTTCAGATGTTGAAAAGTTTCTAATATGATATTGGGATAAAGAAAAGGAAACCTGAACCCCCTGAAATCTAAAAGAAGCTTAGTATTTTCTTGGTATAAAATCTATTTTAAACCTGACACAAACAGTGTCAATTCAGTTTTACTTTTTCAATAATTTGTGGATGATCGTTTTGCAATGTGAATCACAGCAGTTTCTGTTAGTGTCACATCACAGCCCTCACACCCACACAAAGCTCTGTAACTTCAACAATGCTAAAAGCTTTGCTGATATCTGCTGTGTGAAAATTACCCAGTTGTGTTCCAGCTTGTGAAAAGTAATAAAATACAGTTTCAGATGAGTGAGTAGAGGTCAATTAGGCTATATGCTATGCTCTTTCTACAATATGCTTAAAGTGGCTTTATAACAAAGTAAAGAGGGAAAGTACATCAATATTTTATTAAATTCTTTCTTGGATGAATGATCAAACCAAGTGGTCACCCTTAAATAAACAAAAGCTTGCAACAGTGACTAACCAATAATTGCTGAAAGCAGCAATTCTGTCTTTTGTGTGGCACATCTCAGGTTTTGGCTGAAACAGACTAAAAAAACTTGTTCTGCCCAGGATAAAGCTTATCCTATAAGGCTGTCATCTAGGTCCTGCTGTTGTGTTAGCAGGATAGTGCTACTTGTGTTGTGCTACTTCAGGTGATCTACACGAACATGTTAAAGATCGGCATAATAGATGAATTCACCTTTTCCATGGCACTGCTTCGGCAAGTTCAGTTTCATATCATATTTAAGCAGATGACAGCAATGGATGACATGGGCTACAACCTCACTGAGCGTCTAGGGACCTGTGGTGACGTAATTAGGGGCTGCAAGCAGAGGCGCTCTTTTGCATGAGTGGTAACCCAGTTTAAAAGAACCGCACCATTCAATTGTGTTTGAACACCAGTCAGCATAGCACTGAAGCGAGCTACTGGACTGCTGCAATGCTGCTCCAAATCGGTTATCCAGCAATTTATATTGCACTAACATATATTCTGGATTTACACTTATCATTTGCATTCAACTTCGATGCCGATAATGTGATCAGGAAAAACGGGGAACCGGGGACTCTATTCGGATTCTCTCTTGCTATGCATCGGCAACTTAACCCAGATGAAAGAATGTAAGTGGTCTTTCCAGTTTGCTGACTTAATTCGAATATTTGTTTTCATTCGTCTCTCACAAACCTTTCTCCAAATTGATCAGCGAATCACATCATTTTATACGAATCAAAAATGCACCTGACGCCACAGGTTCCTTTAAAAAAAATTGGGCGAAGTTGACGCAAACATTTACATTCTTGATCTATTGTTGATGTTGTAGGGTAGGGTAGCGTTTTTTTTACCTTAAGACTACGCGAACCTTTTGCACAGTAGCAGTGCTTATAACCTAGGCTATGTTCTGTAAAACCATTAATCACAACGTTAGTAAATCCACGTAGTTGCGCCTAGTAAGTGTAAAGTAACCAATGACGTAGCATCTACGAATTTTACGAGAGCTTTGACAAGAACCTACATTTCAGTAAAGAATGCCACCATGAGGGGATCAGTCTACCTTGAAATGAAATACAAACCAGTCAAAAGACAACACGTGAATGAACAATGGTTATAATTGTCATGCAAATGTTTAGGGTCAGTCCTTTTGTCAAACTTTAGGGACAAGGAACCAGAGAGGCTATTTGTACTGCTGTGCTGTTTTCTAATAATAGGTTAACATAATTCGGAATTCAAATTTAACTATGTTCTCATATGTGTTGTGTTTTGCCTTTGCAGTATCAATGATTGTGTAAAGTTATATGATTTTTCCAAAATGTGACATTTTATTAAGTGATCATGCGTGATCTGTGATCTGCGAAAATCTGTCTAGAAATTCATGTAAATGGGGATGGTTGTCCCTGTTAAAAGCTACCAGACCAGATTTAGATTCAACAATAGACACTAGGGATGATGTAGAGAGATAGAGCTGCTGAAGCTTTGATAAATACATTATAGATACCTGTATTGGAAGATCTGATAGATTATTCTTGCGGAATTTATTTCTAGCAGTGTGTTGGCTACTTTGGCATAGAATGCCCCATGGTGATGCATTCTTTGCTAATTTGTCACACTTTCAAGAGACACCTATGCATATATGTATGTAATTATAATAACACCAGGAATAGTCATTCAAAATACATTTTTAGTGATGTTTGTGTGTAAAACTGATGCCTGGAATTTGACAGTGGGCTGATATTTGGCCTTCAGCCAATAAAATGCAGAGGAGAGTAAAGATCTGCTAGTTTGGGAGACAAGCTGATTTATGAGAAAGCTGTCCAACTCTGGTCTCAAACTCACACCCACAAGTAAATGTTGCATATTTTGCAAAAGTTTGCTTCTTCCAAAATGTGCTTAAAAATAGAAGAGAGGACACCATAAATATTACAAGTAAAATTGTTTAGATTTTTTTTATCCATCATACATCATTTTTGTTTCCATCATACACTAGCAGAAAAGATTGGCTGTATTGAAATGTTTTGCTCCCTTTTGACTGCACATTCATGTAATTTTGTTATTTCTCCTTGCTTGGTCATGATCTCAATTCTAAATCCCCATGTGACCATGAGGTAATCAGCCGACCAAGTGAAAGGTCAGTTAGGCGAAATAGATAATTAGCAGCCCTGCCTAACGTGAAACTATTGGGCAAGTTAACTGGGCTTCACATTATTGTGCCCAGGAAACCTGAAAAATGAAGTCTTGCTTTTCTCTTGGTACCTGCATCTTGCCTTTTAAGATTTTAGCATGCATTTTGTCAGTTCATCTACTCATTGTCAGACTATACTTTACTTTCTTCTAACCATTCAACCACAAACACAATGATCTCCTAGTCCATTTTAAGTGTGTATACTATATCAGAGCCTGTGCTCTCACTGTACCAAAACCCATCCCCCCAAAATTTTGCTTATGTGGTGTGCTTGCATACATCTTTCGGCAATTCATAACTTTTTCATTACACCTACTATACATTAGCAACCATGCACTAACACCCTAGCAACCACATTACTACTAATACTGGGGCTAATAGAAACTTATTTTGACACTTCCCTTACACATATTACATACTGTATATTTTCTTGAGTAAAGACACTTTTAGGTTACTCTAATGGTTCTCATTGAAAGCACCACTTTAATTGTGACACCAAATGAGACATTTATGGTTTTTCCTGTACAGAGTGAGAAACCCTTTGCCATAAGGATGAATATAATCCACCCTCTTAGAGTCACTGTGGTTGATGCAGCCTTCACACAAGAAGCAAATTATGTCCTTATGATATATTCCCAATGAAACCAGAGAAAGGGCCATTTGATGGGGACATACCAGGCCATCTGTGCATGTGTAACCTGATAGACTAGAATGCAGCAGTTTTTCATCTGCCAGTACATGCCAAACGCAACATAGTAGCACCCTTCCATATACTGTATGTGTCTGGTGAGTTGTCTTGATCTATGAAAATACTTTTCCTGATAAAGGCAACCTGATTCATTCCTTTAGCAATGCGTAACATGCCGATCAAAGGTCAGCATAGAGCACCCTGTGTGTATGTGTGTGTGTGAGAGAGAGAGAGAGAGAGAGAGAGAGAGAGAGAGAGAGAGAGAGAGAGAGAGAGAGAGA
>JAOEHI010000014.1:3174652-3214756 GCA_025447815.1 Percopsis transmontana
AATTTTTTATTAAAAAATGACATATGTATGGCTGTCCATATATTACATAAATGCAGGCCCAAACAACTACAAACATTTTTATTTTTCACTCCCCCCCCCCCCCCCCTTTTCCCAAATTGTCTTAATATGCTTTGTTGTTTTCCTGATGAAGAACAGTTCTTGTATGTGGAACCTGCTGGAGGCAGGGATCATGAATCCAATATCTTACATTCACTTTTCTATTTCTGATGCACCATTCCCTCATTGCTCCTTGCTGGGTGCCCCTGATGGCCCTGTCCAGTTCTCTTCAAGGTCTACTGCTGCGACCACACCTACACCACCATACGGGTCCCCGTGGCCGCCTCAGTCAGGGAGGTCATCAGTGCTGTGGCCGACAAGCTGGGGTCAGCGGAGGACCTCCTCCTGGTCAACCTCAGTTCGGCTGGAGGTGAGAACGGCGGCAGCCGCATGCTAATCAAATGCTGGGTGAAAACGCGGTCCGCAGGGACCCTGCTATTTAGAGGCCAGGCCAGATGACATTTTGCACTTTAATTCGTGGTCGGGTAAATAAAGCGAAGAGTGGCTTTTTGCAGTGGCTTGGTCTTTTCTAAATGGCAGCTAGGTGCGAGCCATTAACTGCTGAAGAGCAGAGGAAAACCTACTCTGTTTCAGCTACTCTGTATACAACTCATCACATTCTACATACATCTGTTGCTGCCATTGGCTGGTATGCTTCCACTGTGTGTGCCAAATACAGCACAGATACACTTCTGTTTGGCCTATATTTGACCTAGACTTTCCTCTCACCCATGGCAAGTAAATAAACATCTAAAAAAGTACCAAGTGGGACTCGTTGGTACATACACACATACACATTAATATTGAATCACTGATCCTAAACTGAATAGTAATTTGTTTTTACCATTGTATTATAAGTAGCTGTATAAAATTTCAAGATTTTGGTGTGAAACCATAGTTAAATGTCCTAACCAGCTGTTGTATTTGCAGAGTGTGATCATCACAAATGAAATGTTTCTTTTTAATCTAAATGTGTTGTGTCTCTGTTTAGATAAAGTTGTGCTGAAGCCCTCTGACATTTCAGTGTTCTCCACACTCAGCATAAACGGCCGTCTGTTTGCCTGCCCAAGGGACCAACTGGATTCATTGGTGTGTGGCGCTCTGAAAAACACTTTAGCCAATGCATTCTCAGGGGAATAGCGTGCGAACAGATTAACTGAAGGGTCTTCCGTTCTTGCATTCATAGCATGGACTCTGGCCCTCTTTACACAATGGTTCTAAGGTTTAGTATACATTGCATTCAGTATGCATGTATGTTTGTATGTATGTATACATATATATATTGTATATATATATTATGTATATCTATAAATAGATATTAGATTTTATTTGTATAGTATTATACATCAGTTGTTGCAATAAATAATTGTAACTATCCCCCCAGATACAGCAGTTTTGCTCTCTTTGTAATTACCTTCTTGTATATTTGCCTATGTCTATGCTTTTGTCTAGTTTTGATTTTGGTTTTACATATTTATAGAGTGCAGGAGAGCCAAGGAAAAACAAGCGGCACAATAGAAAAGATACAGTACAGAATCCCTGTTCTAGACTTTAATGAAATATAAAAACTGATTGCAAGAATGAAAAATACAGGAGAATTACGTGTTGGTGAGGCTCTTATTGAATATGTAAGAGTGATTTTTATTCCAGACACCCTTGCCGGAGCAGGAAGGTCCTTCAACAGGGTCAGTGGCCAGTTTTGAGTTGATGAGCTCCAAGGACTTAGCCTACCACATGACTGTCTACGACTGGGAACTCTTCCACTGTGTGCATGAGGTAGCAGAGCCAGCGGCCAGATCAATACACCCATGAGCATGATGTTCCATTCTGAACTGAGTTTAAATAAATTCAGATACTACATTGACACATCTTGCGCATGTTGAAATGAACATCATTTGAGTTTTCTAATTGTTTTGTAAGTAAGTAAGTACATTTATTTTAAGCACATTTAAAAGCCACTTGCGCTGACCAAAGTGCTGTACAGAAAAAAGCAAAAAGGCAAAAAATAATAAATAATAGAACATTAAAATTATAATAGTTTATAAAGCAGTTTGTAATCATTTTCAGAAACTATTGTTTGTGTTCTCTGACAGTGTGAACTCATTTACCACACATTTGGGAGGCACAGCTTTAAGAAGACCACAGCAAACCTTGACTTGTTCCTGAGAAGATTTAATGAGGTCCAGTTTTGGGTGATCACAGAGGTGTGTCTGTGTCCTCAGCTCAGCAAACGGGTGCAACTGCTCAAGAAGTTTATCAAGATTGCTGCCCAGTGAGTGAAAGTCGACTTGCATGAGTTAACTTGGTGTCAGTCACAGGTGACCATTAACCTAACCTCTGTCATCATCTACTCAATATTCTTTTAAAGCTGCAAGGAGTACAAGAACCTGAACTCCTTCTTTGCCATCATCATGGGAATGGGCAACCCAGCAGTAAGCAGGCTGAGTCACACGTGGGAGGTGGGTACCTGTCTGCAGCTTGTGCACCTTCTCCAAAGTATAGATCTTCAAATTGTCTGCTGACTTTGTCTGTCACCTGTGTTGACAGAAACTTCCCAGCAAGTTCAGGAAGTTTTATGGAGATTTTGAGAACTTGATGGTAAGCTGAAATAGCTAACTTTATATGTGCAACCATGCTGCTTGTCCTGATTTAAATTGTGTGAGATTTCCATCTGACCATGTTAGTAATGTATGGATTAGGCAACACTGCCCTGGGCCAGGCCTTTGATGGATCAATTTAACACACTGATGGAAGATCTCAGACCTGTGTGACTGTTTCCACAGGACCCGTCCAGGAACCACAGGGCGTACCGTCTGATAGTTGCCAAGCTGGAACCACCCATTATACCCTTCATGCCACTGCTGATCAAAGGTCAGAACATTGACCTAAACTTTCTCCGGTGCATGGTGGCAATGTCTAGTTTGTCCAAATGTTTTCAGTACTGTTACAAATGTATTTTTACCTGTAGCAACATTTAGCTTGGTCTCTACATGGACTGGTCTTCAACAATATACTGTATTTGTGGTCTTGTTCATTGCTTTGCCCTATTGTCATGTTCTACCACATTCTTTTAACTTTCCAGACATGACATTCACACATGAAGGAAACAAAACGTTAATTGACAATCTGGTAAATTTCGAAAAGATGGTAAGCCTGAGAATTAACATATTATTCGATTTAATACATATTCCAACTTAACAATAGGTAATTCTATTGTTATTAAATGTTGGTGATAGTTGTTTGTCTTTCAGAGGATGATTGCTAATACAGTGAAAATAGTAAGATATTGCAGGAGCCAGCCATTTAGTAAGTTGCATTGCAAATGAAATTATGATAATAAAACAACATTAAAAAACAATTATATATCAGTATCAATTTATTTATTGCATTCAGACTTTTGTGTGATAAAACATTGGTCTTTTTCCACCCACTTAGGTCCAGATTCTTCTCAAGCCAACAAGAACCACCCAGAGGTGCGAAGCTACATTCGTGGAGTCAATGTGATTGACAACCAAAGGACACTAACCCAGCTTTCTCATGGACTTGAGCCTCGCCGGGCCTGAAACAAGTCAAGGACAGAGGCTTTATACTGTCTACCGACGCTGCTTAAACGCCAAATGCAAACTTGCCTTGTATGAATTCAGTCACATACAAACAATTATATGACTTTATAGACATTATAGTGGTTCTCAAACTTCTTTAACCTGTGACCCTTAAAAAAAAAGAAAAGCAATGAACCACTTCTTTTAGTGGCATAAAATAATAGCATAGCATTAACCCTAAACAACATGGAAAAATGAATGCACATTTTATTAAAGATAATAAAAAAAACATTAAAAGTAATTAGTATTAAACAAAGATCAGAAATACTGATTTAATTAAAGAAATTAAAATCTGACCCTTTGTGTGGTCCTGACCCACAGTTTAAGAACCGCTGATGTACGATATGATCTCTCTATTTATATGTGTGCATCATATATTACTGTCATCCCAAAATTGCTTGGGAGATATTTCAAGAAACCAATGACCTCTTTGGAAGATCTCCATCATATGATTATTGTGTAATATTTCAGGTGATCCTTTATATGTGCAAATTTAAATATTTCTAATATTCTATTGTTTTTTATATTTTCTATCAGATTATATTTCTAGGTATTTGAGTTGGTGGTTTTATTATGTGTTGTAAATTGTATACAAATATTTATTCTGACCTCAGCATGCAAAAAATTTAATCTTATGACGATAATGAATATTCATGTGAGCACATTCCTCTTTGAAGTTCTACTGCACAGTAAATGTTGGAGATTTTTACCTATTAAAATCCTGCAATGTTCTCATTTACTCTGGTCACACTAGAAATGTATTCATATAAAGGATTTGATAATATATTAGGGGTTGTCACACAAATACATACCCTGCGATTGATATGATAGCATTTGGTGCATGTCAATTTAGAAAAATACAATTGACGTCGAAGTTGTACCATATATGTCCAACGAGTGGAGCTATTGTCAACAGAATTAAATGTTAAATCGACCAAGCCTACTCCATCATAATAGTAGGGCACAGGAAGGGTGATGTAAGAAGTTGAGCAACTTTGGAAGTGGTGTAGATATAAACGTCACGATCTCACGAGTTCCGATTAGCAACTAGCAAATGTAAATTTACCTGCGATAAATTTACACTGGATTGAACACTAATTTGAATATAGCCTTCAGATCTACTTGACACTACGTGTTGGTATGTATTTTAAGAACGTACATTTTTATTAAACCTACACGTTTATAATATATGAGCAGGCTGCTGCCTATGTATACATGTAAGAGGACAGCTACCTTAGGCTATTATATTCTGTTTAATGTATAACAATGCACGACAACAGGCTACTCATGTAGTTAATAGGCCAAACCAATTGATACAGTAGGGTCATCATCTTGCGTGTTTTCGTCCCTGGGTCATGGGTAGCTTTGCCTGTGGGGATTTTCTGTTAAGGAAAAATGTGTCTGATCTAGTTTACAGTAGGCCTACACACTTTGAGATTTTTGGTGGCTGCGTTGTCTTCATTTTTTATAACTTTGTCTAGTAGCTGCTTTTTCAGACGACTATAATAGCACATTTGGTGGTATCAGTACATTGGTCGGTACATTTTTCTAATGCCTGCCTCTAATGCCTGTGTTCAGTTTTCTGAGAATGAGCAGGAGGAAATAGTGTTCTACTGTAGAATTTCCTAGTAATCCAGCTTCTCCAACCGATCTCCAGTGGCCACCCAATACGTCTACTGCTGCTATCGTAATGAGCAGATTGGTGTGCATGCAAGTATAGCGTGAATACAAGTAAATTAGCAGAGAGCATTGGCTCCCCTCTGTGACAATGGAGTCATTTCCCGCTGGGATGGATAGCAATCCCGACCCAGGCCCAGGTAACAGCCTTTTAAAAGCCATAATTGCTCAGCTGTAAATGGGAAACCTCAGAACAATAAGGGAACTACAATTTTCCTGTAATGACGGGATTATTTCTTCACAAAATACATTTATGCTGTTATGCACAAACAAAAGGAAATGCTAATCACTTTGTTGGTGCAGCGGTTTGGAATCACATAGCACCTAACCCTGCCTTTCACAGATACTGTAAGAAGGGGGGCATACACTATCTGATGTTGCAGAATGTAGCAGAGTGTAGTTTCACAAACATCTCATCATGACAAATAATAGCTTTACCTGTTTGACAACTGTTCCTCTTTCCCCCATGCAGCCTTAAATGTATTGTATTGATTGTAAAATATGCTAGAATAGTCTGTGACAGTGTGACTCTGGCTGTGTGTGTTCTGTGCAGAGTGATGGCAGCACTGACAGAATGCAGGCATGCCATAGTCCTTATACAAGCAGGCCTTAGTTTAACAGCCCATTGCTTACTGCTACTGATGCGTTACTATGTGAAGTGACTCTGGCCTAGAGAATGGGACGGGGTATTTCCTGTAAATCACATGGCTAAGGCCACTGGCTGTTACTGTGGCACTCCCGCAGATGCAGCCAATAGCACGGAGGCCTCTCTATGGTCATGTTCCAGTACAGCGTGCACTGTGCCATATGGGCACTGCTTTTAAGCTTTAGAGCAAGACAGTGATTGTGTGGGTAATAGCCTTGCTGTGGACTTTCTGTGGTCCTCCAGGTGTCGAGCTGGTGCAGAGTGTTGTTATGAGATGTCGTCTTTGGGCGCCTCCTTCGTGCAAATCAAGTTCAATGACGTCCTCTTCTACGAGAACTGCGGCGGTGGGAGCTTTGGCAGCGTGTACCGAGCTCGGTGGATTTCCCGGGACAAAGAGGTGGCGGTGAAAAAACTGCTCAAGATTGAAAATGAGGTAGGAGTCGTAATTACCTCTGCTTTTTAAATACTTTTTTAATTGTCGGTATAGTAATCATTTTAATTGCTCCCGCATTTAGTGGGTTGTAGTGACTTCTGTACCCATCAGTCAGTCATTATACTCCCCCACTTTTGTGCTTAGAATTGTGCACACTGTATGCTTCAAAAGAAAGATTATTGCCAAATGAGAGATTGTATTAGGTCCAATTAAAGCATAGATGGTTCTTGGAATTACTTTCATATGACAGCCTCATTGTCTTAAAAACAGAGCCTTCTTTGAGGTCTTGAAGGAAAGTCTACTGCATTTGTTGGTCCTTGATAGTATCATTCAAAGCACAAATCATTATTGATGTCATGAAAATCCAAACCATCACTGATATCCCCTTCAGTCAGTTGGACTTGGGTAATTATGGTGTTACAATTAAATTCATCGTATTTCAGTTAAGTTACAATTAGTTTTAAGTATCAGACTTTCTGGGCCTATAGACTATATTATATTAACTCTCATTGCAACCTGTTTTTGCTTTCAGTCACTAATCACAGTTCTGATACTGTGAGACTGTAATACAGGTATTTTTTTTTCTTTCCATTCTCCACAGGCAGAAATACTCAGCATTCTCAGCCATCGGAACATCATTCAGTTTTACGGGGCGATTGTTGAGGCTCCTAACTATGGAATTGTTATTGGTAAGATTTTAAAAAAGCCCTCTAAACACTTGTGTTTGTCTACAATAAAAGCATCTGTTGCTTGACACCTGTTTTCCTTATTATTATTGAATTATTGTAAACCAATATGGAAAACTGCCATATGTTCATAGTTTGTTTAACACAGAGCAATGCTGGGCTCTCCATTACAACATTAGTAAGTGCCCAAGCCCTTTTTCGTACAGGTATGTGATTGAAAAGAACAACACAACCTGCAAAGTTAATGGAACAGTTGTCAGTTAGTGATTGCATGCTATGCTACATTAGTACCAATACAGCATGAGAATCAGGTGTCCCAGCTGACAATGAAAACAACTATTTTCTATGTTTCAACTGTTTTCTATGTTATTGTGTGATTCGTGGGAAAATGCTGTCACTGAGAAGAACAAGCGAGTTCTTTATCCACAATTTTGTGTATGATAATCACTGGTAAGAGTAAACATTTAATAACAGAGTCTTTTATAGGCTGTAAAGACATAAAACAATCCAACATTGTGTTTGTTGAAATAAAGAGCATCTCTGCTTTATTTGCCATAAGCAAATCTTTTATCATGCAACTCCATTTGGTAGCATTTGAAGTGGCAGAATATGCATATGTAAGGTTGACAAGGGCTTGTTGTCAAGGAGCTGGTGTCTCTATTTATCAAAGAAAAGTACTAGAAGTAAAATTGTTTATGGCCGTTCTGGTCATGCAATTTCCACAGTCCTCAGCAGTGTTATGAATGTTCCAAGCCAAGAGAACCTTTACTGTATGTCTCTGTTTACACACATGGCATTTAACCATAAGCGCTCTTGCTTGGTCAACTAACGTATTTTTTAGAGAAAGGCAGCATTGCCTGTTAAATTGAAGAGTATTTCTTATATAGTTTATTTGGCTACTGCCTTAAGTCCTTTCTATTCTTTACAATGGACAGGTGAATTAAAATGCTGTGCAGTTTATAGAAGTCAGGTGATACATGATCTATGGAATTTGCATAATTTATTGAAAGTACAAAGTTCAGAGGGGGTTTGTTGACTTTATAATAGTACATTTAAATTACAGTCAGATTGTCACCTCATAAAATATCCCTAGTAGCAACTCTCAACAACAACTATCTGTGGCAATTATTAATTCAACAAATGTCTACAGTAACATATCCCAGGCTTGTTCGCACACTGTGGAAAAACATGTATATTATCTTCTGTGTTTGTGTTTGCTTTTATTAAGGAAACGACCCATATTTCCCATTTGTATGCATCTGTAGTGACATTATTGGATGGAGTGTCTTTTTAGTCTAGCTGGTATAATATATTAAGATTGAGTTTAGACTTTTACTGTATGTTTAATCAGGTTGGGACATTTGACTTTTTATGGAGTCATGAATAAACTGTGTCTCTGTCTTAGTCTCTAGTAGAAGTGGTGATGTCGCTCTTATGACGCCCTCTATGTCTTAAATAGATTCGGATTTGTTTTAGAGATTTATGAATCTGCATGAATATCAAAGACCGCAGGCACTTGCAGGTCTACTGAGATATACCATGCTCAAGTATTGGAGACACAGAGCAGTTGTAATGCCTTTTGAAAAATTACATTACAAACACGATTTGATTTATGTGGACAACGAAAGGTGGATATTAATAGATTTAACACACTTTCTATCCTATCAGCTCCTCAATGCACAGAAGGGCTCTGGGTGTTAATCTGTAGAAGCATTTCTCCGAAGAAATCCTGATAAATGAGCTCATCCACTGTGGCATGCCAATGACAGGCGCCATTTGTAAATAAGACGCTGTCAACAAGCTTTTATGTCTCGGCCCAAATACTGTTAAAAAATGTCTGCCCTCCCAATTTGGTCAAAATTCTTTTACTGTACTGTTTTTTCCAATGCTATATTGAAAAATGAATTAATCTGATTCTGCTTATTTACAGAATATGCAAGTGGGGGGTCCTTGTATGACTACCTCTCAAGTGAAGAAAGTGAAGAGATGGACATTGAACAGATCATGACATGGGCCATGGAGATTGCCAAAGGTATTGTTGAGAAAAAAACAACAATACGTTTCTGCTACCGTATCATGTTTTATTAGAGTGGCTCTCAAACTGTCGGGACTTTAGGGTGGTTATGAAATTATTTTGAAATTATCTTTTTAATTACAGTATTTCCAAACTTCCCTTGCTTGCGAATAGCTTGAGAACCACTGGTTTACTAGAACAGCCAGACTGGCTGGTGTGAAGAAGTGTAGGCCTAGTTTGGAGTTTGAAACGCAGTGACAGTTGTTTCTTTTTGCTCATTAGCAACCAAAATGTATCGTTGCATAAGGCTTCTCAAGGTCTCACCTTTTGTATTGTTTACAGATGCAAGTTTCATGTGACTTGTCTGAGCCCATTATTAACTTTGCGCATTTGGGTAGAGGAATGGAGGCCTGGGGGAGAATTGGAGAGCATTTAGAAGGATGCTTGATTAGTGACATGATTCTGGCTTCACAACTTTCCATATTTCTCTATTAGGAATGCACTATTTACACTCAGAGGCTCCCGTTAAAGTGATCCACAGAGACCTTAAATCCAGGAATGGTAACTGATTGCATGATTTATTTTTTCATCCATCTGTATGTGTTACACAAACAAATCTTAAATACACAAACAATCTTTAATACAAAATGCTTACTTGGGACAGGAAAATAAGTTATCTCTTATGTCTTATCTTATCTTCTTTCTAACTAACTAACTAACTTTAAATTATTTTGTTCTTTTTACAGTTGTTATAACAGGGGATAAAGTTCTTAAGGTAGGCTGACACATTTAGCCTACGTAAAATATATACACTACCTTGACATAGGCAAGTGTTGTCAACTTGACACAGGCAAGTGTTGTCAACAACTACAGTTCTGTATAGACACTATGTCAATGTTTTAAAGAAACACAATCATGAAACTGTATGGACACAAGAAGGCTGTGGATATTTGACCTCTTGTTATCTCTCAAGGCTAAACAAAGTTTCATAAACATGGTCTAGATTCAGGTCAGGTTTGAGCCGGTAAGGGTTTGGCGAGAATGACGTGTCTGACTGTTGTGTCTCACTTTAGATCTGTGATTTTGGGGCATCCAGGTTCCTGTCCCACACGACACACATGTCTTTGGTGGGAACCTTTCCCTGGATGGCTCCGGAGGTGATCCAGAGCTTGCCTGTGTCAGAGACTTGTGACACCTACTCCTATGGCGTGGTGAGTCACAGTGAACGGACTGAAAAAAAGCCCTCTCAAGCTTTAACCAAAGTAGAAACCCATGCACCCCTTCCGCCTCCATAAAGCCTTCCCTGAAAGGAATCAAAAAAATCTTTTGTGGACAATGCCATTTTTAGACTTTTAGACTAGAAAAAACTAATTGTCAATCAACCAGCCCTTCCCGCACTTGAAAGGACAGACGTTCAAAAATGACATTTTCATTCCTGCATTTTGTCCTTTGCTAAAGTGGCCTAAACCAGTGTTCCTGACCTTTGCAGAAGTACTGCATCTTAACACTAAATGTTCTCCTTCTTTTGTTTCTCCTGCACTGGCTTTCTAGACTTTTTTAGAAACTTAGTTTAAAAATGTGTTAATTTTCTTTAAAATTATAAGTAATTAGACTGCTAATCTAAATCAATGCGAGCTCTTTAACATAAATTGAATTTGTTTGGTTGCTGTGCCTATAAAACGTGTATATGATACTGGTACTGCTTTTTCCCTTTGTATCACAGAACATGACTTAATATGTGTATATGCATACTTAATTTTGCCTGTGTTTGGCTCACCCTGACCAATAAACAGTCTGGAATGCTGTTCAGTCACTTAACATAACCTTTGTTTCATGGTAGGTTCTGTGGGAAATGCTTACACGGGAGGTTCCATTCAAAGGCCTGGAACCGTTGCAGGTAGCCTGGTTAGTGGTGGAAAAAAATGAGGTACTAATTTCTACTTTTACACACGGTGCAGACAACATTTATCCTCACAACCGAGAAATTAATATTGAGCATACCTGTATTAAATTAAATAAAATTCAAATGTTGCCACTATAATTGTGTGTTTTTCAGAGGTTAACAATTCCTAGTAGCTGCCCCCCTAGCTTCGACGAGCTCCTGAGAAATTGCTGGACAACTGAGCCCAAGGTGAGAGATCCTTTCAAAAGTGGCATTAAAAATAGTAATAATGATACTGACAGCACCATCTACATTATGAAAACTTGATGGTGCATTAGGGCTCAGCGATGTCACTTGCCACACATACTCATGGCAGGTGAATCACTAATTTGAACCAATCAGATAAAGCAATTGCAATAACTTGCGTTATACAAAAAAATGTCCTGCACAGTCAGAAAAGGCTTACAGTTTAGAAAGAGATGAGATTTAAAAGTTACTACGGTATCTGCTCCAAAGTGCATGATTTGCATTGATGACGTGCTGAAGGCCAATACATTTGTACAGCGCTGCTGCACATTATGCACTTTTGAGCGCAGAGTTCTCAACAAGTGAAAGAATAAATAAAGACCTTCAAGAGCTTTTAAATCCTCCTTTCGGAATCCCTGCTCCTGCAACCATTACTGTTTCAAGTCTGGACCTGGATCTATGCGCTGTTTTTGAAAAACCTGTGTTCAACCTGTAGCTTTTCCTACTGTTACGTATATTTTCATTGTTTGGATACATTTTAAACTAATGATGGCCAAATGGTGGGCGTTCTTCTGTCCATTTAGGAAAGACCAATGTTCAAGCAGATTCTCTCCACTCTGGAGTCCATGTGTAATGACAGCCAACTTCCTCAGCAGTGCAACTCTTTCCTAAACAACAAGGCTGAATGGAGGTAAAGTGTGATCACCCGTTCTCTCCGCCCAGTAGACGCATTCATAACGCTCTCTTTTCGGCGTACACATATTGCTTGAGCCCAAAGAAAATTTGTATCTGTTTCAAAGATAAAGTGGAAACGTAGCTGACGGCTGGCACGAGACACGGAACAGTACTTGAGTGTGCGCATATACTGTAGATCTTTAATAATTGCACTGATAGCGACATAAAGGCATGAAAAACTCCAAAGAATTATCCATCTGGATATACTTCCTCACTTTACTCATAAGGCCCTAAAAATAATCACCATCTTTTTCATGTAGAAGTGTTTAATTGGCCTGTATGAGCAGCTGGAGGTCTGGTGATGTACAGCACAGCCTGGGTCTCAGCTGGTACTTTATTCTCCGTCTTTCTCTGGGGCTTGTCTGCGTTCGGAGGGGATTCTGTACAGCTCCTGACAGTGGTGCCATGTCCAGGCAGACATCTGCAGGTGGAGCAGGTGGAGTGGGTCTGATTGAAGACAGAGAGTGGAGAAAACATTTGTGATACACACGCGCATAGCAGAAAATCAGCTGGACTGTTCATTAGCTATATTCATTTGCATTAAACCTGACCATTGAAGTCCATCCTATAATTGAAGTTGCAAAAGAGCATGCACATTTTATAGAGTTAGTATCTGAGAAATTGCTACGCCAGAATTGCGTCACCAATTCTTAGCCACTAATGTCTTAAAACTACAACAGTGGGGATTTATGGAAAAGCCTAATGCACACATGAACAGTTCAGAACAACATATTCTCACTGAAGGGTAATGCATTCTGGGAAACGGATGTTTATCTACAATTCCAGGAATCTAGCTAATCTTCCTGTTCAGTTTACTACTACAATGTAGACTGTTATCTATACTGTCCCTGTAGGTATGATTAAGTATGTGTTTGTCCAATAAAGATCTGCCTGTCTTTAACAGGGAGATTAGATGAGTTTAGGCTTGCTGTACAACAGTGGAGGTTGCAGCCACATGATTTGTAATATCCTCCTATAGCATGCTGAAAGTTATGAAGGCAAACATAAATACAGTACATTGTGAAATCATATCCATGAGTCGTCAACATCATCACAAGCTGCTTGGCAAGTAAATTCATTCCAACTGTCAAATGCACTAGACAGTTTGGGCAGAAGAAGAATGTATTGTATGCATTGTATTTCTTGTAGGATTTATTCCATTGAAAAGGACAACTAGTTGGTTTACCTATTAGCCCGGTCATTTGGATGTAGATATGTGTAAAGTGTAAACAGGGAGGAATGCCCTAGGTATAAATAATAGCAATGCGTAGACCACGTTTCTAATAGGAAAGTGGCCAAAGAGATCAGTTGTAAAGGAAGTCAAACAAGAAAGGGAATTCTTCGAGATGGGAGGGGCTGGGGTGGAGAACCTAAATGAAAAGAATAAGGGCTGGTCTTTCCTGCGCGGTGTTTATAGTTGGCATGAAAATTGAAAGTTACTGGCCTGAAAGTCATAATACTAATAGCACGGCCCACAGCCTCCCCTATTGGACAAAACAAACTACTTATTTTGCCTTTATATATTGTGCATTACAGCCATAGCCTATAACCATTGGCTTTTCCAGGTGTATCTCAATACATATGAGCCATTATCCCTTCTGTTATAATCTCTGAAAACGCTACTTAAGTCTTAAGATAACCCCAAAGGTCTTTTCAACATATATTATGGCACGTATTACAAACACATCCCACCCAAACACTGATATTTGGTGGTGCGTTGACATTCGTCTTGTGGCGTGGCGTGCAGGTGTGAGATTGAGGCGACCCTGGACCGGCTTAAGAAGCTGGAGAGAGACCTTAGCACCAAAGAGCAGGAGCTGAAGGAGAGGGAGCGCCGTCTAAAGATGTGGGAAAACAAGCTGATCGACCAGTCCAGTGTCCCGGTGAGTTTCTCTGTCTCCATTTCACCTCGCTGCCCTCCCACAGTACAGCCTTCACCACAATGTACCACCCATTATTCATTGGTGTTGTGTGACTGCGTCATGGTTTCTCCTCACTGTCATTAAAGGTACACTCCTTGATTGTGTTGTAGTGTCCACAGAATCCCGAATTTCTGCCCCAGCTCACTGTTTATATTTTCAAACACAACTGTCTATGAAGTGTGGGTGGCTGTTAGGGCTGGGTATTGGCAAGGACCTCACGATACGATACGTATCACGATACATGGGTCACGATACGATTGCATCAAGATACATTGCGATACATTGCAATACTCATACATAGTTGAACTAACTGAATTTTTTTTAAAACAGCTGAAAATACGACTTGCTGTGTACCGTGGGGTGGCATGTTAAATGCGATCGCAAGTTGGTTGTGTTTCCTTAATATTTTAAAGCTTGCAACGGCATTTGCTTCTAAATCTAAATCATTACTCCCCATTTTGTTTTTAAAACCAAACATGATGTATTTTCCTTGTGCTTAAAAAAATGCTGGAAAATCTATACAGTATCGTGGAAAACAATATTGCAATACTCAGCTGTATACATTTTTTTGCACAGCTCTAGTGGCTGTATGCGGAAAGGGTAGCGAGCCAATGTGCTGTTTCAAACCAAAGAAACAATGTTTATGTTACGCTGGTTTCACCCACAATCATAAGGGCAATGCCGGACACAAATTATGGAGTGCACCTTTAAGACCAAGGCGAGACCTCCCTTGGCTCAGATTGATCTGTTTCTGAAATGGGAGAAGGAAATTGGAGAGCAATTGAATGGAAATAAAGTGAATGAGAACCAATGAGAATGTCAGCGATAGGCATATAGGTATATTGTTGGTGTTACTGTCTCTATTCACGTTGGAGGAGTGCATGATGGCTTAGTGAGTACGGTTACAGCACGGCGGTGCAATCTCCACCAGTCCACGGCTTGTTTACTGCTTTGCTACTGTATTTTCCTTGTTTCTTTCTCAAAGATGCTATCAGTTTTGCACACTTTTTTGCACACACACAAGTCAGAATTAAAGGAATAAAGAATTGAGGATCCTTCTTTTCACTTTTGATTGCCTTTTCTCCCTTCCTGTTTTCCATTTTCTCACCTGCGTTTTTCTCTTTTTCTCCAAAAAAAGGAAAAATATCTATCTTGTTTTTAGTGTTACAGAGAAAAAAAACCATTTTCTTCATCCTACTTGGTTTATGTGCTCTGAACCTAATTTCTGTTCCCTTTATTTCCCTTTCTGTTCTTTGTTTTTTTCTCTTCTTCCCCTCTGTTCTCTACCTCTCAGCTCCTCTTACCTGTGGCGGGAAAGATAAGTTCTAAGTCGTTCTATGAGTCTAAGACGGAGGAGTCAAACATTTCTCAAATGTCGTGTCACATCATGGCCTCTAGTAATGGAGAGGCGGACGGCGCGAGCTTGCAGGCCATTATGAAGGGGTTTGGGGACTTGTTTTCCCTGGACGCTGGGCGGCCCATCCTGCACTCCGGCATGCAGGTCAACATGCAGGCCAGGCGAAAATCCTCCAGGTCCAGCTGTGTCCGGGAAGGACACAAGATCAACATGGCCCTGGAGGCGGGCCGCTTCACATGGTCTAAAGACAGCGATTAGACATCGCCCAGATATCAGTTATGCCGCGTCTGTACAGTTACTGTGGTCTTTCACATGTGTCGCATACTACAAACTATTTAACGATTGTCAATGTGGAAAAACACTTGGCGTAATTAATTGCTGCTGAAGTCATTTCGATTTTGTTCTTTGTGTTAACCATCCGCTTCTCCCTTTCACTGTTTCTTCTGTCTAAAGGAAAACTTCACCCAAAAACGATCATTCCTTTGAATGACTCACTCTCCACAGCCTGGAATGCTGGAGAGGTTGCTCTCCTAGTCCTTCAGAGGGAATGTAGCTGCATTTTTCTGATACGATGGAGTTGATAGGGAATCAGAAATTGGGAAAGTAAAACGATACCCTACTCCATTGTATTAGAAACATATCATTGCTACATTTTCGGCAGAAGGGTGTGAGCACAATCTTTTATCTTCCAGCATTTCAGGCTGTCAGTATTGTTTCCGGGTGAAGTATTCGTTCAAGTTATTATTTAATTTATGCACCACCTTCATTGATAATATGTACAGAATGCTGTAACAGAGCCCTAGTAGTCACAGTGGTAGAACATATTGGAAACCTTCTAGCTACATGGCTCTTATGGATGTCATTTGTGCCTAATGTACTGGATGTATAGTGGCATGCTGTGCACAAAGAGCTATGTGGGCCAGTTACATAGAGGAGGCAAAGCTTTTATGATGAAGTGACATTTTGCTGACATTAAGATTGGCCAATTTGTACTAGATGTGGTGGAGCAGTTTGTGAGCTAGTGTTGCTCGCCAGGACAAGAAAGTACACGCAGTTTCCTCTGACTGATCCAGGCTAATATCAGCAGGAGTGAGAGGAACTTTCCTGATTAGCCCTGTCACCCACAGACCACCTCATCCCATTGTCCGTATAGTGTGTTGGACACACTAGGCACGTTCCCAAAATTATGTTTGAATATGTAGGATTGGAATCGATGGAGGACTGGCAGGTTGTGCACCAACGGCTCATGATATCATCACTTAATGATATCATGAACTATTCAGAATGTAGCCGTTTCTAGAATTGTTTCCTTGTAAGTCAGGTGAGGGATGGGGACATTTTATGTAATGTAGGCTCCACAAAAATAAACACATATCCGCACACTTAACCTGTTTGCAAAGTTCCACATCACTGCCGAGCTTTCGGTCGACCAAACTTCTTCAGAGCACACGCTGTAGGCTAATATTATGCTAACACACTCTAAGGTCTTCTCTTAAGACCTGAGATATTCAAGCATAGAATATAAGGTGTATAGTGCTCACTCATGTGACATGTTTAGGGCAGGGGCTGAGTTATTTCAGGTTTTCAGTGTCATGATCTGCTGTGTTGGTACTATTTACTATGACATAATTTACCATTGTTGTTGCTTGTTATGCTCCTGCAAGCTAAAATTAAAATCCAGTCATCGTACAGTATATTATGCTGGCAGTCCTGGTTTATTAGTTTCTTCATTCTTTTCTACAGCATTTTTCAATAAATGTATCATTTATTTAATACTGTCCTTCCTTTATTATCTGTGAGATTGTTTTAAAGCAATAAAATCACACGTTAAAGGTGAATAACATAGTTAAATGAAGATATCCTCATTGCCATAGCGGATAGTAGCAAAATCCCCCCCACAGATTCTGTCCATTAACGGTAAAGCAATACTAAGACAGCACCAGTTTATCACACGTGAGATCTTGAGTAGCTGTAATTTCAGGTTCATATCATTGCGTGACCCTGTATTGGCAGGCCTAGGGGTTCTGAATGCGCATTCAGTCCACATGGGGGCAGGATTGCAATGAGCAAATCTCAACTCCCTGTCATTCTATACAAATTCCAAACATTCAGTACCCCCCCCCCCCCCCTCTCTCTCCACACCCCCTTTGGATTTTATTAAAAGGAGGAAGGCAAGTCATTTGTGAAATACAATATGGCTCCTCAAAATGTGATGTTATGTCACTCTAATTAAGCCACAGCTGTAATGGAACTTTGGCAGTGGGTGAACGTTTCTCAGCATGTTTACTTCCGAGCCGAAGGACTGGAGGAGGCGTACCGAGCCGCCGGGGTGAAGGGGTTTACAAGGCGGCTGGCTGCACAGAAGTGTATGGCAATGACTCTGAAATGCAATCTATTGAGACTGGCATTCACTTCCTAATCTGAATTTGTTATCAGATGCCGTGGGAAGAAGATAGTGAATTTGGGATTACTCATTCATTTAGTCATCTTTCCTCCAATTTTCGACTGCTGTGTTTCTGTCATTACACACCAGACTCATGATGATAATGATGAAATCTTTATTTTGGTTGGAAAGTTTATGCCTGATTACATTTAATGAGCAATAAATGATTTATCGCTCAAATAGAACACGCTAGATCGGTCAGAAGGATTTAAGACACTTTTCAGTTTGATGTAGACCATTAGAAGCCAGTCATCTTAATCACACAACACAATAACCAGCAACGTAATTGCTTCACAGGCCCGGAAAACGCGATGATTTCCTTTTTACAAGCATTTATCTAAATCTTGCAGTTTTGACTTTATGTTGGGAGACAAAGTTATTGTTTATCTTTAAAACTCTGCTGTCATAATGTCAAAAAGGAATGTAAAAAGAAGCCCATGCACATTTCCTATTATCTGCGTTCTACTTCTATGTTTAATTTCTTATGTAGTTGTTACCCAGTCTGGACATCTACACCTGGACTGAAGAACATGTGGTCAGTATCAAGGCAATTTCCTTCATTACAGTTCTCATATCACATTGTACAGTAATAAGTAACAATTTATTCCCTTCTTTGTGCCAACAGTTTTTCTGGATGGAACAAATATTCAGAGCAGGTTTGTACTATTTATTTTCTTTATGTCATAATGCTGATAACCGTGTCAAACCTTACACGTCTGCTACGCGCTACACCTTTCTGCTCCTACCTATGATCAAACTGGAGTCTTGTTTGCTCTTCTTTCTCAGGAGATGGTACAGGTGGCATGCAGCTGTATGCTGACCTATTTAAGGAAAACCACATCACAGGCAAGAGATTGCTATTACTAACAGAAAGAGACATGCGCGACATGGGGGTCAAATCCAAAGGTCACATCATGCACCTAAAGGCAAGGCACTGTTAAAACCTAACCGCAGCTCAAAACAAATGCATGAATTTACGCAATCTGTGCCACTGTGCACATTCAGAATCTCAGAATCTATGCATTCATATAAAACAAATGCTAATGCTGTTGCAAATATTATGTCTAATGTCCTGCAGGATGAAATAGAGAAGCTAACTAACGATTACCTTGGCTTTGTCCACTTCCCCCCGCTGCTGAAGGTACAGCGTTGTACGTTTGTCCTTGTTTATGTTCAGAGCACCTTCCTGATGTTCAGGGTGTTTATGCCGGACATGCTGTATTCCCAGGGGGAGCTGGAGGAAAGGATGGAGGGGACGAAGACCGTGAATCTGGAGCTAGTGTTTGGGTACCACTGGAAGCCTGGAACAGGAAGCTCTGTAGGTTTACATTAAAATACACAGCAAGTCCATCTGAATGGCCCACACTGTCAGATATTCCTAAGATTTATATTGTACTCTATGGGTTAAAGTACGGGTTTTCAACCGGTGATCCGTGAAGGCATTGCAGGTGGTCCCTGACCATGCATTCAATAATGTTATTTCAATGTGGAAATCATGCAAATATATGTGTGGTCCTAAGGTTGCTTCTTAGTCAGAATGGCGGTCTCTGGGTCACAATCTGTTGAAAAGGTTAAAGTACTAATTAAGAGGATACACATCATTGATGAATTAGATTGTCTACTGTGTCTTCTTTTAATGTGTAGTTATTATTAATAATTTTCAGATTCTTGCAGACATGTAGAATATTTTATGGAATTGCCAACCCCTTTTTCTATTCTTCAGCCCCTGGTGTTGACAGCTCATATCATGACCTCCATCAAATTGTTGACCACCATTATATAAGATGTATTCTTTACAAAAAAAAACCCAGATGAATAAATATTTCATCTTCAGCCGTACAGCACATCCACTGCGGCTTGCTTGCAGCCCTTTGTTATGGTCTCAAACTGTGGAGAAAGGCTGGCTCTCCACTTACTGTTTGAATTTAATCAAAAATAGCCCATTTAGCCAGAAGTCATTTTCTTTTTAAAAGGCAAATGTTATTTAATCTTTCAGCTGTTCATTGTCCCATCATAAATAGTCCTCTTTCAATGTGTTCGGCAGGGCTGAAACGAGCCTGCTAATTGCCTCCCATTTCTTCTGACATGTGGTGGTTTAGTGGGTAGAAAACACAGCGGGGAGAAGGAAACAGGAGGCTGAGAAAATGAGAGCTAATTATTTTCCCCTGCCTGGTGTCAGGTTCTGTGTCAGCCTTGTTTTTACAAACTGGAAGGTTTTTTGCACTAAATAAAACAAACCCGCACTGCGTTTTTTTTTTTTTCACCCCTCTTTACTGGCGATGTCATGGAAGCAGCTGCACTTCTCAAAGACAAAATGAGGGCCTGCGATTGTGCGGCCACAATCTGACAGCCACCGAGGGTCCCCTACTAATGAGGATATCACCGTGCAGCCAAGTGAAAGGTGCTGAATTATGTATGAGTTGTCATTAGACGCACTCGGACCCTGGGCATCATTACCACACATTGTTTCTGCTGGAGTGATTAGACTAGTGTGGACCTGGAAGCCCCTGTGAGCGACTGGCCAGGGCCCGCGCTGGGGGCTGACGCGGGGCCACCGGTATTTTTCTGAGCCAGAGGCTTACCGACGCCCCCCCCCACGAGTCCTTTCCAGCCTCAGGGGACGATTCAGGAGAGGGTTGAGACTCAGACGAGTGTGTTAGCGCCACTCCTCTGATGTCTTCCTCTCTGATCCCCCACACAATAGATTGGCATGCACCGCGAGCCCCGTGTGGTTAAGCAGTGACCTGTTGGCTTGGTGGCTGGGGTTTGGGGATTGGCAGCATCATTACTGCTTTGTCAGCATTCAGCGTGCAGGAGATAGGGGTTTGTTCACATTTGTTCCTCCTAGTGGGGACGTGATGGATGACACATGCTCACGCTAACTGGAACTAACATTAGCATTAGTGAAATGGTCATGTCAGACCTAGCCCTCAGGTTTCTTGAGACTAATCCTGGTCCTAAATAACACCGTCAAATCATTGTACATTACAGTAATTGTATATTATATTGCAATACTGTAATGTAATGTAAGTCAAATGTAATTTTTTTTTTTTGCAAACCATGTTGTTCTTGCAGGCTTAAACCCATCCATTTATGATACCTGAATGTGGATAAATTAACTTAAATTATGGTTGTTTTCATTTTTTTTGTACTATATTTTTCTTATGTTGTGATTTCCCCTTGCACCTTTGAAGCAGAAGATAATTTGACATTGACATTATACTACCTCTAGGTTGTGCTGTTGGTTTATGTTCAAGAGTACCCAGGTTCTCCATTGAGAATTGTGAAATTATGAACTTTTACACCCAGTGCAGTTATCAGTGTACCAAAGGTGCTTCAATTTCTTACCGTTGCTTCTTTTTAAGGACTGCAAATGGAAAATGTACATGGAACTTGACGGGGATGAGGTTGCAGTAGCTTACATCAAAGATGTCACCTTTAATGCCAATCGACAAGACGTGGATGTTCTGAAAATGACAAAGGTGTGATCAGAAAAAGGCATAATGTTTTTAAGAATGATTGTTTCATTTTATCAGTATGATCGCTGTATTGTAAAAATAGGCAAATATGTCTGTGAACCAGTCGTTCTACATTTCAGCCACCATTTGTGATGGATAAATGGATTGTTGGCGTCCAGGAGAACCAGACAGTAGACTGCATTGTCAATTATGAGGTTAGTCGACTCAAATAAACATACCAAAAATTATAACAACAAACCAACTCTACTCAGTAGCCGATGTGTGTTCTTTTCACCATTTTTAGATTTATATTTACAGCATTTAGCAGACGCTTTTATCCAAAGCGACTTACAATCAGTACATTTGTCAACAGTTGAACTGGTTAGCCACCAGTTCTTGCAAGCAAACAACATTCACCTAGAATAAGGACAGCATCATGTCATCATGCTTACTTCACTTATGTATTTTTCAGTACATTACTTAAAATGTAATCCCCAAAAGAGTCATTAATTGCTGGCAGCCTAAATACTAGCAGAAGAGCTTATCTAACACAGTATTTAAGGAGAGGAGAAGGAGTATTTTGTTTTTTAAGGAAAGGAGGATATATAAAGGATTGTTATAGAGGACTTCTGTTAGTGGGATTAGAACCATGTTTCATAGCCCAGGCTGTTCCTAAAATCCTTGAATTTGTCATGTGACTTTATCCTATAGAATGATGTCAGGTCACCGAGGTCAACCAGGTGTGTCCACAGAGTGAAGTGGAGACCTCACAATGGACAAGATGAGATCAAGACTGTGGAGCTGCTCATAGAGACAGCAACGCCTCCCACTGACTGTAACCCCAGAAGCAGGTCTAACTCTGGTAACTTATATCTGATTCATACTCTCGATCTGAGGAGCGACAAAGCTAGATAGGCTAATGCAGTATTGGGAAATGTTTTGTGGTATTGTAGTAATGTGGTATTTAACTTTCTGGCTATTTACCTGATTTCTATTGAATACATTTTATCACCAGAAATTGTTTGGAAATATTTTTGTTAATTTGTTTTCAATGGCTCTTCTCACACCCAGAACTAAACATTCATACATTAACTAATGACCTACTTGAAAACTGTTTGGGAAAGGGCGGGGTAGGGTAAAGTAGACTGCAAATGTGGGCGGGCTGATGTCAATTTTAAGTTGAAGATGATTGGTGCCTAGTTGTGAGGTAGATACTACTAGAAAGTAGTTCCTAGATGAGGAATTCTATGGCAGTTAGAGGCACTGCATACGGCCCTAAGGGCTTTAAGATACCAAACAAACATCAACCTGAAGTGATCAAAGTTGCAAGACAAGATCAGCCCTATCAGTACCGCATTTCCTCTATTCCAGATGTGAATCTCAGATGGATGTACGACCTGAGGCTGAGACAGATAAAGAACCAGTCAGAGCAGCAGCCGGCGGTCACCGCATCCAACGTGAGACCCTGCAGCACGCTTCCTCTGTTCTTGTCTGCATGTGGAAGCCAGGCCTCGTCGTACGCTGCCGTCGTGCAGAGGTCTCCGAGCCGTAGCCGCCTCACTGGGTGGTTCGACTCGCGCAGCTCCTCCCCTACCGCCGGCCTCTCTGCCAAGCTCTCCCCGCTTCACTTGGGGTCAAAGGGTAGCAGCCCCTGCAGCACCACCTCAGAGAGCGCTTCGGAGCGGGAGAGAGAGCGCCCGCTAAGCGCTGGCGCAGTGCACGAGTACCGCAGGCGTTCCCCCTTTGGGAACACATTAACCGTGGCAAGAGAGGACAACAGATACGGGTGGACCCACACCAGAGCGCACAACAAAACCGGTAAAACCTCAGAACAGCCAGGGAGGCCACGGCCAAATGGTTACGGTGTGACATCCCAGAACCACCCACCCAGGATGATACCGGGTATTAGTTCTGTTCCGCAGAGTCCCGGCAAGGAAAAAGAGGAAGGTAAAGCCGGTGACGGTGGGTGGATCAAAGTGGAGCGCCAGAAAAGATTACCTCGTCAGGACAATAAACAAGTCAGAGGTCGTCAGAGAAGAGGGGGCAGGGGTGGGCGTGGTGGTGGTGGTAGTCGAAGTTAATAAGCTGTATTTGGGGCTTCCCACCATATTCTATAAACAGGTTTACATAAAACCTATGCATTTGTGTAGATGTGCAGAACAGGATGCCTTCTCTAGGAAATAAACTCATAAAGTTATAGACAAATTGAAAATGTTTTTTCTTGTAAGAGACAGTATGACTTGATTCATTGCATCTCTTTTATGCTTATGGTGTATATATTTTACTTCACACAAAAGAAAAAGGCTTTATTTAAAGAAATATATTGTATGCATTAAATGTAGGATTGCATCTTTTAGACTTTTATATGTATTACAATTTAAAAAACATCAAATCAGGTGTAGTCTCATACAGTCTTACTTTCTTACTGTATAAGCCGGGAATCATTTAAATTAAAACTAGCGTCTTAAAGTCTGGGGTTGTTTATAGTGGCCAATATGTGTAGCCGAACGATTTACGCGCCTTGTATGCAAAATATTAAGGAAAATAATCGCGCCATTGCAAAGTACATAGAAGATATAGGAATAGACTTCCACTGCTGCCTCAGAAAAATGTTGGTTTTTCATGTTTCATAAAACAAACGTTGACACAACTATTTATATATAATTTTTTTTAGTGTATGCCTTGATAAATTAGTTAGTTAGTTAGTTTTACATAAGTGATTTTGCGTTCGCATTCGAAACCAATTTTATGTAGCTTCCAGGACGGTGCCGTGGCGCGGGAAACGAACAGGGTGCCCTGTTGCTCCCACCCTGCAGGACTTTGCATTGTGTAGTAGTCAGCAGTTGGAGAACTAGTGTTTGTTGCAATCACTTTCAATAACGCCTGACCCCTCTCGTCACTTTGGGAATAAAAAAATGCGCTCTACTCGCTCAAAGGTAAGCATACTAGCAAGATAAATATTCGTTTTGATTTACTAGATTAGATTGAATCGTGTAGTGCTGCCATTTAGAGTATAACCTTAGGTTATAATCGAGAAGCCTATAGCCTTGAAGATTGAAGCTAGGTCATCTAACTTTCATTAACAATCTTGATTTTTCGAAACTAAGTTACCGGTAGTTAACATAACTTTAGTGTGGATTGGAGGACTAATCTCCAGCGACGTGCAACTAGGTGGAAAAATAGGGGTGTGTCCTGCAAACTATACGTTTTAGGAATAACTAACTTTTAATAAAAATTTGGTATTTATTTTGCGCTTTTTGTTTGCGTTGGCTTTAAATAACAGAAGCACTCGTCCTACCTTTGCTTTCTTGTATTTTTAAAACCCATTTTAGAAGCCGACGCCACCGCCGACTCCATCCACCAGGATGGGCTTAAGGAGCTACCGTAACGTCCCTCTGGTGCCCATGGAGACCTCTTCCTCTGATGATAGCTGTGACAGCTTTGCGTCTGATGGAGGATTTGCGAACACGGTAACAACGAAATACCACACATCCTGTGCATATGCATCGAAACCATTACCTTGTGTTTAATGGGCGTTTCTCTTTGGGTGCTAGAGGAGAAGCTTTAGACAAGCAAACAAGATGCCCGTGAAGCCAGCGGTTTGCAGGTCCGTTCCAGCTGAGGCTGCATGCACTGGGTTTGAAGATGCCATCAGCAGTCACATGAACGCCATGGTGAGTTGCACATTGTGCTGGCCTGGTATTATTAAATAGTTGCACTACCCTAACGATAATATGTGTTCTTTCAGAAAGTAGACTCGCCTCCCAGGCGCGGTCGCAGAGCTACTACACTGAAGGTTGCAATGACCTTCCCCACAAGGAAGGTGGGCCAGAAGAGGCCTGCGTCAGAACCCCTTCCTAAGCCCCAAAAGACAGCATCCGATTCTGAAGACGAGAACTTCGTAGATAAGAGGACAATGAACATTAAAGAGAACAAAGCAATGGTATGTGCCTTTTTTTTTTTTTTTTAAAGAGTGCGAGTGTATGTATTTCTGTTATGCAGTGGCAGGCTATGAACATAACTCTGGTGAAAACTCAAAAGTTACTTTGTTTTCTTCTCAGCTTGCAACGCTGATGGCAGAGCTCAACAAAGTATCTGGTCTCTTCCCAAAGCGGCTGCCTGTGTCTGCATCCACTACGGTAAATTATACTTAAAGATGTAAATTTTACTACCTGGCATATGGTATACACATTTTGCAAGTACACTCTTGATGGAATATTATTTTTTTTTTCTGACCTCATCAGCCCCGACGTGCACCGCGGCAGTCCGTGGGAACTCCAAGAGCTCGAAGGAGGAACCCAGAGCGCACCTCCCGTCCCCACACACGGTCCCGCACACTGGTCGACGGACCCCCCAGTCCTCCTCCCAAAGAGGAGCCCGAAGATAAGTTCAGTCTCCTCCGCAAGAGCCGTTACTATGAAGAGGTGGATGAGCCGGTAGGTTGGATGCAAACAAGCATATACGTGCACCCACCAGCTGTAGCTGGCGCTCCTTTATTTATTTTTTTTACGTTAAGGTTACTAAATTATATTATTTGAAATGTTGCTTTCCAGGCACAGCCTCGTCGCCGTGCCCCTAACGGGACCTTGGCGATACCTCATGTGGTGCGTCCTGTGGAGGACATCACAGAGGCAGAGCTAGCTCTAATATGTGACAACGTGAGGGAGAAAGTCTACAACAGTTCCTCTGTAGGTTTCTAAACAACGGTGGCTCTCTGTCCAGTGGGCATCCATGCTTTTATGTTGACAAGTCACATTTTAGTCTAAATTCTTTTTTTTTTTTTTTTTCCCTGTCAGGGAACAACTTGCCATCAGTGCCGCCAGAAAACAACTGACACCAAAACAAACTGCCGTAATCCGGATTGTTTCGGCGTGAGGGGCCAGTTCTGTGGCCCGTGTCTCCGCAACCGCTATGGCGAGGAGGTCTGCGATGCTCTGCTGGATCCGGTGAGTGTTGCTATGCTGATGCGTGAACCCTTGTAACGGCGGTCGTCTCTGACGTTTGCTAACTGCCTTGGTTGTTCTGTCTGCCAGGAGTGGCACTGCCCACCTTGCAGAGGGATCTGCAACTGCAGCTTCTGTCGGGCACGAGAGGGCCGCTGTGCCACGGGGGTGCTGATTTACCTGGCTAAATACCACGGCTGTGATAATGTCCATTCCTACTTGAAAAGGTAATTGAAGTAAGCTTTTTGACCCCCCCCTTACATTTTCAATAGCCAAATGTAATTTTATGTGTTACTTTTAACACTGGGCTCTTCTCTTCAGTCTGAGGAAGGAGTTGGAGGAAACTGGCCATTAAACAGGATTTTGAGTCCCTGTTGATTCTGGACCTGACTGACAAGATCAATGACTGATTTATATGCATATCGTTTCTGGTGTTTTCGGTAAATTGGTGTTCTTCTGCTGTGCATATATTTTCACAAAGCTTTGTATTGTGGTTGACAAGTGGATTATGTTATATAATTTTCCTCCTGTCAAATGTTCCCATTGTATTTCTTTTGCACTTGCTTTTCTCTCCAGTGCTATGGATGCATAATTCTAAACAAAGGTTTGTTGTTGTTTTGTTACATTGTTTTAAATGTATAAGATTTACATACCTTTGTTGATCCAAAGGTAGAAAAAATGTATTTTTCTATGTGCTAGTCTTGTGTCGAGATGTGGAAGCTAGCCTTTACGGTTCTTTGACAATAACGTTCAATAGTCTACTGAGGTGGTGCAGGTGGAAAGGGCACAGAGATTTGGGTCCATTGCCCTCCGCTTTAAACTGAGAGAAACTGTGATATAGTACAGGGCCTGGTTAAATATCCTTCATTAGATAACTGTCACTAATGGTGTGGAAACAATTAGCAGACTCTAATGGGAATCTCATACCTGTAAATCATTTTGTCCTATTAAAGCACACTCGCTCTGCTGCAGTCTTATTTCTCATTTTCCTGCAATGCTTCGGCATAAGTAGGAATGTTCTGAGGTGGCACTCAAGTGGCACTAGAGTTATGGCCTGTATTTTCTGTTCCAAAGTGCAGTAATCCAGAGGAAATGACATTGAGTTAGCCTTGGTATAAGCCTAAAAATGCACTTCATTTGACCCGCACAGGTTTTTCTGTTGTGTACTTCTAATCAACGTGTGTGTGTGTGTGTGTGTGTGTGTGTGTGTGTGTGTGTGTGTGTGTGTAATTGCCACACCTGCTTCTCGGATTGGTTGGTTTGCCCTTTGCTTGTGAATTACAGGGATTTAAAAATGTGTATGGTTCATAAGTAAATGGGTAAAGCAAAATACCTGCCGAATGGTTTGATCAATTAGTACAAGGCTCCCCATAATAACTAACCAAGTCGGTTTTTTTTTTTGTTTGTTTTTTGCCAGACCATAAAACTAAAGGATTGCCATGCCATTCAAAAAAAATTGTCTGAAATGATTACTTCATATATGTAAGACTATGAAATGGAAATGTGAAATCATTTTCCAAGCAACTGATTAGTGATTAGAAAGTTATTTGTTCTATTGATGGAAATCTACTTAAGAAATGCACTGTGCTTGTCGCCTAATTTTCCTATCGTTCTATTACCATTTTATGAACGATTGTCAAACTTTCATTTGGACAAAGCCACTTTTCCCCACCCGTTTCCACCAATAGCAACATTTCCAAAACTATTATTAGCATAATAAAGATGCACTTGAAAATACTGGTACTGTATTAAATACCAATGATCATCCACTTTGGGATGATGAATATTTAGGGAAATAATTGTTTACGACGCTCAAGCATTGAGCTGATCTGGTAATCAGGCTATGAAATACAATATTTATTCATTAGAGCAGATTTAATGAGGCCTTGCGGCGCTAATTATGAAAACCAGTGTAGCAGTAAATGAGTAGCGCGGTGGCGGGCTGTGGGGTACCTGTAAGGAGGGACTGGGGGGCTGAAGTGCCCTGAGTGCCATGCCACAGTGAACAGCAACACAGAGCCCTAAGCCTGTTCAGCTCTCACCTATACATCACCGGACCTGTAGACAGGCCACAGATGGGCTCAGCGTCCCAATAGCATTTTGCAGCTTGGAGCTTTGTTGCATTGTAAGACGGAAACTGCCTAAATGGTTTAAAATACTTACAAGCTTGTAGCGCTACAGGGCAGCAACGCTGCTTGACAATTATTGTTACACTGGTGTTACCCATAATGTGGCATAGACTGAGTTGAGTTGTCAGCAGAGGTATAGAAACATGCTCTATAGTTTTCATTTATAGGCCCTATGCAGTTTTTAGAAATGTGTAGATGTAGATTTCCCATCATAATTATATGGGTTTTGATTGACTGATATTTTCATTATGGCTGCAGGGTAGCGAGAAGGCTGGTAATTTGCTTGAGTGTCCTGCAGGTCCACAGTGATTGTTGTAGAGCCAAAAGAAAAGCTGAATAAATGAAACTCAGGGCACAATCACAATGGGTCAAAATCAACTGATTAATTATAATTTAGAACAAGTCTGTCAGGCCTCTGCAATAAACAGCCTTTCAAGCTGGTTCCTTAATAACTAGCTTTGTATGTTGTTACTCAACGTAAAAAAACAAACCTGACAGGGCTTGCAAAACAAAATAATCTAAAGATGTGTAATTGTTAATAAATAAATGAAAGGGATACCAGCGTTAGGTAATGTACTGTAATGGCTTTTATAATTAACAACGCGCTGCATTGTAAACCAGAAGTCAGGCGAGACTCAGATATTGACAGGCCCAGTCTGATGTCTTGATGATTCCTTGGGCAGACAAGTTCCCAGACAACACTCTTTCTGTGGCCCTGACCCCTGCATCCTGGAAAGTGTAGTGAAGTGAGTGCTGTTAAATGCACAGTGAGTGACTCTGGGTGGCAGAAAGCTTATGACATGTTTCGTTCCTCCTGTTCCAGCTAGCGTAGTGATGGAAACAGCAGTTTGGTCCAGGTGTCAGGGACATTATCAAAGAAAAGGGCTGCCTGCAGTTGCTCCATCTCTGAGGAAATTGCCAACTCACCCTAACAAAGGAAGGCATAAGTGCACTTGCTGCTGCCTTCAAGGGGAGCGTGATAAGATGACATTATAAATAGAGAATTGTTCATGGAGGTGGAGGGGGAGGCTAGCACATCATGCAGCTGAACTTGACAGTCCTGTTCTTCGTGTGTACGTCTAAAGCCTATGTCGGCTGATGTAAGACAAACTAGTATCACAGATATCATGCTGTAATTGCTCGATGGACATTGACTTTAATTTATAGCTTTGACACAGCCAACTTTAACACTACTCCATTTCTCCATTTATTGACTATTATATATTCAATTGAATATGATATGATGATAATTTGCACATTTTGCACTTTTGCATTTTTATAGGATGATGTTAACCTACTGTAGCACCTCGTGATACTAATAGCTTATGAGACCCATCTGTATTTCCATTTTATTGCTACAATATACATTTAGGTACAGTTTGCACATAAGAAAACGATAACATGCAGCAATTTGTTTGCACAGGGATCTACCTGCTAATGTATTCTGTAAATTGGTATAATATAATATATATTACATGTTGAAAGGAACACAATCAGAAGGTTTTACTGGATCTGTTAAGACATACGTCTCATCATTCTCCACAGTTCCTGTAGGGGGAGCTCTAATACAGGCAACTTGCTTAAGATCGTCATAAACTTTCAACAAGTCCTCAGTACTTGTAAGTAAAGTTAGAAGGCCAACAGAGACATAATCAAGAGACTTGTAGAAAAGGAAAAACCAAACAAACTTCCGTTGAGCGAGACAATATAAGTTTAATACATGGCTTTCTATAATTGTGAACAAACATGGCCTTCACCTGTGATCTTTCGTTTTAAGTAACATTGGTACGGTAAGTCATTGAAGACTGGGTGCGGACATTGCCTTGTGAAACTTCACAAGTCTAGGAACACACTTTGGCGCAGGGAAAGTGAGGGAAAGAAGGGTAATTATAACCAGGGGAATGCAGGGCTGTAATCTGTAAATCTAATCTAACCTTAAGTGAGTACTGGTACATTGGATTGATTTTATTGAGATCATACATTATAAATGGGGCATGGAGGAGCTTTGAGATGGTGGTGCTCACGTGCTTCATTAATTTTTACTTCATTAACTCTCTCCTTTAGACCCTTCAATATGCAGTTCATTGCTGGTCATGAATCCCTTCTACAGGCAAATGGACAGCAGCACAACGTCTAATGGAGTGACTACACCGTATAACAAAACAAATCAGTAACATATGCATTATACGTAACCTCAGAATAATCTATCTTCATAGATTATGTCACTCCTTCTGGTCTGAGCCCCAGAAAAAAGGTTTCTGTGGACCGTAAAAAATTCAAGGCTGGAAACATCACCAGGAATAATCAAATGATCATGTACAGAAAACATATCGTTGCAAAAGAGTCATTACATACTGGAAAAACACAAAACAAAAGGATGGCAGAGAAAATAGCCTGTTGCCTGTGAAATCCTCTCTGGAATTCATATTGACTTTTTCATGTTTATTTGTGGGGAGGGAAAACAAATCATATCAAATGTCTGAACTGTCAACTGGGCGTTTTGGTACAAATGTGAATACTACTGTCGTTGGTTTGAAAGCACATCATTAATAAACGGGTGGAATTCACAATAAAATTAATATATATTTAGATACATCGCAGATGGTTTTCAACCACTTCAAGAGGCGTCAACAAAGGAGCTGCCTGTTTTTTTGTCCCACTATTGTTGATTTACAGTGTGGTTCCAGAGAATTCGTCCACTCGGGGATCAATAGGATAGGATTTCCCACAGCAAAGAATTCCACCGTACCCCTAACCCCTTCCCCTTTAGAATGAACCATTGGTTTTATATTATAGTCTTAAACCCAACAATATCAATCATTCATGAAAGCACCTATGCATGGTGCTCTGCCCTGTGTCACAGTATTCAGTTGAGTGACAGCTTATACACAGGTTTACAGGGCTGCGGAGTCTTTCTTGCAGAGAGGCCTTTGAGGAAGAGAGAGTAGGTGTGCAGGGAAATGTTTTGCACTGATTCAAATCAGTAATAATATTTGCACACTGGAAATTGTGGTATAAAAGTAATTTTAAAGCCAGAAGTTTTTTGACTTAGGCAGAGTGTGATTAGATGAGTGTTTTTATTGTCATATTGACATGGGATAACAGTTGTGCATGGACAATTATGTGATCCACAACTTAAAAAGCATGAATAATCACTGATCTTAAGATATTTGTAAACAAAATAACAACCTATCGGTTTAGAGGACCTTAAATGAGCCTTAAATGCTTGATGTTTTTTCTCCTGGACCATGCAAGGACACTCTTCAGTCCTTTATCCTGCAAATCTGTTGCCATACTGTTTTGTGTTTGAGCTAGGGAATGAACTACATCACTGAAGTGCTTTTCTTAATAGGTAATTTGAGACAAGGCAGTTGTCCGAAAGTGCCGTCCTGTTCCACAACACATTGAAATTATATTTCCTTCATCTCGTTTACCATTAAACAACATGTCTACAACCAACAGTTGACAAAGTCCATTAAAAACATTTGGACGAGACTCTCAAAGGACGAATTAATGGGGGTAAAAGAAAAACAGCTCTTAGACAATTAGCACCAGAGACCACTCTATAATCTTAAAATTATTTTCACC
The DNA here is from genome assembly GCA_025447815.1 of Percopsis transmontana. Lineage (NCBI taxonomy): Eukaryota > Metazoa > Chordata > Actinopteri > Percopsiformes > Percopsidae > Percopsis > Percopsis transmontana. The sequence continues at coordinate 3,206,471 of JAOEHI010000014.1, forward strand.
ACTTAAAAGCAGCACACATGGTTTGTATTATTGTAGTGGAGCAGAACGAACAACACTTGAGTGGATTTGATTTGGTCTCCCTAATCTGCATTTCCTTTAAAATGCCTTTCTTCTGTTCCAAAATGTTAGTGTTGATCATCTCCAGCTGGCAAGACATTGTGTGTCATCCTGGGTGAAACATTCCTCAGCAGATTGTTCCCAAGAGAAACAGACTAAAGCAGTAGTTTCTTATAGACATGCTGTAAGTTTATACCACGGATAGTCTACATATGTCAGAATCCTTCTGTTCTTTTCTGTAGCCTCAGTAAAGCGTCAGTTGCATTAGTCATTTCCATAGTTAAGGGTACAAACGCTGTGGGCTGGGCCATGTTAGCATCCTTGTCACTGAATATTGCAAGTTTTATCAATTCATTATTAATTAATTACTATTACTACTTAGGTCATTTTGTACAACTGCCCTTCCAGCAAATTGGAGTGTTGCAGTTAACAGCTAAATAGATTAACATATTCTCATATTCAATATTGTAATTGACACTCCATTAAAGAAAATCGCCAATCCATCTTCACTAGAATCCCTAGAACACACAAAAGGAAAACCCCCCTGTGGCTCCTAGACCCCACTTTGAGAGCCACTATACTGGGTATGGTTAAAGAAAAGATCCCACAGCTATGTTAATTTAAATAACATTTTTGTTCATGAAAAAACTGTAATTGCAAAATATGGAATTTAACCCCGGAGCTGGTTGCTTAACCAAACATGCTTTGGCTGGTTAGGCTTAGTCTGGCACACAGATTGAATTTGCTCTCTCTGGAGTCAAAGGCACAAAAACAATTAAGTGTCTGCTGCACATTTCACAGTGTACCACTTGACACAGTTCTTCACATCACTGGGGCAATTGTCTGCAGAGAGCGACAAGACAAAGTCATTATTTCCAATGTCTCAAAAAGACGCCATTGTCATTTTCCTGATTTTGAAACATTTCAATTAGGCCACTGATGGAGATAATAAACATAATGGCATGAGTATTCCACTGTTTTCTTTTGTGCTGTCATGTCCCTGTCAGGAAGAGGACTGCTGTCAGGCCAGAGGTGGGTAAGAACGAGCACTGCCACCCGAGGGGCTTGTGTGTGTTGCTGTCCCTGAGAACCCCATCTCCTCCCCAACCTTTGCCTTTCATTCAGTGTCTAGCCCTTTCAAAACAAGGTGAAGTTCAGCAAAGTTTCTCTGCAGAGATGATCAAACAGAGCCACATCACTAATGGTGATGGGTGTCAGGGGCAGTGAATACAGATCAGCTTTAATTGTGGTGGGTCTTACTGCCACTGTCTGTCAATCTGAGCCTTTCAATTGGCGAAAATTCGCTCTGTTCATTCTATTAAATGATGTATCCAATTAAACGTGTTAGAATTCATGATCTTCAGTCAAGGTTAAATGAAAGCAGTTACTCCTGTCAGAAAGGTGATTAAATGCTGCCAACATCAGGCACATTCTGCACAAAAATTAAAATTTGGGTGTAAGCGCGAATCTTTATTCATTATCAGCAGTCCTGCTATATAAATGCCCAGCACTTTCGCTCATAATTTTCATAATAAATCTTACTTTAGCTCACTGAAATTATAGTGTTGTACGTATTCACATAGAATTGTGACCAGATGATGTTCAAATAACTTTTTCATAAGTACAGATAGCTTACAAAAAACAAAAGGGGAAACACTTTAAGGAATATTTAACAAGGCTTCTATTTCTTAATAATATTTGATAATATGCAATATAAAATCTGTGCAGGGCCCTTTCAACTATGATTGAAGGCTAATAAAACCGGCTGAGCAAAACAGAAAAAAAGACAACTATAGAACATGTACTACAATAAAGTATGCGCTAGCAAATTAATTTTGTTCCCCTAAGATGAATGGCGCACCGGGTTATTAATGAGTATGTAATATGCTTGTGTGCATAGGTTTTCCATGTCCCACTGATAAATGTGACGATGGCGTTGAAGAACACACAGAGTAATGACTGTTGTCCTGGGATCTGATCTCCATGCCCTCTGGGGAAAAAAATCCACCGTCTACATTTCACACATGGCATGGCATCAATACCCTGAGGTCCACCAGTCAAGATGCTTGTTAAAGGATCATGCCAGCATTGGGGGGTATTTGCTCCATACTTAGATCAGTCAAAACGGGCAACAATAATTACATTATTTTGTATACTTATTAAGTGTTAGGAAAATATAGTGTTGCAGGTCACTTTACAGTCACTGACTATAAAAAAAACAAAAAATAATAGTATAATAGTAGTAAAAATTATAAAATAATAGTAAAGTAATATAGAATGAGAGCATATAATAATAGCAAATAATAAAAATACTACATCACAAATGCAAGACCAAAATGTTAATGGTAATAATAATTTAGGAAATAAAAGCCAGTATTTCTCTTTTAGTATTGGTGATGTTCAGCATGTTTCTTTGCGTTACCTTATTTTACCAATGAAAACCATAAACGCCAGGTTCTACAATAGTGTCACACAACACAATACAGTAACGCTACAGTTTATGAAACAGCTGTTATATATGATATAAAGCTCAAAGGCTGATGCGAAATGCTGTTGTGAAACAACAGCTTTTTTTCACTTAGAATTTTAAGTAGTCACACAAATGTTCTATATACAGTATACTGTACAAAACACAGACCTTACCAGACTGGATGCAATATTTGAATGATTGCCAAATCTGAAAGCTATAGTGTCACTCAGGGGTGCTTCATGAATAAATAAGACTGCGGATTACACCAAGCCTGTTCTCAAGCCACTGTTCCTGCACACACTCCCAGTTTTGAGACTATTTAAACTCTGGATGGGGCGAAACATCAGCAGTTGGTCTCTGTTAAACAAGTCTGGGGGAAGTAGAAAAATAAATAAAGCCCCCGGCACTCTTTTTTTAATGTATTCAATTAACTGGGGTCCCTCTAGAGAACACCAGCACACTTGGATAAAGAGAGAGCATATCGCCCGGAGATGAATACAGTGAATGCACTCATTCTGAAGACCATGATTGGAAATCTTCCTCAACAGGTTCTTACTTAATTAAACTTCCCTTCATCTCACTTTCTGTCACTTTGCATGGAAAATTGGGAAAGGCGTATTGAAAGCCTGGCAAACTTTGTCCGCTGTTTTCATTTTGTTTACAGGGCCTTTTCAGGCGCTTGTAGGGTCTGTGATAACTTCCACTGTCGCTGGGGAAAAGTAAAAGGAGCTTATAAGAACAGAAAAGAATGTAAAATCCCAATTCAATCATAGACAATTATGTTATGAAATGCGAGGATTTCAGCAGCCGTCAACTCTGAGTAAGAGGGATAATCATCTGACAGCCATTACTGCTTCCATAATAGCATTTAACCACATTCATATACTGTATGAACATATTGCACTTGTTCACTGCAAAATAAACGTGCTCTAAATAATCAGCCCAGCAGTTTCTGGGAAACCGAATACACGGTGAAGTACAGTGAAAATCATAATATATTCATCGTGCGCTTGGTTAAATGAGACGTGGTAGAATGAGATTTATCTCATTATCTAAAATATGTCCGGTGAGAATACATTTAACATCCTTTTGTACCTTGAACTATTTTTCCCTTCAGACTTATTGTGTAGCCAAGCCCCAGCAGAGTTTACTATCTATTAACACCAATCTCTCATTACATCGCCCACAACCACCCTGTACTGCATTTTTTCCATAACAAATCAACTTAATCAAGCTCATTAAGTGTCATTATTAGCTATTTATTGTTATCTTTCTCAATGCACTCCTGACAGGCCTGTCCCGCCCACCCATGTCCCCCTGACACCAAGGCCCTTGCTTGTCACAACGGCGCTATACGCCGTTCTAATTGGCCCTCATTGTGTTTTTCTCATAGGAGGGGAAAAAAAAAATAAGCGTGACATCAGTCTATTACAGTCTTCCTCTCACCTACAGTTCTTCAGTAGAAACTCTGCAGTTGTTTAAACCGAACACTAAGACAACAAGCCTCTAGTTAAATAAATGTACAGCATAATGCGCTCAGCTAGCTTTTTTTACGTTGCTTTAAAATGGATTTACTGTGGGTGTCCGGGATGGCGTAGCGATTGAACAGTGGATTCCTTTGGTGGTAAACTTTGGTGTTAAACGTTGCAGATACTTCTAAATGCTGCATGGTAAATGTGATTTCACAGCTGTCAGTGTGATGGATGACGGGGCTGGGATTTCTGTGCACAATAAGCCCATGACATGGGAGTCAGAATGTTGAGTGAAGGATGAGGGGAATGAGCACAAATTCTAAATTATATATAAAACTACAAACAATATTGAGTCAATATGGAGAATAAGAGAGTAAATATATAACCTGTGAGGGGGGGGGGGGCAGTTTGTCCCATTGCAACAGTTATTACATTTGTCTGTAGGACACACTTGGTTTCACTAGGGTGCCCATCCCTCATTCATGATAGATGCTAATCTGTTCAGGGCTCAGTGATGACAGAGCTTCCTGCCCTACGTAGAATTAGTCCTCAGCTTTATCAAAGGACCCGAACTGCCTGCTAATTAGACTCATTTCCCACAGCATGAATTATTTATTTTCATTGTAACTGATCGTTGGTGATTGTGACACATCACGCTGCAACCAGTTTTCACACAGATGCGCAAGCCAACAACAAGCCCTTTCAAACTTTCATTTACAGGAGTAGTTATTGGCCAGAGGGGGCAGAGCGGAGTTAAGACGGGTCCCGGTCAACACGCAAACAACAAGGGATCATGCACGCTTGTGTGTGATGTGTGTCTCGGCTTTGCATTCAAACAATAGGGCGTCGCCGGTTTAGCTAAGGGTGATTAGAGGCAAAACACTAATCATGCCCAGGTATTATACAATTAAATAATTTAGCAGCCGGTTCTATCCAAAGGGACTCATAATGAGTAATTACAAGTATTAAGGAGCAGGTAGATCTTGCTCAAGGATGCTTACAGGTACCTGTGCCAGGGATAAAACCCAGGATGTTTTGGCTCCAGGCCACTAGACTATACTGATACCAGATGGGTTATGTGTAAGGTGTTAATAATACTAACATGAATAATAATGTTAATAATACAATAACAATTACGTCATTGAAATAATCATCAATCTCTGTATAGACATTATCATTGGAGAGATGAATAAAAAGATGTGTGTAAATACTGACTAAAAAATACAATAAAATAAAAAGTTACACATGTATTTTTTCAACTCAGTCTTACATTGTGGGGGTTTATGGATATATTCCATAAGTTTTGCTCTCCTCATCATCAAAACATCTACCCCCTAATTTCATCTACTTAAGGCAATTTTGTGGAGGAAAAAGTGTTGTGCTTAATTGCATTACTATCTGGAAGGCAGAAATATGCAGAGCGCAAAAACATATAGCAACGTGAGGGAATTGCTAATTAGTCTTATATTTGGTATGCATTACCAAATAGCACATTAAGCCTCAAACAGATAGGAGGCTGAAGGGTGCCGGTTCTGTTCTTCAAGGCGTAATCACACAGGCACAGATGTACAGATAAACACTGGAGAGGAAAGTTTGGAATAATCACCCACCCTCTGTCTATACAGCTTGCTAGTATTCTGGAAGATCGTCTCTCATCTATAGACAGACTCCACCTCGAATTTTCACCACTATAGGGTCCAATAGCAGACAATACGTATGGCCTAGCTCTGCGAAGAATATCTACTGATAAAGTTAATAAACAAAATCAGGGCATTACAATGGTGAAATAATAAACTACAATTTGAAATATTCATGGCGGAGTCGTGTGCTGCATTTCAAAAGCGTGTATTTACAAATCAGGCCAATAGAAAATGGCTCAACAAGCATACCATTTTCTCTCTCAGCAAGGGTCAGCGCATAATAACACTAAATTTCATCTTACAATTTGAAAGTTTAATCAGACTTTAAAAGAAACAGATGCCCTTCTCTCCACAATAACACTTAAAATGCTCTTTTGTGTGGCTTTCTCACGTGAACAATAGGAAATTATGATGAAATAAAAAAAATCCTTTATAATGAATACCACATTTGGTGATTGCAAATAATTGCGTTGAGCGGCTTATTTGCCTTGGGTCGTGGAGGGTGACTCCGGGATAACTAATACCAGGATCTGAACCCTAACCCTCGCTGATGAGGCCTATTCACAGCAGTGCTGACCTGTGCCCCCTCCCAGCTACTCGCACTTCACCGTGATGAGGAGTGTGTTGTTAAAGTTTTCAAACCATTATGTTACACATTGACGTTGATCCCTCCATGCGGTGAGTTTGTCGTGTGCAAAGTAGAAGGAAGTAATCAGACAAGGCTTCTGCTGCTTCTGTCTTTATACTGTCGTGCGGAGGTGGACAGCGGAAATCGCTCACTATATGTGAAGCCTTTGACCGAGCACAGATATAGCGAGCACAGTAAAGAAAAAAAGTGTGTTTTAGGAACACACAACACACACAACAGAGCTTTAGCGTTCAAATATAAAATAATAAGTTTGGCACTAATTTGCTAAAAGTAATATGTAAATCAAAGGGATTTGTGTGTGGAGTCATACCATTCTGGTTAACTGACTGGAGAGAGGAGGGTACTTTTAATGTGTTTTTATTTATATCAGTGCATTTGATTGCAGTTATGCAGTTGAATCAAGGAGTACCTGTATTTCACAAATAATGACTAACTTTAAATAGTGCTTGCTGATGAACTGCTAACTTAACAAACAAACTGGGAGAATTCTCCACAGTTCTCCAGTCTGTACAGTCTAGTCCTGACATTCCCTGTCTAACCATCTGTTTATCTTGTTTGTACATGTTGGTATGATCTTGAAAACCTTGTTGAAATATTCAATGAATTGTGTTGTGCATTATGTATGGCTAAACAAATTTAAAACAATAAAACTTGATCTGTTTTGTTTCTGAATTGACCTTGCTATTTGTAGCCATATCCAGTTACAGTTCACTGTTCAAAAAAGCCTTTATGGATGAGCATGGCTTATTAACTGTATTCTGGCAGATGACGGAAAGCAAAAATATAGAAATAATTCACACATTGTGCTCCATTTGAAAAGAAATACCGGGGGAAATCATGAAGAGAACAAAAAAATGCAAAAAAACAGGATGCTACAATAATTACTTTAGGGTATCAGTACTCTCTTATGGAACGTATCAGTGGCCACCACGTCTGGTATTTGACCCTGCGATGCTGTGCAAGCCACAGGCAAACAAGAGACGGACCAGACAACGCCTGGTCCAACCAGTCCCTAGATATAGCTTAATACCCCGCACACGGTGTTCACATTTTACAACGTTTGCATGCGTTTTTATCCTGATATAGTGAAGGAGGGTCTGTGAGCTTTTTTTATTTTTAAACATTATTTCACCAGGTAAATCTCTTGAGATTCAAAATCTCTTTTACAACAGTGACCTGGCCAAGACAGCCACATGAGGACAGACCATTTAAGACAACAATACAACAGTTGGCAGCCACCAAAACAAATACAGCATTATGTCAAAGTTATTATTTATGTAGTTCAGACCACTTTCGTCTGTGCTAGTATGCTATTTAACAATTTACCTTTGGTGGAATGGCTCCTTCGGGGGGCTTCTACTCATCATACTGATAAGTATGGATGTATCAAACAGCAGCTTTAAATCCCCAGAATAGGCCAGCAGCAGGCATGAGGTTTTAACAGCAATAACATGATGGTAAACATCTATGAACATATGCAATCATGATAACTTAAATTAACTAATATGCATACACGTCATATAGGGTTAAGCACAACAAACCCTTAATATCCTCATTAGATAAAATGGTATAATGAAAAGAAAGACGTGTACAATAATTGAAAGACAAAATATAGGTGGAGCTGGGGAGGTGGCGGGTGTTCTGCAGCGAAATTAGCAAGCAGAATAGTAATGGAGGGGGGACTATTTAAAAGAACCTCCTTCATTCAAAGGGCCAATGAGGTTGGTGTAGATGAATCAGCTGGGTGTTGGTGAGTCAGCTGAGTGACAGCTAACAGGCAACTGACTGACAGCAATGGCAGACTACCGTGGCCTGCCTGAACCAGATCATTCATTAATTACAGCAGAGTAGGTGTAAGGCTAAAGTAGAATTCTATTTGTAGTATAGTGACACTCACACAGTTCTGTTTGCGGGAATAAAATATATAATCTTTTCCAGGCTTTATGGACAAGTATAGCCAATTCAAGTGAAGGACAGTGTAATACAGAGTAATATATA
>JAOEHI010000014.1:3216370-3243818 GCA_025447815.1 Percopsis transmontana
GATTGAATTGACCAAATAAATCTGTGGAAGGGCATTGAGATTATATATACAGGACATGCGTTTAAAAATGTTGAGAAACTGTTGGACCACATACCATAAAATGGTATTTTTGAACTGTGCAGAATGCTGAAACTGGAACTAGCTGTGGTACTATTCTACCGTACGTGACCATGCGTGAACTCAACGCTGAAAGTGGTAGCAGCTAAAAAATAATCTAAAAATGTCATTAAGAAAGTATGTATGCATAAAAAAATGAAGTTTCAGCACATGCTGTATAGCTGACTTTTTGACAAAACTCAGTTTCAAGTGTGATTGTATTGGAATAAACAATTGCCAGTTTTAAACGTAATAAAATAAACGACTCTTTCGTAAACCATTTAACATTCAATTTCTTTCAAGAGTTCCACCCTTTATAACGAATTTGTAAAGTATTGCACAATTTTTAGAGTGTACATGAATGTGTTTAATTCAAAGAGCATCATTTCTGAGGTGATTAAAATAATGAGCATAAATGTGTGTGAAGGTGTAGGGAAGGGGAAACTTTTTCACTTTGTCCAGTTCATGCTATAGTCGCTTAAGAAACCGCCACTTATTAGTTGCCCATAGAGAGCTGGCACCACGGTAGCGGGCAATTAAGATCCTCCATGCAGAATGAACGCTCAGGTCAGCTTTAATGGGCAGAGAGCTAATAAAGGCTGAGCTGAGCAGGAGGGGAGGTGACTCGGAGCTGGAGTGCTGAAAAAGGTGGCTCAAAGACGGAGTGGCGGAGAGCGACACCGTGCAGATTCCCCCTTTCTGCCCAGCCTGCCCTATCCCCTTTCATCCCCAGTGTCATGTGACTAGACCCAGCGCCTTCACACAAACAAGAATGAAATGTGAACCTTTTTCCACCGAGGAAGTCTATGAATCTCACCAGCCAAAGGATCACAGTGTAATAGGATGTTACAGATCACAAGAAGGGACATTTAAAAAGAGCTCTGTTAGGTTTCATTTTTTATTGATGTGATATTCACTTTAAGACAAATGATTATCAGCGTGGCGTGCGTTATCTTGAATCATCATCGTCTATACTATTTATACTGTAGATGTCGGTCTCGGATTCCCTCAATAGCTTAAGTGCAGTCACAAAACATCACATAATCCTTTGAGCCAATACTATCTACTAAAAATGCCAACAGCTGCTCCTGTCAAAGGTGTTTTTTCCAATTTTATTGATTATGACAGCTATATAGGAGACATATCAAGGTAAATGACTGCATAGCACACTATGTTTTGGTCAGCCAATGCAATCATAAAACACAGAGGAAATATAAGATACATTTCTCATTTATAAGATACATTTCTCAATATTACAGTAGAAGGGGGCCTTTTTGGGGACACCCCCCCTTTCTACAACAGATTGAATAAGAGTACCGTGTCTCGCGTGTGAATGTGAGGTGGGCTGGAAGACATTCCCCTAGTAAATGTTATTACAAACAATATGCCTTGGTGGAAAAACAAGTGGAGGAGCAATCTGCCCACATAGACCCTTCTGTACACCGTTTATCAGCTTGAAATGCTATTTCATGCATTAATACTCCACAAACTGCAATCCCCCCAACATTTTCAGTACAAAAGACCCCCGATTTATGATTACTAAGGAGTAACTCCACGGTCTCCACACACACACACACACACACCATTCTGCTCCCCTCAGTCCTAGCCTGGATGAGGGCCCCTGCAGGTCTGAGGACCAAACTGTCAAGATAAAGTGATGAAGGTGGATGCAGAGTGGGAGCAGCTAGATCGCGGCGGAAGGATGACGTTCTTTGATTTTTAACCATTACAGAGTTTTCATAGAGCTGCAGTCAATTTATTTTATTTATTCTAATGAAGAGCATTAGGGGTGCCGCGGCGCACATTGATCGCCTCGTTAATCACACTTTGCAGACACTCGCAAATCAAGTCCTAACAGCAAGCACTGAATCAAGGGCAATGAAGCATAAGCCCCTTCACAATTTATGATCTTTCAAATTGCATCTTTTCAACCATTAAATTGCAAGATACTATAAATTTTTATCCTCTACTTCAGTCCTGGTATTGATTCCATCGTGTGAAAAATAGAATAGTTGTAAATTCAGGCGGTTAGACAAAATTTTATCCTTGTCTTCAAAAGGGACAGTGAATGGCACATGGAAGGCTGTTAATTCGCCACTGAGAACAAATACAAGAGCGATAAAAATTTAAGAGCCCAACAGGGGCTTAAAAGACAAGCCTCTGATAGGTTTCAGTCCTCTGCAACCTTGACATCTTTTACTTCACTACCCCTGAAATGCCACCGCACCTTCAGGGTCTTTTACCTGTCATTTTAGAGATTAGGTACCTGATGTGCTGCAGAATTAGTATTAAGTTCTCAGCCTCATGAAAATGACTAGAAGCACATTTTGTATGGCACGTGACAGGAAGAGGAATAAGGACAATTGTAAAAGGACAAATTTAACCCTAAAATGGGGAGAATACATACAAATGCATAATGCAAGATCTATAAAATGTCAACATTCTCTGTAAAATGGTCAATGCCATTGGTATAGCTTCAGAAATTCACCTACAATATGTTGCTTCACATTCATTCACATGTGTGATGGTAGACAGAAAAAGAACAGAGCCTGAACTTAGAAGTTCACAGCTTGGAGTAGCCACTACATTTAACCTGTGGAAATATTTTTTCTACCATGCCCCATACTGTTTTAAGGAATTGGCATAATTGTTCTTAGATTACATCTCACTGACTTCAAGATGTAAGAAACACGCTTGTCAAACAATATAGTCAGATTAGCTCTTTGTGATTGAGCCTGTTGAGTAGCTATCCAGCTCATTACATACCTAAGAAAAGAAACAAAGGCACTGTTAAAGAGTCTCAATTACGGCGGTAAAAGGAAAAGTGACAAAGCCAGTCCGTGGGTTCCAAAAGTGAAGAATTAACCTCTTCACATCTGTAAAGGAACAACACTTAAGTTGTGATTGAAAAGGGATGCATGCTGTTACCGGTGGCTAGAAAATAGCAATGCATACAAAATGTTCAAACCCTGACATGAAGTCAGGTGAAGTTCTGGTCCCCTCTTCCCTGAACACACCAGCATGTGGCATAAAATACAAAGAATAGTATTTTCCTGCTTCTTTTTTTAATTAAATTTTTATATTCTCTTTTATTGTGGCGAAGGAGGTTGCCTGCCAAGTGTAATTCTCTATTTAACATTTTAGGATTTACCCACAGTAAATATCTATGAAGTGGAACACTAAATGTACTGTATGCATTGCAAGTGCCAAAAATAACTTAACTCTATTTACTCTCTTATAATTTAATAAAAAAAATTTAAATTCAAACACATGAACAGCTGAACCTGAACCTATGCTGCAGATCACATGGCATTTTTGTCTCTTGTGTGCACTCAAAAGCACAACAGCATGGCCGACATGGCCAGAGCACATACAGGTTAACTCCGGGCCATGATACAAGTAGCCTATTGCTGGTTAGGCAGAGATGTACTTTGGACCCAGAAGCTCTCTGAGCGAAGACAAATCAGCAGAGGAAATTAGACGTAAGGAAAACAAACCGTAACAAAATGCATAAAACCTCACAAACGTTGGATTGATCAGACAATTACAACCCATCTGGCTTGTAAAACACAATCTGTTACACCCCACGTGGACAGTTTGGTTTCTGTGGTTGGCGGTGTCAGTGCACACACAGCACCTCCATATATGGAGGACTATTTTCTGACCTGGTCGGGTGCAAAGAAACGTCCTGCCAACCAGAATGCTCAAAAGGTCATTCAAAGGTAAACTAGAAAAACCATGTTACTTAAAACCAGCATTACAAAAACATTGTTGATTTGGTGTGAAACTCAGAGTGCATGCCCATGCTTCACATGAGTGTCTGGGGCTCTTCCCTACTCCCCCCCCAACAGTGCTCATAGACTCCCACTGTTTTCTACCCCTACCCCTACAGCCACACGCATAGTTGTGTACCAAACATAACAGTGAGCATGGGGTGGAAGGTCGGGCTTCTGGGGCCACTGTTACGCAATTAAGCAGGGTACCTTTAAACACAGACAAGATTTCCCACCAAAAGATGGTTGGGTGTTCAGTTCTGCTGTCTTGTACTTTACTGTCCTGCTGTATCGGCATACAGTACGACACACGCCTAGTTCACTAGATGATTCAAAGAGATAACTGGACCAACACCCCTGACTCTTTATGATAGACAAGACAGCATCAACAACCACACGTTTTGAGTGCACTCAAAAATAAACACTTTTCACCAGGCCAACAAAGGGGGGAAGCTACAGGGTTTGACAACTTCTCGTGAACGAAAAAATGCTGGCTGACAAGCTTTCAAGAGACTGTTTAGCTCCGGCAGATAACAGAGATCTTTATCTTTTCATAAAATGGAGTGCCGCATTTAAGTGCCAATGACTGAGAATACAATCTGAATTGTAAAGTGTGTCACATCCATTACATGGAGCTGTTGGGCCAGTAATGGTGAGAGTAATTGTGTGATGACAGTTTCACTGCACAGTGACTTTCTCCAGGGCATTGTCATCAAAACTGACAGGTGATACGGCTCCACTGGGAATGGATATGCCTTACAATGGGAGTTCCTTCTTCATAAACACACTCCCCACACTTATGCTACAACTACTTAATATATAGCTACAGGTCTGTGTGAAGTCATTAGGTGTAGGTCCTCTGTAGCGTTTATGTGAAATGTGTAACTGAATCAGGTGAGTGTTACAAAGAGGAATGCAGACCTCCAATCTCCAAGCAAAAAAAGCACAACTGCTTAAAAATCTAAACATGCTGTCAGCAGCTCACCTAAGCAGCCGCCAACGCTCTGGCTTGGGCATATATTACAAAGGTAATTGCATCTGACAAAATGACCTTGTCTAAGATGATCTCAAACAGACATCTGAGGCATGCATGTCGATTGGATCAATTTCATGATCTTTTGGATGCTGAATTGAAAGCCATTTTAAGTGGAAGAAAATCAAACTGATGTAAACATTGAATTGCTGACATTATGGTGGATGGAGCTTCCTGTGTTACATGGTAAATGTACTTGGTGACACTTGTTACTGTTAGAAATCAAACCATACATTATGACTGAGAGCCCCCACTCCAGAAATAATAGTTGATCCCTCTAGAGGTTAATTACTACATTTTCGAGATTTTTTATAAATCTTTGACATAGTTGGTAGTATAAATGTCCAAGTAAAAAAATAAAATAAAACCAAGAAACTGATGATGTGAGTTCTTAGAACGATAAATGAGACAGCCAAACATTACACAATATTCTTGTTTTGCTTTAAGGTTCAGTTCCAGGCCTTTCTGTGATGCGTCTCAATGAGACTTGAAATGCCTCCCATGTCTGGGATCTGATGAGGATCACCGACATCTATTTGAAAGGTGATTTCCGAGAGAAATTGTTTCTTCGAACTCATGCTGCTTGAGCTGAGAGCACATTTTTCCACCATGTTAACAAACATGTAATTTCCATAAACACGTCCAGTAATTGACAGCTTGATTTGGGCTCTGCCAGGAAGCTGACAGACAGTGCCTGGCTGTTTTAATGCAAGTGATGCAGGCTTAGGGCCTCACCATGCCATAATAAGATTCACAGGGCTTTGTGCGGATTAGAGCACAAAACAATGACAAAAATCACATACAAATCCCATCCAACATTATTTATCTCATTAGATGAATTCAACATAATTAATCACCCTTACATTGCAAAACCGAAGTCAAATGTCAGCTTAAAAAATATTTTTAAATAGAAAAACACTTTAATAACCAATAATTTGTGAGACAAACATTTACATAGTTGTAAACCCTTATTGTACTTTGGGCCTATAATTAAGACATGGAAGAAAACCGGACCTATTGCTCAATTTAACCTCCATCAGTGATAAAATTATACCAAACCGCTAAAATTATGGGTTCTGAATATTCCACTGCAGTTTGACCACATAACTGAATTATGCAGAAGGAAGAAATTAGGAAAGTCATTACAAATATTCACAGTTGAAGGCCCTACAGGTAATATACAGAGGAGGGATACAAATAAACTATGTTAAAAATCTGGCAAAAAATAAATGTGAGCAACACATTTAGACCCATTTTCCTTAAAAAAAGAGGCTATGGTTGAAGAGCAGCAGAGACTACGCTACATATGAGAAGAAATAAATTGTCTGTTAGATCTGTATTGAACAGCGTGTGGAGGATGTTAATACATATTAATGGTGACAGGAGTATTTGCAAGTGAATACACCGGTAAAGGGGATTAAACATAACTCTCCATAGAAGGGGAGGTATCATCACTCCCATTCTGGCATGGGACCGGGCCGTATCAGATTCAGACCCATGCGCATAGCCAGCAAAACACTAAGCCCTTATCTTTCAACTGGGCCTCTCCGGAGAGTTTACAATTTCTCGCTTCGTTGGAGCCTGAGCTGGGCTTGTTACCGGCACAAAGGCTGAGAGGTGGCCTGGTTGAGAGCACAAAGCCGCTCTCACCTCTGGACGAACACATTTCCCTCAGATAACAGATGACTTGCTGGACAGCAACGCTACAGCGTCCCCCTACATCAGTACCGTGGTCTCACACACCTCACACTGGAATCCACAACAAAAGTTAAAGTTCCAGAATATACCGAGACGGGTTTCGTGAAGGACTTCTAGTAATGAGTTCTATTAGGAGGTCACGGGATGTGAACCCAAGCAGATGTGCCCTGGTTCCTGTGAAAACAAAGCCCTGTCCTGCCTGGACAACTACTCTTTTGAGACACTAAAGACCAGTGACAAAGCTTGTTTAGGATTAACACATAGAAAAATTAACATTAAAACAGGGTTAATGTACCTTAACCACATCAATGTGTAATTCAAGAATTTAAGACACGACTTCTAAAAATCAAGAAAATCAAGAGGTCCAGGCTGATCTTCTTGATAACAGTTGTAACAGTTTAGCCACCCAGGCAGGCAAGTGATAGCTCGGGCTAGACAAAACATGCTACTACTAAAAACATTGTTATTGTAGCCAATCGGGCCAAGGGACAGAGAGAATATGCTTTATTGTCCTACAATTAGGAAGGGCCTATGTCTCATTTAAGATGAAATTAACAAATCTATGAGCTTTATGTTTGCTGTATAATCTAGAATATGAAAGAAAATGTCAATATACTGCAGTTTTAGTAGGCTTGTGGGTCTCTAAACTACATTCTTACTGTAGATCTAGAGCTATTTCAACAGATATGTAAAAACAGATTTGCTTAGAAAGCTTTGGCATTGTTTTCTGGGCACTGTGAAATTCTATTTTCAGTTTTACTTGGTGCAGTAATTATCTGCATTGTTGTTGAGAATAAAGAAAATAAAGTGCATGAATGTGTGCCGGTCAATTGGATTCTGTCAGTTCAAGCAGAATTGGGTACACAAGCGAGCAGTTTGCCAGCTTGTAATAACGATGGTGTTTGCGTAGAACAATTTCCCCTCTAAACAGCTCATCAACAGCAGAGAGTCTGTCACCCGAGGTACGGACATGACATGTCTTCCGCATCTTCGTCTGTTATTAACATGTCTCTTACGACAAGCTCAATTATCTGACACTGCCCGTAATTTCCATTCCTTTTTCTGGCACAATGTAAAGTTCCTCTCTTTTATTTTCCCAAGCTGATCCTTCTTGGATCCAGAAAACACTGATATAAGACATAAGTGGGAGGTGGAAGTGAATTTCAGGGAGAAAAAACATCTGCAAGTCGGCTGCAGTGCTGCTGACTAGTGCTTCCAATTCAAGATAGATGTTTAGGACCATTTTGAGGATGACAAAACAAGAAATGAAAACAACTCAAACATACATGAAAAATGTGATATAAAAATAGTCCGATCTTATAATGAAGTACCTCTGTATGAAGCCACAACCTTTTTTTAGCCACCCGATTTTGGAAAGTCCGTCAGGTAAGGCGTTCTAACATTGAATTCTAACTTTAAACTGTATATTTGCTATCTAGCTATCAATAACATGATCGATTCACATAAATAAATAGATGAAAAAGGTTTACTGCCAAACAATGAAATACTGACATTGTGTTGGAAATATGAAGGCACATAAGTTGATAGAAAAGCCTGCCATATTGAGACTGTGGCAAAGATTACATTATTATTAAATTATAAGGTTATCTTACTACTGAAAACTAAATCACAGTCCATTCTACCTATACTCCCATGGAAGTATGTATGTTAAAAAAGTGAAATATCCCTTTAAGTGGGAGTGTCTTGGGTTGCTGCAGGAATGTTAGAGGAAGTGGTAATGATGACAGCTCTTACTCAGTGCAGGTGCAGTAAACCATGGCAGTTTGGTCAATTGCCCAGAACCCATTACTTCTCCCATGAGACCGAGCTTCTAATGTGCTAGGTACCTTCAGCAAAGGAGTGACCTTTTGTCAACAGAGACATCTTTTTACACATTTTACAGGAAGACTATTGTGTCTCTCAAAGTTAAGGGCATTTAAGTGCATGTTTATTGGCTGCGTGTGCTGTCCAGCAGTTTGAAAATGTTACACATTACACAAGAAATCAAAACAATGGAAAATCCACTTTGCATATAATGTAGGGTAATACACCATAGTCTGTTTGCAATTTTTATTTTAACAAGATAGTTTTGTGCTTGTGACTTTTGGGTTCAAAATTGGCCTGTTGAGCCTGAGGAGGTATTTATCATTCTGCCAGTCCGGGCCACAATGTAAAATTCATGATATTGTTCCTCTCCTTTGTGATGGTCTCTTTTAAGGCAACACTGAGTATGTACGGGAAATGGGAACAGGATGACCTTGGGAGCCAGATACAACAGTGTTCCTGTGTCATCTTCAGACAGCTACTGTTTGACCACTATCCACCAGATGCCTTCAATCCAGCACTTGTAACAATTGTGTAAATGGGATGAAAATTGAGCTCACCTTACAGGCGGACTTCAGTCCTCTTGAAGGCTGAAAGCCCTGGATGAGCCCAGTGCCGGACAGCAGCGCAGAGTTTCTTGTTTTGCTCCCTGAGACATGTGTAATCAGAGAGAAAGTCCGGCACAGATTACAGTCTTCAATCAGTCAGGAAGGAAAATGATATGTACATCATAGTCTCTGCCACACATCCCAGGCACTGTCAGCCTGCATGCATATTACCTGTGTCAAAGCTGCCAGGGACATGACGAGAGAAAATGAGAGCCATCGCGGAGCCGCCACTCAGGGTGTCGAGCATTGTCTCCTCCAGCACAGACAGATTCAGTCATGGGGACTCTATTCTGACCTCTGGGATGTTGTTGACACCATTTGATGTACATTTTCCAGATACAAAATGCTTCCTTTTATACATAGTTTTTGAAGAAAGAACACTGAAGGCCGAATATTGCCACCAAAACAATATATTAAGTCCATGCTTTTCCTTGAGTCGAGTCCAGGTGGAAACCAGGTGGACCTTGACGTGTAGGCTACAAACCAGATTTAACCATCTGTATCTAGCAAAATGCCAAAGGCTGTGGGCATGGTATAAATAGAAGTTGTCTCAAATATACAACTCTGCATTTATTTATTTATTTATTTAATATGAATAATTATATAGAATAAATGAATGTGAAACATTTAATAGAAATAGATTTCCATCCGTCTGCAATTTAAGAGGTGTGCTAATTCACTAAATCACTAATTCATCACAGTAGTGATGTGATATGTCACTTGAACTGCTCACAGAGAAAACTGGGGCAAACCATTTAATTTCACTAAACCAAAAAAGCATTTGACAAGATCCTGTGTATAACACACCTTGCATGGAAAAGATAGATTGTAGCTTTGGTCTTCCACCTTCAGCAGACACTCAACACACACACACACACACACACACACACACACACACACACACACACACACACACACACACACACACACACACACATCCCTACAAAGCCAGCATCTTTCAATTTAAACATTGCCATTTTGACACAAGTACATGCTGACACACAGGTAAATGCTGATGACAAATAATTATAGAAAATGCCTAAAAATACAATCTGAGGCTGTGTAGCCACTGTACATGGCTATCATGTTTGCATAATAGGCCCTCTGTCCCTCTCCAGGTATCTGTTAACCTTGAGAAGTCCGTCCCTAAACGTAATATTAACACAAGCACTTTCTAGCCTGCCAATTCTGTTTGTCTTTTCTGGTCCTGCTGGGGCTCGGAGGGGAGGTCACCAAATTGTCTCTAGAATAAAAAAAAGCTACTGACCTTCTCTTAAATTGGCCACATTCAGTAGACAGGGAATATCAGGTTATTGGGTTGATCCATGCTGTGTTCCTTGCCTGGGGAAAATGATCTGCTCTATTGTCTGTCTTTTGCAGTTGATGAAGGGCAAGAATGTGTCTGCAATACAGAGACCAAACACTTTAGTTTAATATTAAGCTGTATTGACAGACAGACCAGTAGTACTCTGAGCAAAGCAAGATATTCAAAGCTTGTCAGTTAATAACACACTATTGCAGTGTATTCCGATGAGCAACCCAGATAGTAAATTCTGTGAGTTTAGTGCAGTACTTTAATATGGAATATTGTAAATAGCCACAGCTGCAAAGGCTTGACAATTCCTTGCACTTTACCTTCAAACTGTAGATTCCTTTAGAAAGCCAAATAATAGTTATTTTGCAAAATCGCAGGCCTATCCTTCAACAACTGGGTGGAATGGTTAAAATTGGGCAAAGATAGAGATGAAGGACCTTGAAGTATGCTGCATCTTTGGACAGAATAACGAAATAAGTAATTTCTGCCAACAGTTCACATTACCTCCCCATGGTTAAGAAGCATAATCCCTATGGAATTCTGAGTTCTATCACACATACAGTGGGGAATGTTATTACATTATTACTGTGTGTGCCACCCTTCACATCTGTGTAGTTATTGTATTTATGTATTTTGCACATGAATTGGAATGAGAGAAGTTGAGCGAAATGTACAATTACACAGCTATTCAAACTGAAATAGAGGAAGAACCTATCAAACGAAAAGCTATTTTGTCCGATACAAAGCCACAAACAACTTTAAGTACACAAACTACTTGAAATCATACCTTTCTATCACAAAAATTACAATTCTGGAGCACCATAATAGAAAAAGCTTTCCTTTTACTCTGTGCATATCTCACAAATATTATTCCGATCTCTAGTTAGATTGAGTGTTCCTTTTCTTTCATCCATAAATTTCAGTCCACATGATATTCAAACTATAAAAATGAGCAACCAGCTGTGTCCAGTCAAGACCTGTTCCCCTCGCCAAATCAATGCTGCAAGAGGCTTTACCTGTCTTGCACCAGTCGCAAAATCAGTGGCACTGTGCACCTATTTTCTCTATCTAGAGAATCTTGGACTGAAATCTTTTGAAGTTTCTTCTCACTCTAAAGTAGTGTAAATATATATTAATAAGGAGAAAAAATAAGAAGAGAAGACTTGACAAAGTTGGCTTTCCACAACGTGAAGCTTACTTCTGCCAAACATAACAACAGGATCAAGAAGTAAGGTTAAGTCACACTCAGATACCAGCTGATCTATATTCCCACTTAAACCTGCTGGGAGGGACACTAAATGATGGTGACATTTACCATTGCAATTATTCCGTATCAAGTGATGGCAGGATAGTTTCAGGGTGGTCGACTCCCACATGAAAGGGTGTTGGTTTGATCCCCAACTGGCCCAGCATCCTTATAAGTGTCCTTGAGCAAGATGCCTAAACCCTGCTCCTATATACAAATACTTGTAATAATTTGGTGACTTAATGAATTGAAACAAACTTAGACAAACAGCTTCTAGACATGTTTAGCATGAGAATGGTTTGACGTAGTCAGGTAGGTACATATGTTTATACAATATATATATATATATATATATATATATATATATATGTATATATATACGATATATATTTATATATATTCATATATATATGAAATATTTATGTATATATATACAGTATATATATATTTATATGCTGAACATGAATTAAGATGAACAAAGCTGAATTGCAGGTAGAAAGCAATTTTCAACCTGAATAATTGTCAGGACATTTTTCAAAACTGCCATCAACTGGAAAGGCCATGATTCCCAAAGCAGATTGTCCCAAAGGTCTGTTTCATAGATTTTATTCCTGCAGGGGAGCGAAGATTATTACAATATTCAGATTACCATGCAGAAGAAATTAATTGGGCTAATTAACATACAAGTAAATGATGATACCGTTAACACATTTCATTAACTCAAACTGTCTATTCTATGTTCCTTGTGCAATTGGCATTGCATTACAATGAATTGAATTCATTAAATTATGCAAATGAGAGGTACAACAAAATGAACAAGGTATAGGGGACATTTTCTGACTTTTCTGACTCTGAAATTTCGAAACACAATTTTAAAGCATGTGCTTTTCAGTCTGATTGACCAGATACTGTATATGTAATTTCATAAAGTACTATATAATATTATTGGCAGTTTTATTTTTGTGAAAAGAAAAACCTTAATAATGCAATATACTGCACCAAATTAGAATTTTGCATGCTGCAACTGAGGCCTATTAAGATTACGATGTGACCCTGACCATGATTTGACCATAGGGGGCACTACATTACACGTCCCTACATTTCTGTTCCATATAAACCTTATAAACCTGAAAATTGGAACACCTAAATCAGTCCTCATAAGGAACAAAAAGATGTATAAAACTCATAAAGTCTGCCATATTTGATATGTGCAGTGTAAATTTGGCAAAAATCTTCAAATATAAAAAATCAACTCTATGATTGTCTTTAAAGTGTGTATATATGACAATAAACTAATTACAATTAAGTCATTTAGCCGACACTTCTATCCAAAGTGACTTACAGTGATTACAAGTATTAAGGAGCAGGTAGGGGTTAGGCTTGAACCCATAACCTTTCATTTGGCAATCAATCATAACCACTTGCTCCCCATAACTTTAACTGTCTTGAAACTTGCTGCAAGTGTGGAACACATGCCTGGACTATGTAATAAAGGTGGGATATGGGATAAAGCTATTGACAATTTAATAAAAATCATGCTAATGGACCATGTGCATATAGTTCAATTTAAAAGATTAATCGACCAATTATTGGTTAAATGCAAAACATTAGATTAGTGCCAAATAACATACTATGAGACTTCTTATTCAGTAGAAGTTTGTTAAAAGAAAACCATTGTTGAATAGCATCAAAATTAGCCTGTAAAGTACATTGAATTTGTGAAATTTCAGACTTGGAAGAATAAATCACAGTAGTATCATCTGAATATAGTTGAATATGACAATTAGAACAGATTTGTAGGAGATCATTAATAAAATGGAGATCTGCAATGGCCCTAGAGATTAACCTTGAGGTACACCTTTTTTAATGATCATAAAATCTGACTGCCCTCATAAGAGACACACTGACGACTGTGGTGAAGATATGAATTGAACCAAAGAATGTATTGAAAGACCAATAGCACAGAGTTGGTCAAGGAGGAAGTAATGATCAACAATAGAAGATCTATACATTTTGCGCCTTTAAGTAGACCTATTGTTGTCCAGTAAAAAGGATACATCATTGGTACATATTAAAAGAGCAGTGGTTGTAGAGAAGTTAGGTCTGAGAACAGATTGGTATGGAGATAAGATGTGAAAGTCATAAACATATTTAGATTGATTAAACATTTACTTTTCAAACACTTACAAATGCTAGTCTACTGTTAATAATGGAAATAGGTAGTTATTGAGATCAAGAATGTCACCACCTCTATGTAATGGGATAACTCGCACATTTCCAAATTAATGGAAGTTCACATGTGGATAAAGTTAAATTGAATAAGTCAGACAAAGGATATGCTAAAACATAAGGCAAATTTGATCAAACTTAATCTCCAAACCATTTGGGCCAGCACCACTAATTGAGCTTCGATCACAAATAACCTGCTGAATATCAATTAGATGGATTCTTCTAAAGGAGAAAGGTAGGGAAAATTGAGTTTTCATTAAAAACTTCACTCTAATATGAGTAGTGGGGCTTTTGGTAGTTTTATTGATTAAGCTGTTAAAATCATTAACGGTAGCTAAACAGTCTTTATAATAATTAGGTTTAGCGTTTCTTCTTTTGGTTGTATATATTCCTTAAATGTTTATATGCATTGCAGAATCCTTTACTACAGTGCTACATAATTTCCATTGTTTAATTGAATTGCTGATTAGTTTCTTCTTTCATTGTTATTTTCTAGTCAACTATTTGCGAGCTAGCTAGGAAGCTATCTTAGCTTTCGCTCAGTACCGTACACCAGTACACGCTTTTTGCAACGGTGTTTTGCTTCTGGAAGCAGCTGCACTTGCTGTCACTACAGGGACATTCACAAGATGTTGTCTGATGCTGTTTCAGCTCTGATCTAACCATATTGGACAATATGAAAATATACATCATCAATCATAAGAGACAATAATACAGGATAAAATTACACTTCCCTGTGGTGTACCGTTAACTAGGCTACTTTTAATATCACTGAGTAGTTACTACAGTATTAAATCTGACCGGTATTTATTATCTTTCATAGACAATGTCATAAATCCAGTTAAACATATGTTTAAAGTATTCCTTATCTTTTGATCTTAATAATCCACAATACGCATTTTCATGTCTAATAATACAGTTGTTTGAAACAGGCAGTTTTTTTTTGTCTTAAAATATAAGATGTTTATTAGGTAGGCTACAGATGTGGCTGTGTCATGTATCTAAATGGCATCCTGAAAATATCAATAAATATTTGAAACCATGCTTGTTTTTAAACTGGCACAATACAACCAAATAAATATTCATCATGAATTTTCTGTAAAAAATAATTAGTACGTGTGATGTTGAAAAGAAAGATCCGTTAACTTACTGATACTCAAATTCACACCTATTTGTGTTTTCATTGCAAATAATAGTCATAATTTAATGAAAATTATGTAATTAAATAGGATGTTCACTGGTACTAAACAAGTTAGCCTATAGTTACATTTCTACCTCCTACATACAACTGATATTAATTAAATATTAACACATGCTGGGGATTATAAAAAGTAGTGGCAGCAGTAGTAGCTACTTTCAAAATGGTATACTTTTATTTCAGGAATTCATTCGTTTCGTATTTCTTGCTGGAGTTTAAAGAGAATCTTATGACAGGAAAAAAAATTGACTCCCTTGTTGCCATTTCTTCAAATAATGATCAAATAAGTGATACAATCTTTCCATTAAATATGCTTATTATTAAGTGAGTTATGCCATGAAAATGAGCAATTGTGCTTCACACCATGTTCAATGTCATTTAGGGGAAATACTTTGTGCTCCAGCTGTAGAATAAGGTTCTAGAATAAGGCTATTTCTGTGTGGCATTATCTTCTTAACTGACTTAATATCTCAGGGTCTACATGTCAGCGACTTCTGGATTCATCAACCCAGGTCAAGGGGTCAAACATAGCTCTCATCCTGCTTCCTTGGCTGTAGTGACATCTACTGGACTACATACATACACAGGTTGGAGAGAAGTAAACTGTGGCACATTCTTGCAGACCCAATGTATTTTTAAAGCAAATGTAAAAAAGCAATTGTGACACACTGTATCAAGTCAGACTACTATCTTACTGTTGTCCCCTAATAACAAAAATGTACTGCATAGAAAAAACAAGCAAAGCAATCGAATATGTCATGTTCAAAGTAACCAAGATGCCTGAGTTTTTGTCCATGTTTAGTAATTTTAGTATGAAATATCAAGCAGTACTCAAAAGGTGGATATTGTACAACAATATACACAATTAAAATATAGCAAAAGTAAATGTGAATAGAAATCAAGGGTTACATAATGGTTTATATTGATGCCATATTGACAAATGTGTACAGAGGCTAAATCAACTGAGTTTAAGTGAGAATAAAGTCCTACAGTATTTACTACACGTTGAGCAGTATGATAATGAGCATGTTAAATAGTGTTTTATGATTTACCACACAGGGTATAATATAATCCTCTTAAGAGGACATTGTAGAGTGTCCATATGTGAAAAATCCTCCAAGAAACATGGTGCTTATTATTCTCCCTTATAAGAAAACAACATTCCAGCAGCTCACTTTCAATCAGTTGTCAATTTAACATTTAATTAGGGTATGTGCCAATAACCCACTACCCCACATGAAAGAGTACTGTAATATGGGACGGGACGTTCCACCCTAACATACAATCCAATCAATAAAATAAATGACAAAAACACTGTACATTTACTTACAGTGAGAAGGAATGACAAGCCTCCTGGGAGGCTTACAAAATATTTCATACAAATTATATTAACAAAATGAAAGTGATGGGAACAGTGCTGTTAGAAGAGTACCGATTTCAGCAATACATTGACACAATCTCACTCGCCTAATAGGAATGACTACATCCAGTGACAGGGTTGCCATTTCAACAAAACCATGGTCAATTTTAAAGATCATAGGTAACATGGTGACAGCATAATTCACCTCAGCTTTTGGTCCATCAATATTATTTCCTCAAACCAAACAATGGCCCCCAAAACACAGGTACGAGCTACTCTAGTATACAACCATACAATCAAACAGTACTGCATGACCTATGACCAAGTCACCCTGAGATTGCAGTCAAATTTGGCAATTACCTTCCAAACATGGCTTTTTTTCTTCATATTACAACGCAACTTTTTCTGTTGAATTACTCAAAATGTTTTCTTTACAAAAGCACATTTCAATTACACATATTTAAAAAAGCCATTCGTAACGAATTTGGAGTTTATCACAAAACCATCATCTATGCAAAGCCTACTATAAATAGATGTTCAGTCAAAATATTTGATATGCAACTAATGCATATGTTGTGTATGTTCAGAAGTATTATAATACAAAATGTTTTAATTAAATGATTGTTTCTCTTTACGCACCTGCAAGATTATAGTAGGTGCAAGCATATAAATGTTGAGGGCTAGCACAATTTTTATATGAAGAGAAGGACAACATGAAAAAAGAAACTAAATGTAAATTAAAAACGTGAGTACATTTCCAAGAAGACACATCTGGACTTAAGCAACACCATTACTTCAGCTGAAGAAAGAAACATTTCCGTGAGAAGGCCTGCGAGTTTCAATGTTGCCAACAGGAAAGTGAACTACACCTCACTAATCGAGGACATCATTAGAAGATACTATCAACAAAAGGCATTAAACCTGCAAGAGCTAACCGCTCGTGTGTGTACCATTCTTTCCTTTTCTTCTTTTAAAACACATTAACAAATAAGTAGCTTTTAAACAAACGGTGATCTAAGTTTCAACTAGACAATATTGTACAAAATAAGGCATTTCCTTGTGTGTACTGCAACCACATAATTTCCTCTTTTTTCCCCAACCTCCCACCCGCCCCGCACTTCATCAGTAAAAAGACGGCTAATGAATTCGGATTGCTATCATGTTAAAATATATATTCAATATATATTTCTTCATTGGAACATTGATAAAAAAGCCGGTGGGAGTATATGAGACGGGTTGTAGAAGTTCCTAACTGGGAGTAAGAATCACTCCATGACCTCACTGGCTGCTACCGTGGTAACAAGCTGGAGAGGGATCTCTGCGTTGGCTAGGATGTCCTGGGCGTTGCTGGAGCCCTGCTGGATGTTGGTGAGGATGAGGGTGGTCCCACCTGCCGTGGTGATGATACTGTCTGAGGACCCCGCAGATTCCATCGAGGCAACCATGGCGCTGCCAGAGTTCACACCTTTTTTGTTCTGATGAGTTTTAATGTGCTTCGCCAGGTGGTCGCTCCGCATGAAGCGCTTGGAACATTCTGGGCAGACAAATTTTTTTTCTCCTGCCAGAGAGGAATCAGGGTTTAAAAGTTACTACGTTTACTAGAGAAGCGGTTTGTAAATTTTTTGGCTTTTGACTCCAAAAAAGTGTGTTCATAGCTCATAAATCCTTTTGTAGAGGTTGCAAACTATGTACCACTTCTCTGTGCTACACAAATGCAGCCGGGCCAAGATTAGCCTAGTGGGTCCAGATGTATTATACAGTAGAATAAATGTCTGGGGACTGCAATACATTTAAGTGGGTGGGGATTTTGAAAGCTTAAAACCAATGCAACGGCTTGTGAAGGTGGAGTTCAAAAGAAGGATGGTGATTCAAACAAGAAAACACAGCTGGTGTTAATGTCAACACAGTCCTACTGAAAACAATCCTATGGCTATAGTAGCACGACAAATGTATGCATTTACCCAATGAAAATGCATGCATGCGTTGTGTTTTGTAGCCACAGTAGACATCACTGGATTGGGTGGCAAAGTGAATGTTATGCGGCATTGCGGCAGTAAATAGTAGTAATGAAATGGCAGCTACTGTACGTCTGTGAACTCAGGTTTCCATTCAAGCTAAAAGTAAAGGCAGCCAACAGGTCCATGACAGATGTCTCTATTCTAAGCCAGATGTGTGTGGTGTTTTATATAGTGAGGATGATGCTGTTTAGATTAAATTATCGTCACGCTTACCTGGGTCAGATCATCAATGAATACGTCAAATAATGACATTGATGGTGATTAAAAATAAATTTAAAAAAGCTCATATTTGTTTTAAATCACTACATTTATTCTACAAAAGACTTTGCATAGGAACTTGAATTAAGACTGCAAATATAATATTAATGAAAATAAAAAGACACAAAATTAACAATAAAATATTAAAAAGAAATTCAAGATCTAATTTTTTCAAAATCATCTCGCGACCCTGCAAATGCATTTTGTGACACGCCAGGGGTCTCAATGCCCACTGTTGGAACCAGCTGTATAAGAGCACTTTTTCCACACAGCAGGCATTCTGTCCGGTGGTTTTGCATGCCACAACTGCCTAGCTGGGTGGGGGCATATGCAGGCATATTTTGCCTCAACAAAATGGAGAGGGGGCAAATGGTGGCATAATTTACACTGTGTATGGCATGCAGAAAGCATTTAATTATAAAATCAGCCAACTTGGCAGATTCTAATTTGGCAATACTATGTGAGCAAAGAGTGCACCTGTGTGTGTTCTCCTGTGTCTCTGTAGCTCATCGCTGCGCGTGAACCTCTTGCCACAGAACATCCAGCTGCAAACGAAGGGCCGTTCTCCAGAGTGCCAGCGCAGGTGCGCTCTCAGGTGGGATGTCTTCCCGTACACCTTTCCACAGCCCACAATATGGCAGATGTGTTGCTTCTTCTTCCCCGCGCTGGACCCTCTGAGAAACACAGGCAAGAGTAGTTAGGATCCCAGTGTGTCCATTTCACATGTAGAGGTGAGACACAGCTCACAGAGGGAGCAATCAGAGAAAACCACCAGTCAGACTGACTCACCTCCCTCCGGACTCTTTACAGTTTGGGCAGGTGCATGCCACCCGGCGCAACCTCTTGCTCTCCGGGCCGAGTTGGTCGTCCTCGTCAACCAGTGTGACACGCAGGTGGGACAGATCACTGGTGTTCAGGGTGGAGTCCGAGCCGAGCTGCCAGTCCTCTGAGTCTGGCTCTTCCTTTATCTGAATATCTGGAAGGCCAGAGACAAGCGATCCATTTACATTTACATGTTCTCATTTATGTAAAGCAACTTACAATGCCTTGAGCTGCATTCCAAGGAGCCATAATATATCACATGTCTAAGTCATTTAGCTAACAACAGATCATTACATAATACAATGACAGAGCTAGAACATTTTTTTCCCTTTTCCAATTCACACATCAAAACCAACAACAGGCGGCTGTGATAACAACATGCCAAATAGCACGCAATGCTATTTGATAGGGAGGGGGAAAAACAAAAAACAAATGGTATTTTGGGAGTTTCACAAAGGGATAGAGCCGATACATTGTAATATATATATATATATATATATATATATTACATTATACCACAGCCCAAATGTCTGCTACATGCTGTAAATTGTTATATTGTTATAAATGATAACCTGTTTTTGGAAACACAAGATAGAATGTACCTCCAGGGCTGTTTGTGTCCCCCTCCTGTTGGGCCACGGAGTTAATCGTCACTGTCTGCAGGTTAGGGATCTGCCCTGTGCTGATGCTGACGGGATTGGAACCCAGGGACAGGGTCTGGACTGGAGCCAAGGTTATCTGTTGGGGCGGTGTGGTGGGCAGCTGGAGGTTCTGCAGGTTCTGGACACCCTGCACCTGGAAGGTCTGCCACTGGATCTGTCCTGATGGTGTCACCGTCTGGGCCTGGATGATGAAGGTCCCTGGGTTGATCAGCTGGACATTCTGCAGGCTCTGCCCGCCTGTTGCTACTGACTGGACTACCTGGCCGTTGCTTGCCTGAACTGGCACTTGCTGCAGCTGGATGATGGGCTGGGCCGAGGACACCTCGATGTTCTGGACTTGAGTCTGCTGGACAAAGCCTTCCTGCAGACCAGAACTTGAGTTGCATGAAGTGTTTTGTGTCAGCAAACGTGACTCATTGGTTGTATCAGACAGCTGAGAGGAGGAGATGGGCACATATATTTCTTGATTTGCATGTGAGTCATTAACAGCTAGCCTCTGCGACAGGGGATCGCCTGTCTTCTCCAAACTCTCCGAGCCATCCACAGGCTGACTGCTCATAATTAGCTGGCCATCGGCAGTTACTCCAGTTGCTATAGTCTGAGCTCCAGACAGACCAAGGGAGTCCAAATCCACACTGTTAATGGGAACAAAAGTAATGTTCCCTGGCACATTAGTGACAACCTGACCCTGGTTGTTGAAGGTGGAGCCGCCAATAGACACTCCTTGAATATGCTGGACATGACCAGTCTGTGAAATGAGGTTCTGGTTGTTACTAAGGATGTCTGCAGTGGACGTCACACTTATACTCTGACTCCCATCAGGCAGGATGTGGATCTGGCCTGTGGCATCCTGACTGAGTGTGGATCCGTCCACAGTAGGTGTAGTGAAGCTCAGTTGTCCATCCGCCGTCTGAATCTGAGGAATCACTTGGTATTGAATGCTAGGCACTGTGTTGGCAGAGGAAGCGTCTGTTCCGGACGTCACAAAGATCGGTTGACTCTGGAGGTTCTGGAGAGGAAGAACGTACTGTCCATTTGACGTTATTATCCCTTGACTCTGGATCTGTATCATTCCAGATTCATCGTTTGCTGTTGTTGATGGGGTTAACACCTCCCATCTGTCAGTCCCAGTCAGTTGTATAGGCATGATATCTGATGTCTGAGGAAGGCAACAGTTATTTGAAAATCAAAACGATTATATTTAGATTTATTCTTTTTTAATCATGTGAGAACATGCCTGGTAGAGTTCAGCTGGTTCAACACAAAGGTCACACTACAAATACTATTGGGTTTGGTGTAGCATTCTAAATCCTTTCCACTTGTCATTTTAGTGCCACTGAGGAGCAATTAAAGTTGTACATATTTACTAAGATCTGGGATCTGAGCTTATTCTTTACTATTCATAACATCTTTGATTTCTGTGTTATTCAGTTTTGTATCAAAGCATGAAAAGTGAATTTTAGATAAATTGCATCAGTGTGTTACCTTGGTGCTTGGGGCAAAGAGTAAATAGCTTGAGCTCTACTGATGTTGAAATCATAAGTATAGGGCTACATTTCCGCCACCACTAGTAATTTAGATTGGGGGTTTTGATTCGCTTATAACTGAATTAAATCTGGCAGAGGTGCTGACTTACCACATCAGCGGCAGCACCTCTATCCACCTCTGACGATGGTGACCCGACCTTGCTGCAGGTCGTTGCTAGCAGGTCGAGCGGTGACGGCTGAGTGTCCTACCCACAATGGGCGGGTTTAAAAGGAAGAAAGTGGGTGGCCGTTAGTCCGGGCCACTGAGGAAGTTTGACTTCATCTATAGTAGCTAGTAAAATTTGAAACGAGTGAACCTCACTAAGCACCACTCACTCAATACAGGGCAACGATGTCCAGTTAGCCAGACACCTAAATTACCTGAACACCTCCTCCATCGTCTTGCTGCAGAAAGTCGCTTTGACTGCTGTCCGCGTCCAGGGCAGCCATTTCCTCTTGTTTCGCTGGCTGTTCTGGAGCTATGAGAAAACCACGGCAGTAAAGAAAACGTTAGCTAAACAAGCCCGCAGTTTACATATCGTGATTCAATCAACTTGCAGCTAGCTAGCTAAGAACGCACCATTAGCTTTGCATTGTTACACGTCGGCTGACCAGCAAAAGATAGGCAGCCAGCATTTCCTAGGTTAGCCTAGTGTGTTCGAGGAAAGCTAAGCTAAAACGGGTGAGTGCTGCTAACCGCAGCCTTTTGCTAAAATAATAGCACGGATGCTAAGTAAAGTATAGAGCTAATTTAGCTTGGTCGAAGGATGTCTAGGCTAGCCTGCTAGCTTCCGTAGGTTAAGAATGAGATGGATACTACGTACCAGTCATTGCATGAATCGGAGAATCTCTTTATTCACACACTGTACATGATCGGCAAATGTCATTGATTGAAGTCGCACAGAAATAGGTGATAACTGTCAAGATTTTTTTCTATTTTGATTGACGGGCGATGGGAAACAAAAAGGGTGGGGCCTCGACTGTTGACTGAGAATATTACGTCACATACAGGAAATCCCGCCGTTCTTCTTGGACGTGATTCGCTGGTAGCTTTGAGTACTGTATCATTATTTGTCACTCCACATGCCAGTAATTTTTTGCAGGAAATGTATTTCCTGTTTATTATTCTTTCTTAGTGTTGGCCTGTTGCTGGCTAAAGAGACTACAGCATTGTTCAAAAATTGGGTTTATACTATAATACCAATTTAACTTAGATCTAATGCTTTGAATTGAATCTTACTCATGTGTTACCTTAAAAAGACTGATAATGAAAATGAGAATATCTATTAAAGGAAATATGTTGTAGGCCTATACCAAACATGCGTACACCACACTATATGTGTGTTATAAATGATTTGACCCTGTCTACAGCTCCCAAATATGTTATTGTATGCTTTATTTGGAGGGAGGTATATCAATAATTTATTAACTAAGAAAGACAAAGTAAACAAACTATTTCTTTTTTACAATTGAGTTACATTCAAGAAAACTATACAAACACTATTCTGCTACAATTATTTAATTTGGTATGGTAATGTCCACAAATTAAGCAATGCCTGTTGGCCTACAGCTTACCAAAAAAGTCAAATTTCCACCCTCCCTTAATATCACAACAATAGGACTAATTCTTTCACACTTAAGATGCCCCTTGTGTCAACAGGTCGATCTTGCATAATATATTGCAGAGCTATTGTTGATCATGCATCTTGCATATTATAATGCTGTGATGTTAGCTTGTACATCTTAGATTTTTCACATTAGAGTACTGTTAAACTGCAATAAAATGAGTGTGCTCATGCTATTGTACCTGTGCCTGCGATGCTATCAGGGCCTCACTTCTGAGTATTATTTGTGTTGTGTCAGTTCCTCACAGTGCGCGACCGCAGTGAGGCTATTTCTCCCAACCTTCAATTCAAACTTGGCCCATTACAGCCAGACTACAAAAGCACTTTCCTGGCACTCAGGAGCTCACAGCAGTGAATGGTGGATATTTCCAATCACTCTGCTGTCAATCCAAGTGTCGGGTAAACACAGGCCAATGGAAACAGCTTTAGAAAAACTGCAGCTATGTCTGTCTTACTCTGGTAGCCCTTGGGAACTTATCAGCAATTTCAACAAAGACCTCCAAGTTAAAGGGAAAAGTCAAATATCCTAATAGCAACACCAAGCCCAACATCCTGGAGGACACAATGGGCTGCACAAGACACATAATTGCCAGAGCATTTGTCTTCAGACCTTTGACTCTCCGTTTTCCTCTGACTGCAATGCCAGTCAGAGGAAATTAGATCGTATTGACAGTCCTTCTATACACCTGGTGAGAATGACTGATGAAGACCTTAGAGAAATTACCCAGTGGGAGTTTCAATACATCCATAAGGATAAAATACAATAGATATATCTATTAAGATAGGCCTCTATCTCTGTTGCGCCCTGTGTGCACACATTAAAACCCCCTATCTTGGATTATTTTTTATTTTGTTTTCATGCACCCTGTGATTTACTATAGCATCATATGTGAAATATGTTTTATGTTTATTTAAGAAAATAAGTGCACAAAATGAATGAACAATTAAAAGAGCTCAAAGTATTGTTAATCTATACAGTATGTTGTAGATATATTGAATAAGAATACTATATCTATACCGTACAATCTGTCCAGTGTAAATAATCCATATTGTTGCTGTGGAAGAATGAATAAGGAAAAATAGAGAGGCTCAAAAGAGTGAGCGTATACAATGGCTTTGAGTGTGTCATATTAACATATTGACAGTTGTTTTCGCGAAGGCCAATCGAAGGGAGATTGACCCCATGAAGAGAGACTGCCCTGTTGGAGGCAGCTGGTGGGACACTGTAAATAGAAGAAAATTGAAACTGGAGCAGCAGGGAAAAGTGTGGATGGAATACCCAATGAGTGTCACTCACAACTTTGATTCACACTGTTTTACCGTAATGTGCTCAGACCTAACAGTTGTGAGTTGTAAGAGTTGAGGCCAAAGCCATTTACATGACTAAGTAAGAACACGTTATTATGCTGTAAACAACTTTTTTGCCAGTTCATGTCCATGTAGCCTAATATTGCAGTTTAGACAATTACAGTAATAGCTGTTGAATACAGTGAGACCCTAAATTGGTCAACCTCTGACAGACACTCCTTTCTGAGACATTACTCTTAAACCATGATCACATTCTTTTCTCTCAACACCCTATTGGCAATGTTTTTCTCCCTCGGGGAGATAGCAATGAATCACAAACCAACTCAGGTTCACTATTGGAAAAACTCAATGCATGTATTTATATTCACACAAAAAAAATTGATTCTTTTTAGTCCGGTTACAATGATTTTAGTTTTGTAAAATGCTACACAGAAAATTCATACAGTGCCAATAATTATAGCAGTGAGTGGCAACATGTTTATTGTCACCCAAAAGGGGTAATTTCCCTGTAATGATATGAAACAATGCCATGGAGTTTCCCAACACAAATCCCTTGTGCATAGTTATAGTTGTGCATAGAGCCATGGTTATTTATATGTTTATATGTCATAACACATAAATTATATTCTTTAATTCTCCAAGTTCTTTTGCATGCATGTAATTTACAATAGCATGTTTGCATACTTTCTAACGCAGACTTTCTACTCTGTACCATTCTTGGTCTGGTGCCATTGTGGTTGGTCTCTATATATAGGCACATTAGAACCGCTTGATTGATAATGCTAACATAACTTTTATTGACTGACACTTGGAATTCTAAAGTCCAAGCCATTTATGTTCTTTAAGCAGCACTTCCCATTTTTTAAATCTAATTTTATCAGATACTGCGTATATCACTGATACTAATACTATGACTACAATATTTATTAATTTAGTACAACAAACACCTTTCTGTCAGTCAGCATGTTTCACCACTTCAGATAGTAGAGAAAGTCACATATAATGAAAAATAAATTGAAATGAAATTATAAAATAAAATAAATAAAAGATTCTGGTATAGATGACTTGTTGTCAATCCCTGAGACAGTCTAGTGAAGGCAACATTAAGGAAAGGAGTTAGAGTTTATTTCTGTATGATTTTAAACAGCTTTATTACTGTTCCTTAAAAGATTTATTGTTACTTTATGAAAAACAAAATTCTCAGACCCAGACCACTGGAAACAAACATCGCCTCAAAGCTACAGTACATCAGATGATGAATCTTCAGTGGGGGCTTTCTCACCACCACTTTGCCCCAGAGAATTGTGAAAACAGTTTGTGTCAAGCTCGCATTGTCCTCATAAGAGTTTATATGGTTTCAGCTGAGTTGTTGTGTGGAATATGATATATTATAAATATAAATGTGGAAGGCATACTATTAAAATGTTAAGTGTTACGCAAGTGCTTGTCGAGTAGGTCTAATGCATGAATTACTGCATGTGTGTGTGATTATAAACAAAGGTTAACTCTAAGGCCCCAAGCAGGGAAGGCTTAATGTTGTTTTATGCAGGTGTCACTGTCTATCCTTCCATCAATTGACAATGAACACTATCCTATTTTGCTCCTAATATTATCCTTCCTCAAATTTTGAGGACTGTAATCCATATCCAGCCATATTTCCATACCAAACACTATACTTTGTACTGCCAGTGCAGACTTCGCTCGATAAACACATTTGTTCCAATGCTTGTATATGCAATACCATCCCTGTAAAATAACCATTTTTATTCAATCTTTTTGTTCCCATCAAAAGGCTTTTTTGTTTTCTGCAGTATTAATAGACACAAGACTCAGCCAAAGAGCACGTATCCACCACAGCTCTGTGTTCTGACTCCCGTGGAGAGCACAATCTAACTTTGGGGCATGGCAGCCATACAATCCCATCAGCATAAATGCTTCACAAACACTTACACAAAAAGTATAGGGCTGAGAAAAACACTACTCCAGACTTCAAGACTCATTTTCTGGCTGTGCTTCTGGATTGTGGCAACTTCTATTTCATATCTATACAGAATATGTCAAAATGAAGCCTTGTGTGACAATATATATCAAATACATACACACATACATTTTTTTTGTCTGCATTTTTTTGGTTTCTCCTCATCCTAGTTCAGTGATGTAAGAAACACAAGTGCAGGTAACTGAACATAACACAATGGACATAAAAACCCATATTCATCAATCTTAAATTGAAGCAAAACTCAATAGGAAAGGTTAATTCAAACATAATACAAATAATTATTTGAACTGACCATTTCATTTGCCTAATTATGATCTGTATTCCACATTTACCCTTCTAAAAAATGCCCCACTTTGCAGATACAATTATATGTGTCCCCTTCCTGCTCCAGCCACTGTCAGACGGGTCTTTTAATTCTCTAATCAGTGGCCGGCAGGACTCCTATCACCGTCCCCATGCACTGCCCCGCTCAATACAGACATCCCAAAACACACACAGCCTGGTTTTGTCAAATGTTTTATTGAGTGTAGACATCTGGGCTACTGTAAAACATGCATTATCTGTAGCAGGGGGAGAGGAGCAGGTGGCATTGTCCCTGCTGTCAGCTGTGTCAGGGCTGGCACCGGTGATGGAGATTAATGAAGTATCTGGAGAGTAATACGCTTCTTCAAATGCTGCTACAATTTGGAGTGGGGGGCCATGCTGATCTTAAATAGCAAAGCTGTCAGGGTTTAGTGAACCTGTGCTTGGAAAGGGGGTGGTCGTGGTGGTGTTGTGTGTGTGTGTGTGTGTGTGTGTGTGGGTGTGTGTGTGTGTGTGTGTGTGTGTGTGTGTGTGTGTGTGTGTGTGT
>JAOEHI010000014.1:3243918-3254906 GCA_025447815.1 Percopsis transmontana
GGGTTTGGTGGGGGGGGGGGGGGTGGGTGGGGGGGGGGGGGGGTGGGGGGGGGGGGGGGGGGGGGGGGGGGGGGGGGTGGGGGTGGGGGGGCGCCGGCGGGGGGGGCCGGGCGTTAAAGCCCAGACCAAAACAAACAGTGAGAATGTGGTGCTGGATACTGGACGTTGAGGTGGCCTGGCAGGCAGCAATCTATATGTTTATAACCAAACAAAAAATAACTATCTTAACAGTACAGGGGTTTAAGAACAAAGTTAGCCCTGATGTCTGATGATGTCATTATACTAACAGAATATTATGACTGGTGTATGACATATTCAGCTATTGACAAATGTGCTTATTGTAAGTCGCTTTGAATAAAAGCATCTGCTAAATGCTGTAAATGCTGTATATGCTGTCTGTAAACAGTTATGTTAGCCCACAGTTGTAGTTTTTCTTTTGAGATCACTTTTTTTTGGGTGTGTTGGCGGTGTTAAATCTGAAGAAGATGATGTCTCCATCTTCCACCGTGTAGTTTCTTCCCTGTTGTCTGTACTTCCCTGCCGCCTGTGAGGTTGAAAACACATTTAACATTACTAAACCATTGAATATAGAACTATTAGATTTGATTAACATTGAACCTATATAGTATAGTATAAACCTAACTAAATTAAGTAAAGCAATGAATCCGTTTTCACACACATTTGCATCCGCGTTGTCATCTACGTCTACTGTTTAGTGAATAATCCTTTACCCATTTCAGTTTACAAAATGCTAATTATTCTTTCATTATGGAATCATCTCAGTTCTTGAGGAAACAAAGTAAGTTCCAACATGTTTTATGTACAAGAGGTGTTTGTTCTCCTTCTTGGTAAACTTAAAATAATTGACTTGATGTGCTAATATGGACAGGTTTATGCATTCTGGTACTGCACAGCGCACAATTAATTAGAAGAATCAATGTCCTTTTAAAGGCTCAGGAGACCATTTAATCCAAGCTCAATACCACCAGAAACACTGGTTGGAGAGGGAGACAGAAAAAAAGAATCAATGGCTATTTGTGATTCCCGAGTATGTATTAAACCAGACACGTCTAACTGGTTCATTTGCACTTGAAAGCAGCCATCTGGAGGAGCAAGCTTGGCTTAAGCAGATATGATTACTAATAATGTGATATCCCTATACACTGGC
Source organism: Percopsis transmontana (assembly GCA_025447815.1). Taxonomy (NCBI): domain Eukaryota; kingdom Metazoa; phylum Chordata; class Actinopteri; order Percopsiformes; family Percopsidae; genus Percopsis; species Percopsis transmontana. Next base: position 3,245,087 of record JAOEHI010000014.1, read on the forward strand.
CTGATTCCGACAGCCTATTCCCACAACTAGCATTAAATAGCAAAGGCCTTAATGCCACAGTCAGAAACGCTTCATGTTCTTATGAAGCCCAAAAAAGGGGATTAGTAAAAGAGCATGCAGTAAGGACCTGACACTCAGATCTCAACCCTAGATAACAATGATGAAAACCCCCAGAGGCCAACATTTCACTCTCTTTTGGAAGATTATGAAGGATGGGGACAATACACTGCCAATGGATTAAATATTAAATGCATTTGAAGAACTATAAAAATAAAATGGTTATAATGTTTTTATAATACTTTCATTCCAATCATGTCCTGGTGTGCTGGTATTGGATTAGTTTAAGGTAACACAGAGCGGGTGAAGGTACATAAATATACTACTAAGAAATAAACATTCATATTTATTTTATAACAGCTGTTGCACAAATAGCACTAGAAAACAATTTATGGAGTGACAAGAATCCAGAATTTCTTTATATATTTTGTTTTCCAAGCTACTTTGCTCTACAGCACACATAGTTATGAAGTGGTTATGGTCCACATGCTAAAACTGCACAAAGTATTTGTGATTTTAAATGGCAAACCCTGAAATCATACATTTGTGAAGCAAAAACAGTGCATTCTCCCTTTAGGTCTATGAATGGTCTAAGAGCAACTTGAACATGTTTGTTTGGCAGGAGGTCACAGCACACCCCTGCTGATCACACATGTCACTTCTACCAGGATTAGAGTTACTTCATGTTTAATTCAGTCCATTGTGACCTAGACCCCATAACATCGCTACTACATAAACGCTACAAATAGGATACATTTTCTTATCCGTCTATCCAATCCATGCATTAAGACTTTATTATGAAAACATTAGAAGTCCTAACATAATAGTAATTTAACTGCATGCATTTGTATTAGAAACAAACACATTTATATTGCTGTCTGTATTATCTTGGATGGGTAGTGTTAGAGGCTGTATTTAGTGTAAATATATAATTTGAATATTTCCTGTAGAGCAGCCCACTTAAAAGACCAAAACAAACACTAGCACTTATGGAAAGATGATTTTCCAGTCACATGTTTGCCTTATTTGAGGAATTTTACACTTTATTTAACTTGCCTCCCTAAATCACTGTCCCAGGGTCCTATGGTGGCTCGGGGATTTGGCAACAGAGAGCGCTAAGCTAACAGCACACTCTATAAATCTGATAAACGCCTAGTGAGGTGAAGAAGTGCCACGTCTGTCAGGCTGGGCCCAGCTACAAGCGAGACCTACCATAAGCCAGTTAAGACACATTGTGATAAAGGGATGCACAGCTGGAGCAGAATGGCAGTGTTTAGAGCCAGAATCAGCTGGCTTGTCAGGAGTGGTGCTGCAGTATGTGCAGTAATTTCTTCCCCTGAGCAAAGGTGAGAAGCCGTTTGCGGTAGGAGCTGTGCGGTGTCAGCTCCACTGATCACAGGAGACCGCTCACCTTGACAGCGTTCTCACTGCCTTCCTCTTTAAAATCCTGGAATTTCATTACTTCCGCCATAATGAAGCCCTTCTCAAAATCCGTGTGGATCTTGCCTGCAGCCTGTGGAGCCTTAGTTCCTTTCTGTCACAAGAAAGAAAAAGAGAGGACACAGAAGGCAAATGAATTGTTTTGGAGAAGATGGATTACAGGGCGCCACTGACATGATGTTTGATAGGGGGATAGGGGTGTGAGTATCACTAGGGGGTGTGTTTGGTCAGGGGTATTCTTGCCTCGGTCCTGATTTCTGGATAGCTCTCCACTCGTCTGTGCACTGCTAGGGCAGTCTGGGGCCCGATAAGGACCCAGCGCTGCTATCAATGCCTCCTAATTCACATTCCATGGTGGTATTGATTTCTGTCCAAGCAATCTTGCCTCATTGTGGGTTGCTGCTCTGCTCTCTGGTCATAACAGCTAGATCCAGTGTTGCAGTGGATGGCTTACCTCACTGCATCGTGCCTATACTGCTGCCAAACTTTGGTGATTCTAAAATATACATTCAACAATACTTCCTGGTAGTACATACTGTATTGGAAAGAGTGCCTTAAAGGTATCTTAAACAGTTTTTTGTTTGTTTAAACTGACTTTGAACAGATGGTTGTAATTTTTCAAGTGTACTATACTTAAATACTTCCTAAGTCACTATGGATTGATGGTGAAAAATGATTTCAAACTGTAATTATTTCAAATGTCAGTTCAGAATGGACACATTCTGAAACATTTGAAAACTTTCATAAAGTCTTCATACATTGAATCTCGTGTAGCACCTGAAGTCACAATTGGTGATAAAATGTGCAATTTATATGCATTGAAATAAGGCTTTGGAAATGACAAATGACCCAAATAAGTGACATGGCTGCTCTGTATCATTATGACTCCTGCCTGTCAACCTGCTACCTCTCTCTCTCTCTCTGCTCTGCAGCCCTGTGCTCAGGAACTGTTGAGCAATTTTAATTATGTATATAATCAGCTTGGGGTCAACATATTTCATGCCAAAAGAATGATGCGTATTTAATGACTCCAATACATTACCATCCCTATGCAATCTCACTGACAAAGTGCTTGTGAGTTGAACTACCATTAATCAGCATCAAGGTTTGTCTATCTGGAAAAAAATAGATTAGGGAGGGATTTTTTTCATATGGTGCATTACAAGAAATCCACATTGTCCTAGTTAAGAGTTCCGCAGCGCAGGCTGATAGATAATGGTCACCTCGAGGCTGCCTAATAAAGCATGTTAAAGGAATAAGGAACACGACATTACTGAGTGTAGTTTTTACAATGAAAGATGTATTGGCTTAATATAGTTAGTCAGTGATGCTTACCTGACTAAATGCCTCTCACACACAATCAAGGCTAGCTGTAATCAGTTATGTCAAGGAGGAAACCATGTTTTTGAGGATGCCTTTGAAGTGTTGCAGTACTTTTATGCAAATACTAAGTACATCACTCATGCTGGGACAAGTGTACACCTGACCGTGATGATGTCACTTACGGAAAATGTTTCCTGAGCTAAATACCACTGACCTCATCGCCCTTAGCAAATGTACAGACTTTTAAACTCAAAGGCACTTAAATGTCTTGTACACAGACTCATTTCATTTGTAAGTGATTTAACAGCACTAAAGTATATGAAATCGACACGATTATGTCTCTTTGAGATAATCAATACACTCAGTGAAGAAATTGTCAGGCAGTCATCTGATATTAGTTTGTTTGTTATATTCTAATGCATTGATAACTTGAAATGTATAATTTGTATAGCCTCAAATAATGTAAATTACCTTAATTATTAATGAAACACAGATGTCTTCAACTAATGTTAGTTACTAATGCTAGTGTCAACAGCTAAAGGCTTACTAAAGTTAGCCAATGCCTGTTATATATATTTTATGTTATTTGAAATACAGTGTAGCCTTCTGATAAATCTAACACCTTTTTTCTTTTTGTCCTGTTTCATTATCACCTATTGGAGTGAACAAGTAATGGTTAATGAAAAAACTACTTTAGTTATATACAGTACCTTTATTTATTTTTTAAGAGAATCACTGCCAAGGTCGCATGGTAGGAACCATGCTGGGATCTAGAAATATCACAGATAGTCCCTTCATTATCTTTCCAGGCTACATAGGACATGTTTTGCTACAGTAAGCCACTAGCTGCCATGTATTGTGCAGAGCATATAACACATTCTGAGCAATTGATAATTAACCTTTAGAAGATTTAAAGTTATTCTGACACAATTTAATTCAAGCACTATGCTGGTAATTTATAATTTTTCTAGATTCTACATTTTTCCAAGCCTCAATTTCTAGATTCTATTGTGGTCACAATTACAATGTTTTGTCAAAATTGTACTCCCTATTGTACAAAACATAAGCTGGGACATGTGTACACATGACTGTGATAATCTGAATAGCAAACATGAATAGCTAAAACTTGCAGACCGTTGCAAAACTTTCATATGATTTTCTTTTTTTTTTAAATTCAATTTGAATGCTTCTGCAGACAGCCGAGTCAAACTCCTCATTATACTTCCACTCAATACTTTTATTTGTTGGGGGAAAACAACAAGAAAAAAACAGTGACACAATAGCAGCTCATCAGGAAAACATCTGTATTGATGTAAATCCTGTGATCCTGTCGCACAAAGCTCTTGGCGGCCCGGACCCAGTAAACTGAGACACACACAGGGAGGAGGAGCCCCCAGCAAGGCCCGCCAACGGTCGAATAAAAAGCAACATCAATTTCAGCACAGACATCCCCCGTCACACAGATTAGGCAGGCACAATGCGCGGGCCCCTTATCTCTAGCGGCAGGAGGAGGGCAGGCAGATCTGCGCAGGATGGAAACATTCTCATGGACGTAATGGACAAAATCAATTGTTGCCCTCCTCAATCAATGTAGCCCCCACTTTCACTGTTCAGCAGCTCACCAGTAATTGAAGTTATCCTTGGCCTGTAATGACTAGCTAAAGCACAACCATGACAAAGTTGAAAGTGAGCGATATCAGAGAGGATGCCAGCAGGGTGGAACACCGTCTCTGAAGTAAGTGTGTGTGTGTGTGTGTGTGTGTGTGTGTGTGTGTGTGTGTGTGTGTGTACGTGCGTGCGTGTGTGAAAGTCTGCCTTACACGAATGGTCCAGGCGCGGACCTCGTCTGGTCCAGCAGTGAAGAAGTACTCCAGTTGCAGCGCTGAGTAGCCCGTCTTGATGATTTTGGTCAGGACACTGCAGGTGTTAGCCAAAAAGAGAGGAAAATTCTCATTTTTGCAGGGAGACTCAACCTAAGAACCCACGTAAAAAAACTATTACAAGAACTAAAGTTCACTTGCGTGGCGAGGCCCCATTCATTTCAATAAAAACTCATTAAATGATTAAGATGGGTCACTCTGTTTCACATAGGACATCCAATCCTCCAATGGTTCATTTGATTAATTGGAAAGCGTACAGACTCATTTAGCACTTTTAAGCATTCAAAGCGACATGTTCTGTGCCCGGAGAGAGAGAAAAAAAATGCTGTCACAATTTCTTTCTTTCTGTAGAGGTTTTCACATGAGAACAATATACCCAAAATGCCCAAGTTGTAATTATACCTGCGGATGACAGATGACAGTTAAAAACTTAATTTAGAGGAAAACCCTTTGACTGAGTTGTTCCGTAAAGAGAGGGATCCTTTGCTTTATAATGGTAATTACTCTTCCATTTATTATTCTATCAGCACATGCAATTAAAGCAGTGCGCCGAGGACACAGTTGATAATAAAGTGTGGGAGACTGAATGCTAATTAACCTCTGCGTCTTGTGCTCTGTGCAGTACATCTTCCTCTCCTCGTCACCCATGTCCTGAAGCTGGCACTCCAGGCCCCCGCTAAAGGGGATGACCAAAGCCCCTGGGTCATGACTGTCCACCCACTCCTTGATTTGAACCAACCTGGTAAAAAAGCAAACAAAAAACCTATAGTCAGAAAAGGGGCTTGACTGGCACATAAGTGTTTGTTATCTATGCTGCCGAATGCATATTCATGAGAGCAGCTGAACATATGAATGTTTACCGTACCGTAGCAGGAGATTTCTCTCCAAATGTTGCACGTCTGTCAGAGAGTTTCACTTTCTGTACTTTCAAACTAGGAATCCACTAGCGGCCACGTACTGTAGGTAATAATAGCATGCATTTAAAGCTGAATTTCTCTTGACTTTCAGTCTTCTTCAAGTTGAAGAAGTTGTTGTAGAAATAACTTGAGGCATAGCTTTGTCAATGGTGGAGAGCCACAAACATCTTGTGCCCCACTGTTCCCGCTGGCATGGAGTACCTACCCATACACACACCAAAAGCTTAACATGATAACTGTTTATTTATAACAGTTGTATGATGTTATGCTCTTGGTTATATTTGGAATTGGGAAGACTTAATTACAAAATTATTAGCAAATAAAAGTACATTTTTTGCCATAAAAATTAGAGTATGGAGCTTTAATTCTAAATTCAGTATTCTAGGCTTTTGATGTCATTTTTTAAGATAGACATTTTAATTGGCTGGTGTCTGACAAAAAATTGTTGCAGGGCCTGAAGGAAGTACATGGAAACCCCGCCTTTAAGTGTAGTTTTCCTACTTATTACTGTCTTTGTCATTCTTAAGCGGTTTGACCATTTTCATTCCTTCCAATTCAACAGGACACCTGACATTGCAGGACAAAGATATCCCCACATTTAATGGTAACTCTCCTCCAGAACAATATATGGGGGTTAGGGCAATTATGAGATTAGCCCCACATGCTTTCAGGCAGGGATTGGACAGTTCTCAAAGAACAGCATCACAAAAATCCATTTTCACACGGCAGGCCTGACAAAGCTTCTAAGTTGGATTGATTCTACAGGGTCCCTGTCATTATCTGTAATCCTAGTTTGTTGTTTAAAGCCTATAAGATATATAAATATACATAAGAAATCAAACACTGGGAGAGTCTGCACCACCTCAATACAACATCTATTCCAATAACGATGCAATTCGTCCTATAATTATTACTAAAGTACTATTGATAACTGTGACAGGAAATACTTTCGTTAATTGATTTTCCCCCAACATGCATTATAAACCAGAGTGCAATAACCTAATATTTCCTAATATTTATATGTATGTATGTAAATTTGACAGCCACTGCTATAAAGTGGTAACCATCTCATAAAGTAAAAAAATAAAAAAGAAACAGAGATACAAATCACATTTAGTCAAAATTGAAAACTTGAAAGTGGCGATGGCTGGCTATCCAAGAAGGGAGGAAAATCCAATCTGAGATAATAACAGCTGTAGTTTGTCACTTTTAGGAGCACAGCTGTCTATTCGGTGGCACGTTATTTGCATTCCTCAGGTATCGCGTTCACTACAGGCGGCTGAATAATGATTCACAAATCACTCTCCCCACACCATTCGAGGGCTGTGATCCTGTGAATAGACCATTGTACCTGAGACTGTAATTGGTGAAGACTTGACAGAGCCGAGCCAAGCCAGCCAAGTAACAAAGAGGCTCTAGGTAGAGGGCTGAGGAATGATTTTAATAATGTGAAGCCAAGATGGAGAACGTGAGCAGCAAATGAGCATGGGAGGTCTCTAGGTCCTTGCACTGAGTGACATAGGACCCGACAAACACCTTGCCACAGGGACATGACACACCCCCTTCTCTCAACTCCCGAAACAAAGCGCTGTCAATTAAGAGCCTTGATGCTCCGTCAACGTGACTCCCAAATCCATTTCTGTCCATTTCACCGCTCTCCACTTTAGCAATTTGTATTTGTGTCCTTTACAATTACTTTGAGCATGTATAAATTGGGCAAAACGTTGATGTAAATTATGCTGCCTCGATATCTTCTTATTTGTTCATACGAAACATAGCCAAGGAGTTTTTAGTCATGTGTGAATTTGTAAATAACCGAAAAGGGAATTGTGTTATTCATAAGTCACGTTATCTTTAAACCTCTGAATTTTATCACTCATACATAGGGATTAAGCTTTTATTTAACTCATCAATAAAGGTTTTATTTTAAAAAAAAATTGTTTAGTATTAGTTCACAGGAAATATGAAATTACTACACAACTTTGTGTAATTTCTAAAAAATATTAAAATGTTTGTTCATGTTCTATAAAATACATAATAGATTCTATTTAATTAAAAACATACAATTTTTATTAAAATATATAAAGAAAGAAATCTCAAAAGGTAAAGAGTGCACATGGGTCTGTGTCACTGTTATGTCCCAGCACTGACTGCCATCTCTCACTGTGCAGTTAATAGAAAGATTCAGCACTTTCTTGGCTCAATATCCTTCTCTGAACAAATGATGCCTGAAATTTTTATTCTTTTTATAATGGAATTCCAATGGCCTTTTCTGCAAATCTAGTGGAAATTTTTGCATATCAAGTGGGAAAAATTAAATGTTAACCACGTTTTAATGTGATTAAGGGTGACAGGGACATTATTTCTGCTAATCATTCACCAGCTTAAAAGGCTCAAACAAGACTGAGGAACAAGCTATGTTTGTGCTGCATTTGCTGTCGTGGAAAATACTACCAAATAATAGTGTTTTTTGCTTCTGAAACATGCAAGTTTTCACATTTATTGTTAAATCTACAATATTATATTCAGTTATAGGCTTCAGTTTGACGCTCTGAAATATTTACAACGGTACACTTGCTGGAAGTATCAGCCATGCTACCGTATTCTTCCCACACATCTTAAAATAGCTTAGAAAATAACAGCTTTCACACGCTATGTGTCGTAGGTTTACATGATGCCTGCAGCAAATACTATAATTCTAATTAAAAGCACAATATACGGTGAAATAATGACAACCCCAAAAAACAATAGGTGCTTCCACAACAGACTGGTCCTGATTGGAGATGTCCCACAGGGTCACATGGTGGGGGGGTGGGCACCCTCTGGGGCTGGCCTATTTGTCTGTTTTTGTGTGTGAATCCTGAAGGGAGAATAAATTGTGCGTTTCCGCATGCCTGGGGCTTCCCTGGGCTTTGTCCCAGCTTTGATGTGCTTAAATGACTTTGGAGGGGAAAACAATGGGACTTGCTAAAGTACAGGTGCAGCTACCTGAGCCAATAACGCGGTCCTGTGTCTGACATGCATTCACACAGACTGGCCCTTATTATCAGCGCTTAGTCAGGTAAGCCTGTAAACGTAGGGGGACAAAACGACCCAGCACCTTCACTCTGAGTGCCTCCTTTCAGATGCAATTGAATGCTGACAGGCCTGAGGCGTATAATCCCACACCGGCCTCGCCCTCCCTCCCGCCCGTAACTTCATCAGCGACCCGCCCACAAGGTGAGCAGGCAGCTAAACAGCTAAAGCGACAGACACCTGAACTTGGTTATACCAACCGGTACACACGGCCGTTTTCACATTATCCTGGCAGCTGCTGGTTTGCATGCCAGGCCCCAACTATAAGCCAGGGTCCCTTCTGTTCTCCCCCCGGTTCCCCTGCAGCACCGCTCCACTGTGGCACACAGAATTGTGCTCCCCCCTCCCTCCTCTTCTTTCCCTTTTCTCTATGAAGGGGGACAAGAAATGAGAGGTATGAGCTCATGGTGGCTTTTGAGGCTGGGAAGTCGGGGGCTCTGTGGGACGCTTTTCATCCTCCCAGTGGTGAGCTCCTGAGAGGACATGAGTGCAGACACTCTCTGCTCCCTGTGGCCATGGCCGGATGGAGAGTCATTACACACATCAGCCTCTGAGAAAGAGGCAGATCTGAGACACACACACACTGCGCAGGCACGTGCACACGCGCAAGCACGCACACACACACACACACACACACACACACACCAATGCAATATTTTCAACTTCTTTCACTCTTCAAAGCAATCAGGGCCTGTAGAAAACACAGTGCAGGCACAATGGGAACAGCTTTAATTAAGAGAATCATTTCACATCCTGTCTTAAAAGCAACCTCAGGGGCATGCTAGAAAGACGCTTTTTGAACAACTGTCTCTGCTTTGATAACTACATCCATTAATATTTCAAAGGCATGCTCTTGACATAAAGGAGAATCAGTGTTGACTTACACACACAGACATAATCATTACAAACAATACTTCTCGGTTTTGTCCTAATGACAGATGGGAATGTGTTATAATCAGCACAGCTCAGTTTGACACCCCTGGAAACTTAATTCTTTCGCTTAATTTTACTATGAATAAAATTAGCATATACTGTATATGTACTGTATAAAACATTGTTTTGACTCCACTTTTATAGACACCACTTCATAGAGGTAAAGAGTTTGCAAATGTTAGCAATTGCAAACTA
>JAOEHI010000014.1:3255006-3271707 GCA_025447815.1 Percopsis transmontana
ACATTGTTTTGACTCCACTTTTATAGACACCACTTCATAGAGGTAAAGAGTTTGCAAATGTTAGCAATTGCAAACTACTAACAATTTTATTAATACATAATTAGTCATAAATAATTAAGGTCCTGTGGGTACGTTTGAAGTTGTCTGATCACTACATTTCTATGGTTAATGTTGTCAATAGTAACCTGAGATTGTTTATAGCAGAGTTGAACAGGCATGTGTCAATTAAGCAGAATCTGACCACACCCCAAAAGTTCTTTTAACCAAATTATGAAGTGTTGTTTGAATTTTTATTTTGGTGAGTGTTGAAAAATTACAATATAGCCTAAAACAGAGGATTTTCCTGTGTCCAGCATCTTTAAAGTAATTCAAACAGTAACCCTGTGGAGTACATACTACATCAACCCAAAATAATTCTCAATATGGGGTAGCCATGCTGTCATTCACTGCAATTGACTGGGGGAGAGAAAAGACAAGGTGGGGGAGGGGCGCGGTTGTTGGCTGGGGAGGGAGTCATCAAGATGTGACAATTGTGACAAGAGCAGGCAAAGTATAGTGCAGCAGAATGCAGCACGGATTTCTCCATCTCTTCTTTTTTTCTCCCCCGGATGACAGCTTAATGTCTACCACATGCAATATTTATTCTCATCGTGTGTCAGACTGTCTAGCTGTCCAAGGGAGTACAAAGAATGTCACTTATTAGAATAAAAGCAGGAGGAAGGTAATCAAGGACATATGTAACATCAGCCAATCACAATCCTGTGTCCCTTTACCTCATTCATACCAATCCAACACTCGTCCTGATAACAAGCTTTCAGGAGCCCTATGGAACAACGCTAAATTCATTTATCTCAATAATGTTGGCAGGCGGCTGGACACTTTCTGTGACATGTGTACTCAGTTATAACCTTATCAGAACAATAATAAACAGCACTGGTCGACAATGACAAAGCTATCAAAATGTACTATCAGGCACACTTGAAATGTAAAGCGAATTGTCTTTGAGCCATCAATGTCAAACTGGAGGCTGTAAGGCTCTTGTATAAACATGCCTCTGTTGAAATCAAACATATTGTGTACAGAAAGTCATGAATTATAGGCCTACTGTATTGCCTATATACAGTAAGGTGGCAGGGCAGTATAGCAGTCTGGGAGGTCATTTCCCAGTCAAAAGGTTGTGGGTTTGACCATTGACATAAGTAGTCTTGAGAAATGTAAAGAATTCTAAATATGTATTAACTGGAAATTATTTGTAGTTTACGATAAATCTAGCAAGACAAAGGCCTTATTAAGATATAGTAAACCAGGCCATGGCGTGACAAAATATTTACAGATGACAAAGTATTTGCAGATCAGCATTCTTCTCTTTGTGTATCACACCAGATACATTTAGGGGAGCAAACAAATGTTTGTTTTTTTCAAGTGTTATTGTACAACTCTGGCTGATTCGTTGCTCTTCCAAGTTAGGATCTCATTAGCCATACCAGCAGCAGCAGATCAAATCAAACCTTCCTTCCACATAGGAATGTAACATATAGTTTGACATGTCAACAGTGCCCTTTTATTACCTGTATTAAGGACTGTCGCTGACCAAGCCGACACAACTGACCGAACAGGACATTATTAGGGCCATCTGGTTCTGTTTTACTATACAGCATCTCCTGTTGTTTTCTCTCATTGGAAAGCTAGCTGAAGGCTTTCCATTAGGACTGACTGTGGGCAACAGGGAACATGTCTTACCATGGGAAAGTGTTTTTCAGGATCCCACACTGGAAAGAGAGAGAATGGACGGCTGCACACAAAATAAAAGGGCGCAAGTGATCATATATCTCACACTTGGCTTTGAAAAGGGAACTGTAACTCCCTAGACAGTAGTTCCTAAAAAACTAGGATGGAGCCAGTGGTTTTGCACTCAATAAAGTTTCAGTTGTGTTTATGGGAATTATGGTTTGGAGTAGCTGAAGCAGGCTGCAGCAACGGCTTTTAGAAAATGGTTCTCAGTAAATCCTAATAGCCTGTTCCCTCAGTTTGTCTTCTGTCTCTAAATGTCATGTGGTACTCAGACATGGCTGGTTGACTGTTCATTAAAGTGATCAGACATGGAAAAGAAAATCCACACTTAACTTCTTATTACACTTCCACAAAGACAAACAAGTAAAAGGCAAGCCAATGCTGAAAAGAGACAAACGAGAAATCTACTCCGCTTTTGGACATGAACAGAAACCTGTGCACTTATGAAACCTTTGTTAACATTGAAGCAACCTCTCACACAGCTGGCCTAAAGCTGACACATTTTGTCTTTGAGGTTACATTACCTTGATTGTCAAGGCTCCTCCTACAGGCAAACTTTAGTACTAAACGCAGCACGCAATCTCCTGTTTCACTCATTCTGTGTGCAACAAACACATTTTCAAACAGGTACAAAAAACCTGCTTTGAAACAACACAAACAATATTATGTTTTAGCATCCAATATTAGATCCATTAAAATGACTGACTTTTGGAAATCATGTCAACCCAGATGACTGTGATTAATCAAGGGTGAAAACTGCATGCCACAGTGCCAAAATATTCACTACCTGCATAAATATACACAGACAAGCAGGCAAGCAGACGGATTGACAGACAGACACACACACATGCGCACATACACACACAGACACACGCAGTTAATAATAAAGGCTCCGTGAGAGAAGCTGCATGTGGTATCCCGTCGTTCTCTGAGTCACATGGTAGAGGCACTCACACACACACAGGTCACGCTTACTACTTTTCTTAAAGGTCAACGCACCTACTTAAGAGGCTTCCAGTTTACTTTACTGCACATTTTCGAAAGAATGCCAGAAAAAAAACAACTTACTAGCAAATCAGCTGTATTCTCAAGTGTGCCTTTTGCCTTAGCAAAATGTGACAGCTCTTACAATCTCTTAAGAAGATTTAAATGGACGTATCTGATATCAAACCTGATACCAAGAATTAAAGGTTGCTAAATACGTGAAAATTAGCTCCTGAAATTACCAGTTTCTCCCCTTGATAAGTGAAAACGATAGGCAAGGAGCATGCCGGCACATCATCAACATGGCTATAATGACCCATTCTGATGCACAGAACAATGTGGCACAGAGGAAAAGTCTGCCAGGCAGCCTTCTGATGCCGGAGAAAAAGTAGAAAGCCTCTTGATAGACTCTTGTAGATGCCATTCCCCATCACGCAATGCCTTTCAGTCATAAACACATGACAAATGCGGCCTTAATCATTTTTTACGAGCGGGGATGTACAGAGGGCAACGCATGGCTGGAGGGGGAGAGGGGAGCAAGGGAGCAGCGGGCGGCCTCCTCTGCACAGAGGAGAGGGCCGTGTGGGTAAAGCCTCCGCTGGAACATCACTCGGCCCGCGCGCCTTTGATCTCCACACCGCAATTACGCCAGCATCCAAATGAGCGCAGAGTCGCCTCCGAAACAGAAAAACTTCAAACGTGCACATGGGCGCATTCCCACGTGCGCGTGCACGTGCGCCATACTGTATAGGATTAGAGCCATGTGCTCCTCTCCACGGTAAATGATGTACTGCTTCCAGCAGAGAACCTGGGGATGAAAGGAAGGCCCCAGCTCCTCCTCTGATCCCCGCCATTAATGATGGCTTGCTAGCGCCCAGCATTGTGTTTTCTCGTCTAAACAAGGGCAGCTTGGCATGTAGTGGGGTCCGTGTACTACAAACGGAAAGATCCTGCCTCACACAATGGACCTGTCTTTGGAGCTGTAGTCTGATAAGGCTGTTTGCTATCTACTATGTCTGATAAGACTACTCTAATACACTATGTGGTGTGCAGAGACATTCCACCCCACAATGCATACAATTCACTGCTCTTATCACTGGAGACCTTTTCGTTTTGTTTTGTTTAGGTTAAGGAAATCTAATTGAACCTACATCATTTATAACTTATAAATATACTGTGTCGTACGGTGTGACATGCCTGAAAGACAACTTTCCAAACAGTGGGGTATGGAAAGTTGTTTTGCATTTTGTGTTTGCATTCTGTATGGCAAAAAAAAATTAATTAAAAAAATAAAATAATATATAGTGTGAAATGTGTGCAAATGGCCTAAGTGGGTATCCTGAATAACACAGATGAAATTGGCTTATTTGCCTCATTCTAGGAGTCTCTTTCCTCCCTCCACACATTAAAGCTAAGATTGCAATTTGTCTTGCTGTTTGCTTTGAATAGTCCTTAACCGTATCATCATCTCAACTGTGCTGCAGGAAAAACACGGGAGCATGGCGACAGCCAAATGGCAGTCTGGCGTCTCTGCCTCAGACTAGCTGCCATTAGGGCTGAGAGCGGCATTTATTGTACAATTAGGGGCAGCCAGATCTACCTGTAATCATCTCCATACAGGTGTGAGCCTCTCTCTGGACAAGGGAAGTGACTCATCACTTGTCAAACATCAATACTTTGATGTTGTCATTGTTCGGGAGGGAGCCCCTCGGCACACCTGGGGACTACTGTTTGCCTGTTTAAAAAGCTTTAGATTTATTGCATTTCGCGCAAATTTTAAAAAAAAAACACACGAAGAAAAAACGTCCTGCTGCTGACTTGTGTTTTACATGTCATGAATCATTTGATTTATGTGCCCCTCCTCTCTCTGGCTGACAGTCATACCTTCGTGTGAAGAACATTCTTGTGAAACCGTCAACTTCCCTCGTAACGCAACGCTGCCAAGTAAAGCACACAACAGAAATGCCATTAAGGAGTGTTTGACATCGGAAACCTCAAGGGCAATTGGAAAAGTGTGATAACACTCCCCAAGTTGGTTGTTATTGACGGCCGCAGTATGGATAAGTATCCCTTTCAGATCAAATGGATGTCTAACTTCTGGTCTGATCTTCTAGATTTGATCTCAACATTACGCTTGCATGGAGGTTTCACCACAAATCATTGCAGAATCAATCACAGATCTAGAAGAATGCAGGGACTTCTCTTTGAAGTGCAAAGTCCTTATTAATCAAGTTTTGCAATAATGGATAAGGGTGTCACTTAAAAAGGTAATGACACAGTCCTTTGTACAAGATATAAAACAGATATTGGTATAATCATATTTTCAGTAATGCGTAAATGCATTACTTTCTAGGGACAATTGCAAACCCAGTGTTATAGAGTATTTTGTGTAGAGCACAGCAAGACACTGTGCTCTTCTAACAAAACCAAATAGTTAAATAAATATCAAGAGACAAGTGTGCCAAATTTTAGATTTATTGTCTTTCTCCTGACTCTTCCGGCTTTGAATCCACAGTGCTAATATTTATTTTGCTGTCATTTAAAGCCCACAACCTCTTTGATATCTCATGGAAATGCAGAAATTTGTGATGGAAAATTGAGACCATATGGTTGTAAGAGCTTAATGAAGTGCAGAGTTTGGGGTTGCAGTTTGTGGGGTAGGATGTTGTATTAGAGCATATTTACTGCCTCCTCCAGGCAGATTCACTCTGATTTAGCCTTCTATGACAGCAGGAGCCAGGAGTCAGTACATCAGTATAGGTAATAATAATAAACAAAAAGGCACACATGCACACACACCCGCACACACACAGACACACACACATTAAAAAGGTAAATTTTTCCACCACTGCTAGACACACAACTAGAAAGTTCTTCAAAATGAGATGTTTGCTGTGTGTCTGCTCAATACTTCATAACACTCACCATTTGTTCTTTTTCCTGATGTAGTCTTTCTTCGAGAGGTTAATGAGGTAAATCATCGGTTTGGAAGTCAAAAACAAGTATTTGTTCAACACTTCGATCTGTGACAAACAGAGAGAAGGATGAGCCTTGAGGATTGGAAAAAAGTAGCCTTTATGAAGCACACAGAGAGAGAAAGATGAGTGAAGACAGATCAAATTAGGGTCTGGTCTAGGCACCGTGGGGGGCCTCTATGAAGCCTCTAGATGCCCATCACCATGGACAGATGTCATTAGTTTATTAAAAACTAATGTCAAAATGCAACCAAAAACCCCAGCAGGCATGTTAACTTGTGATTTGCATTTAAGAGATTTTTCTCCAAAGAACAAAAAAAAAAAAAAAAAAGAGTTAGACTTTTAGGTCAGATGAAAAGATTAACTAGATAAATGACATTAATACATTTAAGTGTAACATCAAAGGCTTACCTCCTTGTCGTTCCAGTCGTGATAGTAGCGGACATGTTTCTTTTCATCCACAACCCAGCTCTTGATTTTACACATTACGTCCTGTTTGGGATTTTAAGGGAATGAACAAGAAGCCATTAAAGGAGATGAAAAAGAGCATAAACCCAGCAGGGTATGGGGTAATTATTTCCTAAATGCATGGCATCCTGATGCCAAAATGAACAATGGCTGTGCTCGTATTCAAACAGGAGAGGCCCGGCTATGACTGGGATGGCACGCACAAGACCCCCCTTACTGCCTTTAAATCCCCAACGAAGGCCTTCTGGGAAGCCTGGCTGGTCCAGTGTTATGTACAGTACACTGTCATGTCCATTGATATTCCATATAGGGACGGTCTGATTAAAGAGATTGTGAGGGTGCAGAATGGGAGAGCACTAATTGCAAGCTGGTTAGTTATGTGATTAGCTCTTCCCGGGCTCTCTGCAGCACGTAGTCATGTTGAATACGCACTACTAGTGAGGTATTAATTATGCACTGTTCCTTCTGGAGAAAATATTGGGCATTTCCAGCTATGTTTGCCGTATTCATTACTGAGGTGGTGGTGGGTTGAGACCACAGGCAGGACTGGGTCTTGACAGGATCTGGAAGCGGAAATGGGTGGGAAAATGGGAGGGAGGCGGTTATAAAATTTGTAATAAAGAAATTGAGCCTATTATTGTTGATCCAGCCCCACAGAAATTAGCGGAACACATTCTTTTTGTTCCTGTCAACTTAACCTCCCCCTTCATATAAAAACTCCCCCACCCCCTGCAACACTCGCCCTACCTCCTCTTTCCTCTCCCAAACCCTTGCAGCACTTCACAATCACACTCCCTTTTGAAAGAGCTGAGGGGAAAAAAAGGCTGCCAGAGCTTCAATTACACAATGGCAGAAAAAGCTCCCCACACTGACCCCCAGCCAGCTGCATTCACTCTCTGCACATCTCTCTCCACAGGAATTCTAAAGGCCTTTTAGTCAGCCAGCCAGAGTGCAGCCAGCGGGAGAGAGCGCAGGAAGAGCGGCGCACACTCTGCCCGCGCCGGCCCAAGTCTTCACAGAGAGATTAATCATCTGTGAAATGGAAACAGCAAACGGCCGTAGACACAGGCTGAACCCGCTCCAGGTTTCCCTCATCAGCTCGCAGCCGCCGTGCGGTGCTCCTCTAACAGGCAGGTGTTAATAAAAAGGCATATAGGTCCCACTGGGGTCAAACGCATACGCCTGCCGCCATGAAACGCCGCCGGTGGCCTCGCTTCTTATTATTGTTTGGTAAGGAATGGGAATTTGGGGATTCAATTGGACAAAAGCGACAAAACATTGTCCTTCTACATACTGCGCTGGCAAAATAGATTTAAATGACACAAAAAATGTTTATTGTGCACTACCAGGAGCTGGTTGCACTGGTTTGTTCTAGATGGAAGGGATCTATTTATATTTGGATCCATAAGGCCTGTCTCCTGGTGCTTTAAACTAACATATGTGCCGTATGCATTCAGTCGATATTATCAATTAAAGTGCATAACAACAATAGTTAAACTATATGTCTACGGCCATTTGATATCTTTGATTTGTTCTGTTTTACATTTTTATAATGTTATCACGTATTGCCTTTCTATATATTATGCATTAGTTGTTTTTATCTCACTCTCTTTGATACGATAGAAGCAGAAATGAAATGGATTTTTATGGGAAACTTTTCATACTTGTGACTGAATAAGCCTTGAAAAGATATAAAACAAAACTTAACCATCATCATCAAAGTCATTTAAATAGCTTTTGTCAGAGGTACAGTAGACCTACGTAAGACATGACTGTGAATCCAGATGAATACATACACTAAAAATATCACACATTGTTTTGGATTACATCTTGTTTGATCCTAATTAGAAAACAGATTTGTAAAGGTTTCAAACCAGTTAAAATAATATCTTATTTTTACTAAAAACTTCATTCAAAGGTTTTACTAATTACTCTATAAATAATCTCAGGATTTAATTACCATTTAAACAGTTACATGGTATTTACCCTATTATTTCATGGTATGTCACATTTTATATATTTACTAAATGTATAAACACATGGCTCTAAAATATCAAAAAATATATCCTTTCTCCACAGATCTAACTCAGCTCAACCTATCAAACAGCACTCTTTCTGGGACAGACTGTCTGGGAGACAATCCCACCCTTCTGAAGCTCAGCCTTTAATAAGCCCCATTCTTTTACGACTAAAGCAGTTTTCTATAGATTTCACTTGCCGATGCGTACACAACCTTTGACAAGTAATGTAGATCATTTTTATTCATTGCCTAAAATTGTCAGCAATTACGTGCATAAGCGGCCACCTGCCTGGCCTGAATGGCTCCTGTCTGTGGGGCTGTAGAGGGGGATTTAATCCGAGGGGAGCCAGCCAGGCACGGGGCCTCAGCAGCAGGTGAAATGGCCCCACTCGTTAGCGTAATGAGTGGTCAGAGTCTCTGCGCGTCAGGCCCTGAAATTGGACATGCCGTTCCAAGTGAAAGGCCAGATTACCTCGCTCCTGGCCCATTCTGCGACGGGGTCACCTTTCCTCTGCTGTAACACTGATATTGCATGTCACATCATCACTACAGTCTATGTCCGGAACTGGCTGCGGTGATGTAGGGAGCACAGCCACACATGTACATCCTAAGCGTAGCTAGCATTGGCAGCACAGCCATATTACCCTAACAATATGCCCATGTGAATGCATTTTGCATGTACATGCATTTTGATGCAGTATACATATGGTGTGGGCTATTTTTTCTCTTCCCTCTAATCTTGCAGTCTTTTTTCCCCCCGCTGCTTCTCGCTGCATAGAGCCCGGGGACATTCTGTCAAAGCACATTCCAAACATTTACTGTATTCATATCTAGACGCAGGCCTTCGGGGTCACCCGTTGTATGGCCTTGCCCAATTTCCTGAGCTGTTGTAGGTGTAGGAGCACGAGGAAGAGCTGTGCTGTGATTTGAATATTACCTTAGATAAAAAGAGTCCTGTGGAAACACTTTCATTAGCCCGGCGCCGTGACCCGGGGTTAGCAGCTGAATAAGTAACTCTCTATTAATGATTTCTACAGCAGAACACCCCTGACCCCTGATCACTTTCAATCTCAGAGAAAACCGTGTAGCGGGGGGGTTGGAGGGGGGAGACCTATCGGAGGGAGAAAAAATAAAAATACCCTTTTTTTTCCCCCTCCTTAGTCCTGTGTGCATGTGTGGGTGTGCGTGTGTGTGGGAGGGTTATTATTTGTTCCTTGCTGTGAGGGGGAGCAGCATGCACGCTGGGGCACATTGACTCACGTATTCGGGCTTGAGTTTCTTGTCGCCTCCTCTAATGGCCATCTTCTCCAGTTTGTCAATAATCGGCGCGATCATCTCCTCGTCCTTCAGCCTCAGCTCCTCGTGTATGATCTCCATGTCCCTCACTGGGTCCACCGTCCCCTCCACGTGGATGATGTCCTCATCCTCGAATGCCCCTATTCGGCAAGAGGACACACACATTTACATTTACAGCATTTAGCAGACGCATTTATCCAAAGTGACTTACAATTAGTACATTTGTCAACAGTTGAACTGGTTAACCATTAGTTTTTGCAAGCAGACACACCATCAATAAGGCCCTAAGGATCATTCCGGAACGATCTGGTATAGCCCTTGTGGATGTGAAAGTAAATTTTTATGTAATATTAAATTTTTCCAACATAAATAAACTAATTTTTTTCCCTCTCCTCAAAATGCTTCTAACTGGCTCCTTTTCAATGTGAGCAGGTAACGAATCAATGTCACCCCGGGATTTCAGGGGGTTTGAGGCGGTGGAATATGTAAACCTAAAGTACATAGGCTATATTAGCAGGACACAATTTAATACAGTGGAGATGATCTGGAATAGATAAGTGTCCGCTAAAGAGAAAACAAGGAGGACTCTGTGGAAATCTATGGGCTGGTTCTGTAATCTTGACACATAACACAAAAAGGTTAAGATTACCTCACTACATTTTTTTTTTTTTTTTTTTTTGGATGGAGGATGAAGATGATGCTGGTAGTGATATGATAGCATGATTCAGCTTTGTAGAAAATGGAGGTGCAGTTTTGTAGTGATTATGCTGTATGCTAGGCTGCTAGTGGGGTAATCCATCCCACAGTTGACGTGGGCATTGGACCTTTCCATAAAAAGCCGCACCTGTACACACACTACACACAGGTCAGACTTAATGGTAGTGTGTGTAAGACATACTGTATATACTAGTTAGGTTGACACTCATCACCTCTCTCCACAATAATATCTTGCTGGGTCCGACACCACTCAGTGTTCCGGCACCTATCAATTTACAAACGAAGAGCTGTATTGGAAGTACATTTTACTGAGGATCTTGGGAAAATAAACACAACACAACCAAAGCATGGGACAAAGTTAATTATAACAAATAATAAAAATATTTATAAACACTTGTTTAATGTGCTAGTTTCAGCTCGGAATGAAATCAAATTAGAGTGCTATCGTAAAGTCCTCCAACTAATACTTATATTCATTTTTATTAAATGGTAAACTTCAATTATTTGCCAATTTTTGCATGGCTCACAGCATTTCGGTTATATTATTCAGCGCAACAAAACATCTTTGTCTCTCATTACCAGAGTGTAGATCTTCAATGAAGTGGAGAGAATTTGTTCCCGCATTTCCATCTAAATGTCATAAAGCTAAGATGAACTGTTCATCAACATTAAACCGCAAATACAAGAAATAAAAAACACAATAACTATAGGCCCATATACCCTATATGGAAACACATAGGAGAATGAGGCCAATCTCGTAATCAATTGCTTCATAGCAATGGCTGTGCTGGTGATTAGATAATGAGGCACAAAAGCAGACCATTTAGCCAGTAGCGGCTCTCGGACTCCTTCTGCTTCTCAGACAGGGTAAAGGGGTAAGGGCTGGGGGGGCTTCTGTCACATAAAGAGTGACAGTCTTAAACATTACCAGTGGACCACTCTCCAGAATACTGTAATTCCAATCTGTCCCCTCAGGTCTTTTACAATTGTGGTTCTCAAACTATGGGTCGGGGCCCTTTGAGGAGTCGCAAAAATGCTTTTAGGGGAAATAATCTTTAATAATTGTATCATTATTATTTCTTTGTTTGTTTTTATCTTACATTTCCTACATTTGAATTGTGTTTAATGTGGTTTATACTGTATATTGCTGTATTGTTTTGCTTTTAAAAGAAGTGGTAGGGGGGTCATGGGTCAGAAATTAACCAGATAGGAAAGGAAAAAAATATGTCAAATTTGTTCATTTGTTATTTTTACGTCAATATCTTTAGTCTGGGAAAGGTAACACTGTCCAACAACTTCAGCTTAGCTCCTTGCTGCTGTTCTCACTTTTTTCTTAAAAAAGAAAAATACTAAAAAAATGTCAAACATTAAAAAAGCAGTAGCATGCCAAGCCTTGTGTGCTTTACAAGCTCACATAACAACAATGCTAGCTCATCCACCAGGAAGCAGAAGCCAGCCGTATTGCTGTGTTGACGGACAGTATTTGCCTGCTGTTACTTAATGTAATCAGCAATCCATGATTACGTGTTGACTGCTGAGGAATGGACCGTTGACAGGTCATGTCAGAAAAGTAAGAAAATAACGTCATCAGACTTGCTACTTATCATGGCTGTCACACCACCATCTCTCAACAAGTTCCAACGGTGAATAATGTTGAAATTATTGATGATTCATGGCTGTACGAATATAATGGGAACAGTGCATCCGAGTTTCATGGGATTTTTTCACTGATTTAAATTACTTGGCAATTGGCAACAAAGTTATCAAATTGCTTTTGATAAAACTGCTGTGGAATCTGAATAGCAAAGCAAACTTCTACTCTGCGCTAATCAGATCACTATCATAGTTACCACACATTATCCACCTGCAGATCCTCCCTGATTACGCACACGGCAGGTCTGTCTAAAAACCAGTACATCACACTCATGGTTTTGTGTTTGTGTACAAATAATGCGCTTAGACAAGGTTATAACTTGCATAAACTAGCATCAAAATGACACATATTCGGAACCAAACTTTACACTTTTGGCCTATTATTCATGCGCAGCAGAAGCTGTAGACTTTGGTGCAAGCTGTCACCCTGCGAGTTGTCCTCATGCTGAAATGAAGTTATCCAATTACTCTTTGCCTAATCAGGCTGTTTTGGTTCCTCTCCTCTTGCAGAGGTACTCCACAGTATAAACAGTTCACTTACGCCACACAGAAAGGGGCTAATCAGTGGAATTATTGTTTTGCTGCTCCAATTTACCAGCTCCCTGTTCAACACTGATTGGATTGAAAATTTGCTATTGTGTCTGCATGAACTCAGAGAGTATAATGCAATGTAAATCATTTTCTGAGCTGCAAGAAAATACATACATTAAACAATGGCGGTGTCATACAGTTTCAGGACATTCAGTGTCCAATGGAAACTATTTGTGAGTTCTTTTGTATAAACTGAAGTGGTTTGAAATAGATTTATTTCATCGTATAATAATATTAGTAGTCACAATTTCACAAGTCCCCAAATTACGAAGCTATAAGAGGAGTATATCCCTTTATACAACATTTCTCACCACCAGTATAAGTAATCAAATGATTGGTTTTACTTCCCTAGTAAACAGATGGTAAATCTAAAGGTCCCGTCGGAGCAGCTGATGACTAGTCAGCCAGTCATCTAGTGACGCTCTCCTTTGACTGCTATATATTCCAAAGTAATTTGCTTGAATTAATTTCGCCTAATTTAACATTCACATCTACTTCAGCGCGGCCCTATTCAGGCTTCAGGACTGGGCTACAGATGCATGGGGAGGAAAAGGAGAACAAAGAAAAAAATCTGAGGGGGAAAATGTCCACAATTAGTCCTTTAACGACTGGCTCTGGGTAGTCTGTGTAGACAGACTGTATGGGGCTGCGACGCCGCACAAAGCCACAAGCAAGTCTATGAAAAATAGGAGGAAGGGCTTTGGGGTGGAGGGGGGGATCTCAGGAGTCAAGTCTTGTCCACAATTAAAATTTTACTACTTCATTTCAAATACAGCATGTTCTGAGGAGACCATTAACAGGTGTGCCTTTATTGACAGAACAAAAGAACTGGGTGGTTTCCAGCGGAGGTCAACCTGTTCTCTTATCAACAGTGTGCACAATGCATAGCCACAGATCTGGCCAGCGGCTGCCCACTTTAACTCACTTTGAAATTTGATTTAAATATATTCTGGCGCAATTATATAAGACACAAGCTCAGTTAACAAGGCAAGGCTGAGACAGCTTGGGATAGCTTAGGTCCTTAGTTTATAGTCAGGTACAAAGAAAAGGGCTACATCTGAGCCAAGTCGAATCAATACTGATCAAGCTTCCTTTTTGATGATGTCGCTTGCTGGTATGTGGTCAACATAATTCAGTTAAATTACAGTATTCACTGGCTTCTCACTTCCTGCGCATGTATTCACATGCAAGAAAGGATAGAGCACATTCAAAGCACTTGCATTCCTTGCACTGCTTTTAAAATTCGGCATGCAAACTTAGTACCGCAATTCTCCTGGCATTCAGAGCTGTAAAAGCTATTTTATGGGTCTGTCAGAAAAAGCACATTATGGACGTCTTCCTAGCATAAAAACACTGGCAGTAGCAGACAAGAGTGTTTATGTTTATTCAGGAAATATCAGTTTCACATCCATTTTGAAATACACGAATTTCATAGCAATTTGCGAAAGGGTGCCCTGTGTAACAGAATTTGTTGCACATTCAGCCTTGTTTCTATTCAAAGATCAATTATGGCAAATACATTGGCTGCTAAAAAGCAGTTTGACACCAGAAAATGGTGGGTTTGTGTCCTTTAGAGATACACTCATGCTTTATTCACGAAACCATCTTTCAAAATAGATTATAGTGAAATGACAGCCCAACAGGTTATGAATATCAGTATCGCACAGGTTGTCCCCAATTCCTCAGTGTGATGCACTGTCAACTGCAATGCCTCCTACCAAAGTGTGTATTTAATGTGTATCTTTCAGCTATATTTTGATATCACTGACAAACCATGCTGCTGAGATCAAGCAGAGGACCGTCAAACTAGTCTCATCTGTATGCAGTTTAAAAGCAAATGGACTAGGGATGCTGCAGTTTTCATTAACCCTGATAGACAATAATAGCGCTCATTCCTTTATCATTAACTGACGCTCTGTCATTTCATCATTTCATTTATTTTGTCAAGCCAGTGAGTATAGGAGAGTGCCTTGATTGAAAGGAACCATCGCATGCACCACTGTTGTCCCACATCATTCAGAGAACAAACCTTTTTAGATCCTTAACTACCATAGTGCTGCTGATTGCACAGGCACCAGCAATTTCCTAACCAACCGCCACCTGAACAATGATGTGTTCAGCTTTCAGGCCCTCCAGCCTTTCAAAGGTGAATCATTTCACAGTTTGGAACGAGATCTCCATAGCAACTCCTCTTTGAGGGGCTTAGAATCACCATCCAATAATTCTATGATCATCGGGCCTTGCCATTCCCAATGGTTCTTTTCACAGTGGACAGGGAAATAGGGGTGTGTGTGTTTGGGGGGGGTATAGGGGACGGAGGAGGAAGCAGAAAGATTCTACAGTCTATTTCAAGCAATTCATCTCGCAGCCACATTAGAATTCAAAATATTTCGACCTTCAATCACCAAGCATGTTATCTGGAGCCTTTGGTGATCTCCAGTCAAGATGGGTAGACGTTTTACTCTAATCACCCACGATGAGTGCAGGCTGACAAAAACTCTTCATTCTCGCTGAATCAAAATGCTCATTTAAACACAATGACAGCACCTCAACACAACATGCAAGAGGAAGATTTAGCCTCCCACTAGCAAGGCTAAATGATTTGGATTCCTGCTGTATCCACAAACAGCTTTACTGTGTACAGCTATATAAACAAAGAAGGAAATCTAATGTACTGTATGTCCAATGTAGTGAGTGCATTGCGTTTATTGCGATTTATTTATATGATTTATTTTTGCGTTTTCTGCTTTATTGTCAAGTCATTTTTATATTCAAGTATCATCAAGTATCATGAGATGAAATAATGTAACATATAAGAGTAATATGCCATCGTATAGGGCCAATGTGATGCGTTATTGAGAAAAAAAGTAAATATTCTTACCTCTGAACTTTGGAGGTAAGTCCATGCTATGTTTTCTCACATACATACATTCTCCTCTCACATACATATATTATGTATTATTTGCATGTTTGTTTGTTAATCACTGTATTGAATCTCTGAACTGTGCTCAGGATAATTTCCTAGAGACTAGCCTAACTAACATAGTCATTGGCAGGTAGGTCCTACTGTCATGTCTTTGTCTGAACATTTAGTTAGGTCCTGTGTAGTTAAGTGATTTGTTATTCATTGGGTCATTCGTGTGGGAACATGATTGTGAGGCGTCGTCTACATATATACATCTCTTTTAAAGGTACACTCCTTGACCGCGTTACAGTGCCCTGGAATGATCGCTCCAGCTTGTTCGGAAACACAACTGTGTTACTTTACTACTGAGGTGAGGGAGGGACTATCGTAGTTTCAACTAACCGGTGTTTCGGATTCAAACTCCAAAAGGACTGTCTCTTACGCACTCCAAACTAGCTGGGGTGATTATTCAGGGGTCCTGAGGGTGCCATAACATGATCAAGGAGCATACCTTTAAACAAATTGATGATTATTGCCATTAGAAGAGCGATATGTGACAGAATTTAAAGGGTTGTGTTTCAAAGATAAATATTGAACGGTGGAAAGAATCTGGGGTCCTTAAGTCACTATAACACAATCAATGAGTGTACCTTTAAGAATGGATACGTTTAGGGAATAGGGTTGCTGGAAGTTTGATTCTAAAAAGCGCACCTTCTATTTGATTCACCACCTCACAATATGGTGGCCACACTACAGAATTTCAGAAGTAAAACGTTGCTGATGTCTTGCAACTGTAAATAAGTCTATTGCCAAAAGCAAATGAGACTGATGATAACTTTCAACTATTGCAATTATTGACTGTTTTGAGGAGCGAATGATAACTTTCGAGTAATGTGGTGCAAATGCATAGGTAAAGTAACCTTGTTACATGATGCTGTGCTTATTCTAGGAGAATTTGCTTTGCTTGCAAAAACTGGTGGTTAACAAGTTCAACTGTTGACAAATGTACTAATTGTAAGTCGCTTTGGATAAAAGCAATGTAAATGTAAATGTAAATGTAAAGACTGGGGGGCGTGGATAAGTGGGAATGTGGTGCCAGGTGAGCTGGCAGGGTAGTTAGCAGGGACAGAAGAGTAGGTAAGCTAGGATGTGTCTGTGTCTTTTCTCTGACAGTGGGGATACAAACTCCAGTCTCTACAGAGGCACCAGGAAGGCTTACGCTGTAAATTATTCCCTTTGGAGATCAGGGAACACCAGCCATTCAATAGAATCAACTTTCAGGATGCCATTATGTGCCTTAA
>JAOEHI010000014.1:3271807-3285621 GCA_025447815.1 Percopsis transmontana
AAATTATTCCCTTTGGAGATCAGGGAACACCAGCCATTCAATAGAATCAACTTTCAGGATGCCATTATGTGCCTTAATGTGCCTTAAGTTTTTGGAAGGTTTCATTGAAAGCTAATCCACTGTTCAGAGCCATTAGGGGTTGAAAAATATTTATGACATGCACACTATGGAGGAATTGAGCAACTACGTCTAGAAGACTTAAAAGTCAAACCTCAGGAATAAAATATACTTGGACTGCTTGGCACCAATATCTAAAATAAAGTTTGAAATATTAGTATCAGCCGCTATGTGGAAACATGTTTTACCAGCTAGTATAACAAACTTTCTTCTTTTGTGTAACATCCCATCCTGTTTCTGTTCCAGTCCTGGTTTTCTGTCTCTACTGTTACTTTGTGTCTTTGATTAGATTATTGTCTTCACCTGTGCTTCCCTGTATAAAAACCCTGTGTGTCTGTTAGTTGATTGCTAGTGATTGTTTGATGTTCTGTGTCTCTAGTTCCTTGTGTATTCTTTGTGTGTTATCTTGGTGTTTCCATGTTGCCTGTCCTGACTACAATTCCTGCCTAACCATCTTGTACTTCTGCCTTTTTTGATTAGTTTGTGTATTGAACCCTGCCCATGTACTTCAACTACGATTCTGTTACGTAAACTCTTACTTACCTGCATCTCTGTCTTTGAGCCTCCTTGCACTTGGATCCACACTATAACACCATTAAAATTTGCCACTATTAAACAAAACCAATCTCCAAGACCACATCTTGCAGAACAATTCAACGTTTTGTATTTTAAGTTAATAAATGGTTAAATAAAAATCACTGCTTCATTTATAGGATTTTTGTCCACAACTGTCTGCTGAGTTTGACAAACCCAATGAACTAATAATCACTCCACTTCCACTGAGGTCTGCAACACTGAGCATCTTCCTGTTGGATGTTTTCAGACTCTGCTGCTATTTTCTCAACATAAACATACCACTCCAGACAAGAAAAAGCATGTTTCACCCTAACCATATAATCAAGCAATATAAAAGTGCCTTGAATAATGCAGTCTCTACTGCCTGACAACAGATAAACAATTTCTACAATCACAAAACAAAACCAGCTATGTTCAATGGTTAGCTTGTGAAACATACCACACGGTCTCTAAGGAATTATCAAGCAGGGAAACAATGGAATATCAAAACAGATAGTTATAAACTCACAGAAGAAGCCTTCCATCATCCTATTTTTGATGAATGTGGGTGTTTGTCTTTTTTGTGCCAGCAGAAACAAAAGAGTTGGTTTTGGGAGAGGATCTGTATATTGCCTTGGCCTATTTAAAAACAACATAGTTTTTAAGCATGCACATATTAGGCCAAACTTTTCCCGTCACGTATGAAAAGCTCAGTCAGGTATATATATTTTCCTAAAATGGTACCTGTTATTGGCATGTGAATATGAAATAAATAGTAATCTTGTGGAATGCAAAATAAATACAATATATACATATGTCATTTTTATATTTAATGTATTCATATTATTAATTATATATATTTGTAATTATTAGATTCTTTTAAAAAAATTATATATATATTATTTTTAAAAATTAGCAACGGTCTCTTAATTTTTTCCATGGCTGTATATATAATTTTTTTTTTTTAATTAGCAGTGGCCTTTTGGCTCCTCTGTAAATCATTGCCTGGTCTTGTTGATCTCAAACAAAACAAAGTCACCATATTGTGTCACAAGACCCTTATACTGTCCACCAAGTAATTCCTAACATCAAAGTCTTGGGAACAGTATGGAAAAATGATCTGTATTTTAACCATGTCCATTTGGCCACTCCTTGCCTGCCACAACTGACTCACTAATCAGAGCTCTTTTCACATAATGGGAAAGTCAATATCTGCATACAATCAGCAAACAAATTCTGCTATTTTTAAAAGAGCCTCTGCCTTCATTTCAGTAGCAGCAATTTAAATTATTCTAGCGTGAAACACTTTAATTGTGTAAGACAAAGACGATGTCAGACACACAAAGAACTTGAGGCAGAGAGAGGACTACAAGTAATTTGTGGGCTGCCATACTGAGTGAGAGTTATTTTGCTTTTGCAGGGAATAATTTGCTGAGCCAATCACATCTGGATATTCAGAGTAACAAAGGCAGCCTCTCAACAAGATAAACATTCAGCTACAAAGTACAGTAATATCTATTTTATAATATCTGTTTTATAGAAATGACATAAATAAATTGAACAAACAAATGCTAGAAACTCTAAAGAAAGTCTTTAAATCGTCTTAAACTTTTAAAATACTCATTTTACATTTGTTGTACTCAAAGTCAATCAACTGTGGCGTTTGGAATCAAAAACATGTGGTGAAGCTCCTCAACATCTAGATTTATTTGCTAACCTCAGAATAGGCTACTGGTTGAATAAAGCCAAGGCATGGCACAGAGCATTTCACCCCCAAACTCTGCCATTGTAATTCAGCGAACCAACCATTAGGAATGTGAGGTTTGGTCTGGATTCATTATTCCTGACTGTTATGTTGTTCTTGGCACCCAACTACACAAGAAACCCCACTAGTGAAGCTAACCCAACTAGGGCTTCTGCTTTCATAAAGCCAGAGCACGGGTTATTGCATCGGTCCTAACTTAATATTACATGACACTGAATACAGCACATATAAAATAGATAACATTCAATTAAACAATAGAGATACTCTTGATATTTTTACTTTAAAGTTACACTCATTGATTACGTTACATTGGCCCGAGAACCCTGAATATCATCTCTAGCATGTGTTGAACCACAACTGCACAAAAGTGCACATGGCTGTGATGGGAGGAGTAGACAGGAATGCAAGCCACTAGGCATTGAGGGGCATGCACTCTCTGAGTGTCAAGCCAAATCAACAATTAACGTCATGCACAGGGAGAGGAATTCTGAACCTGCGTGACTCACGTGTCATGTGGAAGATGCCATCGCATGCGCTGATGTGGGACAGGAAGGCGTTTCCTAAGCCTTGTCCAGCATGAGCTCCTTTCACCAGGCCAGCGATGTCCACAACATTCAGGAACGCCGGGACTTTGCTGCGACGCAGGAAGTAGACAGCGTGTCAAATACTGGTAAATATTATGTTGTTTGACCCACTATATAAAGGACCACACAGACAATGGGCTGATTTTAGTGTTTCATGCTTTAAGTTGAGACCCTATGGGTCCATTTCAAATGTTCAGATGTTCAATTCAGTATCTACCAATGTGTGTTAGGCCATAAGAGCCACACTATAGGGATTTCTCAACAGAGTGCAGTACATATGAATGAAACCTGATTTAACGGCAGTTAAGATGGATGATAACCAGGGATTGACAGTTCAATGTGACAGCTTTGCCTTTACCAAAATCAGTAAGAAGAGCAGCAATCATACATAAAAAAGAACTGACTTCTACATGTCAACAACATTGTTAAATCCTTTCACATTCCTATACTGTGCACTTGGTACATCACAAGAGATTGGAGATCACAAATCTGAAGTATGAATAATATGCAAACGGTAAGACCCCATACCTGGCAGGCTTGTGGTATTGGCAGAGAAAATCATAGCGTTCATCGGGAATGGGCACTCTGCTTTCATTTGGGTCAATGGTGCAGAAGGGGAAATTTTCAGCTGCAGCTTGACTCTTTGTCAGCACGTTGAAAAAAGTTGACTTCCTGAAAATAAAAACATCTACAAGATCAATCCAGCCCAAAGTGCTGGTTTGTCCTGATAGTTGAACCATAAGATGTGGAATACACAAGGGCTTTGATGCAATATGCGAGAAAATAAAAATTATTTTCTTCATAAGGAGGGGAAATGTCAGTCTGTTATATTGAACAACGATTTTTTTGAAACACTTTTGAACTCAAAACTCATTTACCAGGTCAGATGATCCAGATCAATTGTAATTTGAAGTTAGGAGCCAAATTACATTTCTGGGGATCGGTCAAATGTAACTGTAATGTGGTCACAAGAAAACAAATCCTATGACACAAACACCTCAAGTGTTGACATATAACGGAATAAATCTAAAGGTGGTAATGTCATGGCAGTTAACTATAATCCAGGTCCATTTTTATCCTTTCTCCAGGTGCGTAAATGATTGGCTAGCAACTGCAAAGACCTACAGGGCTAAAATTGCTCAAGATAGGTGCATGCATTAATTCCTTATCCAGCCCAATTGTTTCTCTAGGATACTTGAAGGCTTTTCTTCGCTTACCTTCACAATAACATATAAAATGGCCTGCTTTATATATACGTATATGTATATAGATAAATGTCTGTTGGAAAATGGCAAAAGTTGGCCCACTGATTGGTAATTGAGTAATAAATTTAACCTGTCCAATATAAAAGGAATACAATATTCACATTTAATGTACAGTTTTAGAGAGGGGAAAACAACAAATTAAATAATTTTTTGAAACTGTTTATACTTTCCTCATATGCTTTGAAAACCTGCTAAATATGCTCATAATGCACAAAATTCCCTTCCAATATGTTATGGGCACTTAAATTGATGATAAAGTGGAAGACAAAGGTCAGGGAAGGATTGACACAATTAAAAAATGATGTATGCCATTCACTTGCCATCGTGCCATTCCACTACAGAATGGCGCGATGGCTGAATTGCATACACAACCTTTACACAGGAACTGCTGCAGAGTTTTTTTCACACTCAATAGAAAATGTGTATAGTGTATCAATAACACCTGGTGATACACAACAACAAGCACCAGAAGCAACTGTTGATTAGCCATAAGAGGGATCACGGATGTACAGTACTTTAAAACGTACATCGTTTTTTAACCAAAAACAATGGATGGGATTGCAGTTGGATATGAAATCAACAAGAACTAGTCAATTGAGGAATTATATTTATTATTATATTTATTACTAGTTTGATAACTGTCAAAAAAATGTAATAAGTAAAGAGAAAAATACTTACCAAGGGCTACTATTGTATTAAAATGTCTCTTGAATGGCAGAAGGCCTCAAACTAGTTTGTGTATGATAGATGTTTGAGTTACTAGTAACTTAAGTAGTCTTGAGTGTACTTGAACATGCCTTGCTTCTTGCTTCCTTGCATTTATTAAAATGCAGTATACCTTGAAATGGTCCATATACTGTATGTTGGGCTTGGACTTTCTCAGCATTATTTTTCTTTTCCTGTTACAAAAGTGAAATTCTTGTATACAGGTAGAAAGATTAGAACCCTCTAGATTAAATCGCCAATGCCGTCAGTTAACTATTTAATTACTTTTAAATCTGAAAAAGTAACTCATTATTAGCTTGAATTCAAGGGTTGTAAGGTCATGATCATGTCTGGTAGGTTTTAATTTAGTTTCAAACTCAGGTGGTGCAAACATAAAGCAAAATAGATAGAACACAAGTGAAATATTACAAATTATAAAGTATAAGTACATTATGCGACCACAGGCTACAATAAGAAAGTAAATGGGGAATTAAGTGGATACAAATGATCTCCACAGTCACACCCACAGGGTCAAATTTAGGCTGGATTGAGTTTTAAGTGTACCTTTAACGGCATAGTGTGTAAAATAGGATCATTATCTGATTTCATAAGCAGTGTTGGTAACGCATTACAAAGTAACGCATTACCGCATTACTTAGGTGATGTTGCAGAGTAACACAAAAGTAATGTAAAGTAATGTAAGTAACTGATTACTTCCCACAGGGATTACTTTCTAAATAGAAATAGCATTTCGCCATGAAATTAACGAAACTACATTCAGCAAAAGCTGAACAACAAATATTTCTGAATGCATATCTCAGGTACAACGCACATGTCTAAACACATGTATGTGCACAAACCCATTTGTATGTGTTTACGGCAAACTATCTTTGCCAAAAATTTCCTCCAATACTTAATCTCATACTGCAAATATGAACTTATCTTTATCAAAAATGTAACAAAACTATAAGAGCAACATAAAAATTGAACTCAGATTCAAATATAACTACTATTACATTTAACAAAGATGTGGAAAGTTGTATGTTTTATGTATGCTGTTGCAATCACTGGCCATGTAGGATTTGCAGATGGTATATCCATAGGTTAAATTGGGCTTCTTTACCATAATTAATTCATTTTTTAGATGCAGATGAAACACAATTATACCCAGATATCTAGTCTTCACCAGTTGGAAGTTGAGACGGCACCGTTTTATAGCAAAATTATATATATATATATATATATATATATATAGGGAAACTGTGCAATCAGAAATGTCACCTTTCACAAGATATCACGGGGCACCGTAATTATTAGAGAGACCATTAAGCTCGAAAGGACTATACTCAGGTATAGACAAGACTTTGTAACGCGTCACCCATTATGCAATCACCAATTCAAAATATGTATGTTGTTGTTTTTGTGTGTGTTTGAAACAAAATAGAAACAGAGGGGGTCATCAGCTTTAGTTGTTTTATTTTTTACTCTGGCAGTGGCAGAGTAGAGCAGGACTCGATCCCAGGCTAGTGGACAGACATGATACTTTAGAGGCAGGGGCGTTAACCTCTCAAGTAGAGGCCAGCACATTTTGACAGTTTACAGTAAAAGATATTCATGGAACAGTAGATCTACTGTAGTCTACTATGTGTCATTTTGCTGGAACCTACACATCTTGTGATGCGCACGACATGTGAACGGTCCATTACAGGATGCAATACTGCTGTCAAATTTCCAGTGATCCCACATCTGTAGACAGTCCTATTAGCAATTTTTTTTCCGTCAAACGTGTAGCTGCTCTGCTTATGTGTATTGTTGTTTTTTTTTTGCTGCGATCATGAGGAACAGATATAGTGCAGGAATGTATGGAGCACATGTTGGTGTACAGCTCGTAGCACATGCACAGAAGGACACACTGCTTTTTGAATCAAACATTTTTACTTACCCTACATTGGGTAGTCCAACAACTCCTATTTTCAGTGAGGTGCCGAACCTTCCAATCAGTGGTGGTGGCGTCGCTCCATCACCTGTCTTTCCCTATTAAAGACAATGCAGTAGTGTCTGTGGTGAGTAAGTGCACTTGCCATTATGTAACCAAG
Organism: Percopsis transmontana; assembly: GCA_025447815.1. NCBI lineage: Eukaryota > Metazoa > Chordata > Actinopteri > Percopsiformes > Percopsidae > Percopsis > Percopsis transmontana. Next base: position 3,278,895 of record JAOEHI010000014.1, read on the forward strand.
TCCAACAACACATACTCGTGTTTGAAGGAGTGTATTTCCCACACCTTCTTTGGTGCCATCTTTCCTACACTTGGTTTAAAACCAACCAAAACGGCTCACTGGTTCCTGTACAAAAAAAAAGGGCTTAAATAAAGGGCCTTAAATAAAAAGAGATCCAAGCTAAATACAATGTACTGTATCCTGCACTCGGACTACACTTTCTAACTTACCCTCCTCTCCGGAAATAGAACATGCATTTGCTGGAAATGAAAGTTGACACTGCTAGCTGGCAAGCTGACCTGCACGTCCAGATTTAGAAGATGTATGTTGTTAATATCGATGCAGATTGATGAGCTAGGCAAAACTCATTCATGCATACTGGGGTCAGACTATGGAAGAGACTATGAAAGAGTATTGATTGGGATGAGTATTTCAAACTTCATCGAGCCTTGATCGTGTCTCCTCACCCTGTAAAATCCTCTTCCTTGACTGATATCTAAAACCGAAATGCATCTTTTTGGTCTCAGGTATTCATCTAAGAATTGTATGGGTTGTTTACACAACTCAAAAACATGTCATTTCGAATGATTAAATTCATCACTGTGACACACATGACCCAATGTAAAACATAGATAATAACGTAAGCACGATTCAAGATGTATCCTTCACTCAGATATTTCACAGTGATAAAGACAACACAAAGTTATAGCCAAATAAATGATTTACATGTTCATAAACAGGTGTAGCCACATCCCATGGTTGCTGAAACAATGTGTTAACTGTCCTAAAATAAGGCAGCCTAAAACTAGAAATGACATGTTGCTGGAGACAGAAATTATTTCCTAATCCAACATCCATGTATATTTTAACATCCAGAAAACAAGGCTTCTGTTATCTTGATTTGAAGGAAGTAGAGGTGCCTTTACTGTAGTGAGAATTTAAATGAATTGGTCTGAATTAGTCATTTATCTTTTGTTGCCTAACGCCTTGATGGATGTACTGTCACTTAGACCCATCACAATAGATGCAGAGCGTTTTGTTCTAACAAATAAATCATTCCTATTGTTTAAGGTACATTGATCAATCTAATGGCATGTAATAGGCCCCTAATTGCCACAGAAACGTGCTCACAAATGGAGTCCGGGATTACAAATTCAACTTAAAGTTCTCACTTGAATGATAAAGCAAGATGAAATAGGCCTACTTCCCTTTAAACCTTGGTTAACACTAACAATAACAGTTCTACTGTCATAGGACTATGTGAATCTTTATGGCATTCCAAAAAATCCTATGCAACATGTAGGCCTCTAAAACATTCATTAAAAATAAGTAAATTTTACAATGGGCTTCCAAAAATAAAGAGGGTAAAACACTATTGTGTTCATCAGCTCAATAATAAATAAATATAATTAAAAAATACTTAATATTCTGAATGGCAATAAATTACTATAATTATTAAAATATGTAATTATATTGTTATATGAAGGGTATTGATATTGTCTATTGTAAAAGGTGAATGCAAAAAAGCTCTTATACCCGCTGCCTTCATTTTCATGAACAATCAAATTAGTTGCATTTCTTTTGCCACAATCAACTTTATTTATGCAGAATAGACATTTAATACTCTTAATAGCACTTCACTAAATTGCCATGATTGCTAAAATGAATCAATTTTCTTGACAGCGTCCAGTATTTGATGAAATTGTTTTTTATACAAAGCTGGGGATTTAAAGCAAAAAGTGCCTTTGAACAAATTGCGCCTGTGTTGACTGGCAGCATTCATGTTCCATAATGGTGCATTATTTGCTCGTTTTGAATTCTGTAATGCACATCTTTGGGTGAAGCTTTTCACTGGAAAATTGCTTTAACTTTTAAAGGCATAATGATTCACATCAGAGCAGGTCAATTTTACATTATGTCATTATCGCTGAATGTTTTAACACGCTATGGAGCAGGTTGGCTTATTGTATTGTGATCCTAACAATGCCTTTAGAAAGGGACAACGCCATTATATAAAAAGCTAAATGAGTGAAATCGGCTCTCATTCAATTAAAAAAAATGTTAGAGGTATAAAATATGCTAGCGATAAGGTTGGCATAAATCTTCAATTCACAGCCACTAAGACGGATACCACTATTAAATCAGTTAGTGGCGGCCTTAATTTAGTAGATTCTTAAACTTTTCGCCTTTTAAATTCTTGCCTTTAAAAACATATCAACCACACCTACTGATGAAGCAAGCTGGCAATTATACAGTAATTAACCTTTCACTCAACCCCTTACGCGCAAACGCAAAGATACCCTTTAGCCTTCCCGCGGTATCGGACACACAAGCACGCATCTCGTGGTTCGTTTGAGTTTTTTTTTTCTTCAGAAATCGCAAATACATCCCATAAATTCTAAGATACCTTAGGTTAATTCCTATTACCACAATATATCAGACATATTAGCATTTTTATAGCCTAACAAATATTAGGCTAATAATTGACATATGAACACAAATCAGTCTCGTCTGACTAAACCTGTGTCAAGGAATGTATAGTCTAACGTCAAACAATTTTACAACAATATTGTAGGATATTACGTTTCAGGAAATTCACAGGGGAACAATACTCTCGCTAATATTAATAAGTTGTAAAAACAATTCAGTACGGTATCTGATCTCAACGATGGGCTATACGACAGACCTAACCTAGACTACTGTATTGCCTACACGAAAAAGCAGGCTGTGTTTTTTCCAATAAATATATTCAGATAAAAGAAATTCTTACCTCGTGCACAAACCGGAGAGAGGACACAATTCTACATTGAAAGGAGACATTGAGTCTTCGTGTGAGAATACATAAAATGTTTAAAAAAATACTAAATCGTATCTTGCTTGACAGTCACGGCAGAGCTGCACAGCGGATGATTGACGTGAGGCTTTTGGCATTTCTGTCAGTGGTCGCTTCTCTCATTGGCTGACTTCAGCCCCAGCTAAGAATGCTTGTGTTAGATTGGCTGCACGTTCTTGCCAGCTGTACTTCAAAGAACACGCTCTCTACAACTAGGTAGTGTGGGAGCTGCGAGCCAGGAGAGAAATCGTGTGACCTGAGTAAAACACTATCTGAGGCAAATTGGAAACGTACACTATTGCGATTGCGAACACTTTCATCATAGCACACATCCTGGATATGGCTACGTCTATACTCGGGGTAAGAATGCTTTTATAGCCTACTGCAGCGTAAAAGTTCCGAGTAAAGTTATTCTAGCGCACTTTATTTCGTGACACAAAGTATCAGCTGTGTTAATAGACTTAAACATTTCCACTGTTACTGTAATTATTGCGGTGTCCTTTTTTAGTAAATGTGCCTCTTTGATTTTAAAAGACGCCTTTCTTGTTGCTGAAGAGCACTTATTCGAACAGTGCAAACTTTCCTTTCACCGTGTCGCCTAGGTTATATTTGTCAGTAGCTACAATTTTGTTCATTGAAACTTATGTAGCAATTATTTTGCAACCAATATTCATATAGGCTAATACTGTTAAGTTGTTATTCTGTGTTTCTATAGGATATGTCTATGGGGTTTTTACGTTTAACCGTAAAAATAATAAGATTATAGGCTTTGACATTGCTTAAAATAAAGCAACTGCGGAATATTTTGACAAAAAGACTCAAAACTGCAGGGACTAAATCAATGTATCAAGCGAACAGAAACCTGTTAAAACAATTGCTGGACTGCACTTATCTTGTTGTGAATCCGCCAATTAGACCGATCAGAAAAGTTTGTTGTGAGAAAAATAATAACAAGTCACAATGTTTCTCTTTGCAGGAAGAGCCACGTTTTGGAACTACCCCACTAGCTATGCTGGCTGCAACTTGCAACAAAATTGGCAACACCAGTCCTCTTACCACTTTGCCAGATTCGAGTGCTTTCTCAAAAGGTGGATTTCATCCGTGGAAAAGATCCTCCTCCAGTTGTAACCTGGGCTCCAGTCTCCCCGGGTTCACGGTGGCGACGAGCCGCGCTTCGACGGGACTAACTACAAGTAGTGGCACCGGCAACAGCGCGTTCTGCTTAGCCTCCACCTCCCCGACCTCGTCTGCATTTTCCACAGACTACAGCGGTCTGTTCTCCAACTCTGCCAGCGTTACATCTCAAGAGTCTGGACAATCAGCATTTATATCAAAGGTCCACACGTCAGCAGAGACTCTGTACCCCAGGGTGGGAATGGCACACCCGTATGAGTCGTGGTACAAGTCCGGTTTTCACTCAACCATCTCTGGCGATGTTGCCAATGGGGCGTCAGCTTGGTGGGATGTTCACACCAACCCTGGCTCGTGGCTAGATGTCCAAAATCCGGCAAGCACGCTCCAGACGTCCCTGCACTCTGGGACACCCCAAGCCATACACTCTCAACTGGGCGGCTACAATCCAGATTTCTCCACGTTGACCCACTCTGCGTTCAGCTCCACTGGCATAAGTCCATCTGCGTCCCATCTACTGTCAACCAGCCAGCACCTGTTAACACAGGAAGGTTTCAAAACAGTCATTCCGACTTACACAGACGCGTCGGCCGCGAACGCCATGATTTCAGGTGCCAGTTCAGGAATAAGTAGCTCTTCAAGGTCATCCAGGAGGTATTCCGGGAGAGCAACGTGTGACTGTCCGAACTGTCAGGAGGCTGAGCGACTCGGACCTGCAGGGGCAAGCCTGCGAAGAAAAGGACTTCACAGTTGCCATATTCCTGGTTGTGGCAAGGTGTATGGAAAAACATCTCACCTTAAAGCGCATTTGAGATGGCACACTGGCGAGCGGCCTTTTGTCTGCAACTGGCTATTCTGTGGTAAAAGATTCACTAGATCCGATGAACTGCAGAGACATCTTCGCACCCACACTGGCGAGAAAAGGTTTGCTTGCCCGGTGTGCAACAAGCGCTTTATGAGAAGTGATCATTTAAGCAAGCACATCAAAACGCATACTGCCGGTGGCGGAGGCAAAAAGGGGAGCGACAGTGACACCGACACCAGTAACCTGGAAACTCCGAGATCCGAATCCCCCGAACTTATTTTAGATGGTGTAAATCCCAGAATTACGGTTAAAGATCCATCTGACGAGCCCTAGATCTGCTCAATAGATCTCTCCCAAATATCATGCGTATTCAAAACTGCACAGCATTGAAAACGGGTCTATCTGAAGGACAGTAATGGGGAAAATATTTCAGGTGGCGTTTGCAAAGCTAAAAAATCATTTTCTTCACATACATTATGAATATTTGATTCTCAAGAGAAAATTATTAAATCTATGAACATTCGAAGACAACTTAAAATGTCATGGATCTTTAGGTACTGACGGTGCGCAGAACCTGTTGAACTTGGTTGGACAATGTAAGTTACAACTTGTATAGGATATGATGGCTACTATGTGTTATTTTTATGTAAATGTTATAATTGTTTAAATCGTGTTTGGTATCCTGAAAATCAGGGAGTTTACTTTCGACGCACTTTGTGGATATGTATGTAAACAGCTTTTTAAAAATTGGTTAACCTTTTTTTTCCTTTGCTAAAAATATATAAATGTTTACCTGTATAAAGTCACACGTATAAGCCTTTCATTTGATCATAATTAAAACATCTTTTAAAAAAACGAAGCTGTAGCCTATTGTGTGATAGGCCTAGATTTGGTCATTTTATTACATTTCTTTGGGCCAGAATAAAAATATATTGATAAATGGACATTTTAGGATTTTCTGACCAACTGCAGAATATTCAGAAATACTTCTTTAATCTTTTTTTGCACCTTGACTTTGACCATATTCTCTATGGAATAAATCAATGGTTAATGCCCCGGAAAAGACATTTCATGCCTAAATGAAAATCTTGTTAAATGCTATTAATTATTACTTGGAGCACATCGCAGCCCCATGTGTCTTGTATTTGCGATTAGGGATTCGTGTCTTATCAAATATCTAATTAATCTCGGAGACATCTTTTGTTCAGCTTCACTTTATCTAGGGGTTTCCACGGGGGTTTGATGACAAAGGTCGCTGAATATTTATTCTAATTGTCCAAATTAACTGCTTTAATTTGCATACCAAACGGTGGGCCAAGAATAAGGAAATGGCATCTTTCTCTCTTCTAAAATCCACTAGATGTTATGGGAACAGTTTTTAAACTTCTGAAAAGAAGGGGCAAAAAGCCACATGCAAATGTTGAATTTGAAATGCTCTTTGCTCAGCGCAGTCAAATGGTGCCTGCATGTTATTTGAATATCAGTGGCCCCGTATTGAAAGGGTTCAAGGATGCTCACTGACTTCTTTGTGCTAAACCAGTGCAGCGTCCGATTGTGAAAGAAAAAGCCGGGGAATAATTACAGCATGAGTCCAGTCCTGGGAATACGTTGGAGAGAAGCATCTCATCCACACACCCCCTTTTTTGAAGATAAAGTTAAATTGACCAGAAGGCAATAGAGGAAAATTATTGTCATTTCCTTTGTGAAAATGGCTTTAAGGAAACGGACAGTGAAAACTATAAAATTACAACGCCAAAAAAAAAAATACAGGTGCGATAAATATATATACATAGGCCTATATCAAAATACTTGAATATTAAATATTAGGCCACATATAATGGAGTATGCTGCCAAATATTAAGTTAAAAAAACACATTTCTGTGTCTTGAAATTGAATTGTTTAAACTCGTTAGGCTATTTGTTCGTTTTATACAGACAAAACAAAAAACAGAACAAACATAGAATATTTGATTTCCTAC
>JAOEHI010000014.1:3285721-3317292 GCA_025447815.1 Percopsis transmontana
GGCGGGTGGGGGTGGGTGTCGGCCGGAGCCTGTGTGTCTGGGCGTGGGGGGGGGGGGGCCGGATTTCTTGCTAATTAATGCCGAAATTTCAAACAGTATAATACATTTATTACAGCCTATATAAAGATGTCAATGATGTTAGCATCATCGTAACTTGAAAATGAAAAAAAAAAAAAGAATCTCTCAGATGCTTCTTTTAGTTATTTTATTTTTGTATCCAGAATGAATACATGCATTTAAAAAAACACACACATACAAAGTCCTCTATTATAGGCCTACTAACGGAACAATATGTAGCAGAAATTTGATAAATAAAAAAATATATATCAAAGAAAAATGTTTAAAATACGCTTTAAACGTAGGCTACATATTTTCAAATGTAGGTTCAAATAATTTCCAATTCAAATTAATAATTTCATGTAGACAGCGATATGAGCCAAAACAACGTAAGTATTTCTACTAATGCAAGTTATTTTCTGTTCACTGCTGCCCTCTACTGGAAAAAAATAATACAATTTAACGGACATCGCACATGTAAATGAGCACACGTTTTTATTGTTGTTCTTGCCAAATTAAAATATCCCTTAGAAGATTAACCAAAAAGACATTTTGAACATTGCAGAGTGTGTCCAGCAGGAAGCACAAATACAGTACTGGGAAATTCAGGGCATCTTCTATGTTCGATCTCGGCTCCTCTTTCTTCTGTCCCTACTCCTGCTCCTCCCATTCACAGCCCTGTCCTGTGTCCTACCTCCGTCCCTGTCCCTAGTGTGATGCCTGTCTTTACCTCCATCATCCCTGTCTCCCTCACGGCTCCGGCTGCTGTTCCGGCCGGCCCTGGAGCCTCTGGCTCTCTGCGTGTCCTCGCTGTGGGGTCTGTTCCTCTCCTGACCCAGCTCCAGCTTGCTCCTTCTCCCTGGGCTGTGCTGCCTCTGGCTCTCTGTCCCTGCATTTCTGTTATCTCGGGCCTCTTCTCTAGGCCTCCTCTGTCCAGCACGAGGGCTCTGTGACCTGCTCCTGCGAGAAGAGCCCTTGTTATGACTCTTGACTCTCGCCTCACTTTCTGTGTCACTCTCCTTTCGGGATTCTCGTTTCTTGCTCTTCGTCTTTCGCTTCTGACTCTTGGACTTGCCGTGGTGGCTTGATTCTGAGTCACTATCACTGCTGCTGCTGCTGCTACAACTGCTGCTAGAGGAATCACTGTCACTACTCTCCTGCTTTCTCTTCTGCTTCTTTTTCCCTTTCTTCTTTTGCTTTTTGCTCTTCTTTTTCTTTTTCTCCAGCCGGTCCAGTTTCCTGTAGAACCGGAACATGCGTAAGCACTTTCTATAGACTATACGCGCCTCTCTCTGATTTGTAATGAAACATTTGAATATTGTTTTTTTTTAGTAGTAGAAATATTGAATTTCAAACAAACATAAGATTTTGTGGTGAAAATTTTATATAACATTCATACACCTACATTTTTTATTAAGCCTCATTTTCTGCAAACAAATGTACACTAAAATCTTTTAGTTCTACAATTCAATAGATAATAGTACACATTAAAGTGCATTAAATACAGTTTTAAATGTATAGCTTTTTTTTTCTTTTTAGGCATGATGAAAATAAAGCAATAATACAGATTGTTATGCATTTTTCCCTTTACCTGAGGAGCTTCTGTTTCTGCTTGGTCGACAATGACTTCAGAAACTCTACCTCAGGGTCTTGCTCTTCCTCACTGGCAACATACTCCTAGAGACGCAGCCCGGCAAAACCACAGGAGTCAATGGAATTTCAAGACAGGGAACGAGGAGCAACGCATGAAAATCGATATACCCCTTTAATCCCACAAAACATTTCAACCAGTGTCATCAGTTCATACCAGTTGGCTGCTTATACTCAAATAGCTCAGTGTTTTACCCCACACAAAACACTTTGCAGCAATCGTATAGGCGAAGGACATTCTGGAGATATTGTTAGTCTTTCTCTTTTACGCAAGGTGTGTGTGTGCGTAGGGGGGGGGGGGGTGACTGTCTGTATAGTGTGTGTGGTGAATGGGCAGGGTGAGAGAGATGATTACCTGCGATGGATCACAAACAGTAGCATTTCTGCCAAGGACACATTTTTTCAGGGCAAACCCACTGTTTCGCATCTCCGCCATTAACTCCGAGGGGTGCATCGACGGACCTGTTAGCACAAATCACAGCCTCAGAGTCCCATTGATGTCAGCCTATGCCAACCACTACCTTCCACAGTAGGAATTTCAGGGGCGGCTTTGTTAACAGAATAGGACATCAAATCAACTCACTCTACTTCCGGCTGAGCAAATCATACAATATCATTCTCCACTAAAGCAGCAGTTAGGAGAATCAGAATACACAATAATTGCATTTTTCTCTCAGGCACAGGAGGGGCACAATTTCCACACTCCACCATCAACACCACGCACTGGACTCTGCCAGAGTAAACACATTACTTGACTACTCAACTCGCTGATTGCAGGAGTCTGAATCAGGAAAAGACTGAAATCTAGCCAAATACCAGAGGGGGGATACAGTGGTTCTACCTGCTGCCATCTGTGACAGACAAAAGACTAACCCCCCCAGCTGAATACAATAACAACAAAGAGATGTGCTTTGTTTGCTTGAAACAAACTTGTTCTCCAATGTTTCCATTGAACATCGTTTATGTCCAATGTGCATTTCCTTAAAACCAATAAAAAAAACAAAGTTTAAAAAACAAAAAAAGAGGAGAGAATACTACAAAATTCTCATAATGGGATAATTTAAAGGTTTAAATTGAAAAAAATGTATTTAACAAATATAAATTTTTTCTGCTATTATATTATGCCATTAGAATAACTTTGTGGAGGCTGTGTCTCAAAATGTTTGAAAACCACTGGCATAGTTTATATACAGTGCTAACATTTGAGCTACCTGCTGTTTCCTCGGTAGCCACAGAGCTGGCATTAATACCAGACAGCCCATAGAGAGGACACTCTCTGTCCGTGTTCACATGGCCCCACTTGCGACATTTAATGCACCTCACATTTCGCACCTGGGAATTAGAATGCAATAGAAATCATTCATTTAAGCAAATTCTAATTTGACACAATTTCCCACAACTATATATGATGTTCAAGATAAAAAATAAATAAAAATCACATTCTGTGTATGCAAACTAAAATGAACACTATGTTCATCTCCTCAAAACCAGCCACACAAGTCAAGGGAGGGGAGGGGGGGGGTAGACACACCTGGATTCCAAATGGCTGATCTCTGATATTCATGTCATCCTTTGCATATCTATTTAGAAAAAGGTGATTAACAATCTATATAAACAAACCACAAGCTTTTTACTAGTGAACATGTGAGTGTAAAAGATGCAGTATTTACTTCTCTCTTGGAGCCACCTTTTGCCACTCAAACCTGCACTCTGACTCCCCCTCCTGATGAAGAGCATTACAAGACGAAACATAAAACATTTAACTATAGTACCTAAATGGAAAATATAACAATTATATTGGTGCAAAGTGTTGCAAGATAAGGCTATTGACTTTACCTCCTTTGTTTCCTCTTCAAGCAATGGACAGTTATGATGAACAAAAAAATATATAAAAATTAAGAATTGTATTTTCAGATTTGACAATAAATTTACCATGTTTAGAAATTGTTAGCTATAATGAATGTAAAAATGTACCTTTGGATGCTCCAGGTGGAGCCTCATACATGAAATTGAGGCCATTTTTAACGCGATCATCCCCCATTAACACTCTAGTGGAAAGCATGAGCACACAAGTTAAATATCTGCACAATGAATTGCAAATTAAATTGCAAATTTAGCCTTCATTGTAAGGATCAAACCAAAAGGTACAATAATGTCAATAACCTATTACCATACATTTGTATTTTTCAAGGCTACAACCTGAAATGTCCATAAATGTCCATAAATAACTTGTGTTATGGTAGGTTACTTTACCTGTTGTTGTAAGTGTCCTGTTCTTTTAGATAGGCCTGCATAAGATCTTCTTGCTTGTTTTTTTCGAAAGTGAGTTTCTGTTCTGCTATCCATACCTATAAAACAGGGATTATAGAATTTTAATGTAAACAAATACATTATTTTTTACCAGTTGGAGTGTCTTCATGTAAGATACACTATGTTAACGTATGACTAATAAAACCGATGAAGCGTAATGAGATACACGTTTTAAAATCCAACCATCTACACGTATTCCATGTTCCGTACTGGTAGTATTTATCAAGTAACTAAGTCCTACTTATGTGACAATCAGAATTTGCCAGCTATCAAAATATTGTAGGTTAACGTTGGCTGGATTTAGGCTAACTAACATGCTAACGAGTGGTTAGCTAGACGACTACGGTGGTCTGCATAAGCAAATACACTCACCTTTTTAATATTTGACTTGGACGCAGGATGGAAATCCTTCTTACACATAAAATTTGCAAATGATTTCCCCATGATTGCAAAATGCCAGCAGCGTAAAATACAATTTCAGAGTTAGCTCTACAGCTAGCGCTACCTCTGATGCCGCAACGACGTAAACAAACGCAGCCTACGTAAAAATGAAGACCGTTTCATATTAGTTCCCTGATTCTTTAGGCGAGGAAGAGTAGATATCAATGGCGGAAAAGAAAGAATTCGTCCCAAACTACTTATTTCCTTTTAAATGTAGGAATGATTAATGAATTTGGGATTCAGTATAAATTATAGACCAATGATCACCCAAAGCAAGATTTCATAACGGTTTAGTCACAAATTACATATGAACAATCAAAAGTTGAACTACTTATGTAATATCTAATTAAAAAAAAAATTATTCTGACACGAGTGTTGTGTGTAATCTGTTTGTTTTACTAAATTCAATAGTTTGAGGTAGTTTTCGGTGGAACGCAACCAATATGTAAGTATCTTCATCGCTGTCGTTTTACTGTAACTTATTGTTTCCGGGTCAAGAAAAGCCAGCGTACTGCGAACTTTGGCCTTCTGTGTGTACATAGACATCTGGGATAACCTGAAATGAAAGTTAGAATAATAGACGAAACTTAACAGTACCAATCCCAACTTGCTCCACAGATACGCACACTATAACTCTACTCATGTCTACACATTTTAGGTAGCCTACTTTCGATGTGATAGATTATTATGTAAACAGTGCAACTCAGGTTAGTAGGCTAGTCAATATTTTAATGCACTGGCTAGATTGTCACACTCGAATTATGATGTGATTGGATTATTAATAAATATACGGCTTACTTTTGTTACCACAGCTTGTTTATTTTTCACAATGTTTCCAACGTCTTGTGATACCTTTGTGGCTCTGCCTCCCTCCACTGAGGGGGATCGTATAGTATTCGGGAAAAACTCTGACAGGCCTTGTGATGAGGTCCAGGAGGTGGTATACTTTCCTGCCAGAGACCACGCTGCAGGACAGAAAGTCGAGGTAGGTGTAACTTTCTGTGTTCCAGGTTGGTCTTTTACCCATCGTTATCTTTTTTATTCGTTGATTGTCTGGTTTTCTTTTCTTTTATATTTCACTCAATTGAAAAGTGCACATACATAACGATAGAGGAAGCCGCTCACACCTATGCAGTTGTTTTGAGCCGCCCAGCCTGGCTCTGGGGGGCCGAAATGGGGGCGAATGAGCACCAAGTGTGTATTGGAAATGAAGCAGTATGGGGTCGAGAGAGTGCAGATGGGCCGGAGGCTCTTCTTGGCATGGATCTTGTCAGGTATATTTTATTTACATATGTCACCTTATCAGAAGTTAAATAGTGATGTTCTTGGTTAAATGTTTTACTGCAATACAGTTCAAATTTCTTGAATTACTTGATGATGAATTATACAGTACAGAAGGCTAAAGTAATATTGCTGCTGTCAAACTCTTGTTTAAAGATCAGTTCACAGCGATGAAAGCACCATCACGGATAAAACAGTATGTCTCTCGTTTACAGACTTGGACTTGAGAGAGCCGGCACAGCTGAGAAAGCTGTGGATGTAATTACTGAACTCCTGGAAAAATACGGCCAGGGAGGGCCCTGCATGGAAGATCAGTGTGGGTTCACATATCATAACAGCTTCCTCATCTCAGACAGAAAGGAGGCATGGCTGCTGGAAACATCTGGGAAATACTGGGCCGCTGAGAGAATTGAAGGTATTCAGAGGCAGATATACAGATACATGAACATAAGGGCACAATATTCAAACTGGGATCATTCTCAACATTCTCAAATGGACAGAACACTTTTCCTAGATCACAAACATATACTGTAGCGTGTATTGTTAGCTAGCAGGTATGTAGGTCTTTAAATAATGTTTTGCCCTGCCCTAGATGGACATCGTAACATCTCAAATCAGTATGGGATAACAGCCAAGATAGACAAGGAGCATCCTGATTTGAGGGAATATGCTCGAAACAAAGGCTGGTGGGATGGGAAGACACCTTTCAGCTTTGCTGAGGTCTATTCCTTTATGACTACAGCCAGAATAGAAGCCTCTGCCAGCCGATACTTTGAAGGGAAGAACTTGCTGGAAAGAAGCAATGGTTGGTAAACGAAATATTTACGAAATGTAAATTAAATAAAAAACACTTTCAATCAGTGTATATTGAGATATAGATAGATAGATAGATATACAGATATACACAGGCACACACAAAACGATTTCCAACTGGTGTTTTCTTTTCATTCCTAAAGGACATATTACTGCTGAGACAATGATGAATATTCTTAGGGATAAGGATAGTGGCATAAACATGGAGGGAGCATTCATGACAACAGGAAGTATGGTGTCTGTCATACCCAAGGATCCTGCTTTGCCAGGGGTACACTACTTCACTGCAACTCCGGACCCTGAAAGGTACAGCGTTACATTTTGTAATGGATCTTAATTTGAGTGGTTATGAACCAATGTACTTAATTGTCCTCTTTTGTGACAGGTCTGTTTTCAAACCTTTCATCTTTGTGAATGACATCAAACAGTTGAAGCAGACCTGCTCTCCCAGCTATGGTCTAGATGACCCTGTTAAACAGGAACCTCGCTTCCAGAGCAAGCCGGATCGCAAACACCCATTGTTTATCAAGCATGAAGTTGTGGCTGCCATCATTGAGACTACTAAGGTTAAAAAGAACTACAGTAGTAACATATGAACCTGCAAATTATGTAATGGTAGAAATTGAATAAATTTTTAGTTTAAAATTATTTCTGTTCTTACATTAATTAATTTAGTGTGATCTGCGTTTTTTCTTTCTCTTAGGACAGGGGAAAGAAGATCATGCAAAATATGAGGCAGCTAGAAAAGCAGAAGATTGATGAAATGGAGAAACTTCTTTCAACTGGTATTGACGACTCTACACTTGGGGTTAACCTGTTCTCAAACTCTGTCCAGGAGGAGATTAGTGTGTATAGCAATTGACATCTCTTTCAGTCAGCTTCACAGGTTGAAAAAAAAAAAAAAAAAAAAAAAGCTGTATTTTTATTATTACAGTATTGTACAGTACATGCCTGTATAAATACCAAGCCATAGAACAAAATCAATATATAAAAAAAAAACTGACATTTCTCAGCTTGATAAACAATAAAGCATATAGATTTCTGCAATGTTAAACTTTAATTAAATTAGAGTAAATGTAATGCAGGATAATAAATATTAAATTCAATACGCTTCAAACATTCTTTTTCAAATCAATACAAGGAATTATGAATCTATTACTTTAATAACATTAAAAAAGTAACAAACATTCAATCCTGTGGTTCTGTAAGCTCCCTAGTATTTCCAAGTAACCAGAGAGAAAATGTATGACACCAAATTATCTTGGACTATCGAACAGTCAAAATCTATAAAGTATAATAATGTGATGTATGATTAATACCTAATTAATTAAGTTACAGTAAATGCAGCTCAAATTTAATTTATCAGTTGTAGATAGAAAGATGTATTTCAAATCCCTGAGGTTTTTTAATTTATTTTGAGGCCATACTATCAGAGGTATTTTTTCAAAATAAAACAATGACCATAGACATACAGTATGCTGTCATTATTCAAAAAAAAGTAATAATAAAACATGTCAGTGCTAATAGCCAAATTGTGCATGCATAACAATGTATGCAAAACTTTTAGAAAGCAGCTTTCCAGTAGAAGATTAGGCTTGCCTGAATTTTTATCCAGTTAACGACCATATATATATATATATATATATATATTCCCTTAAGGTTTAACATTGTTTAAATGTGGTTGCTTCAAATGATGTAGCTGTTCTCTACACTTAAAGCCATACACTACCATGTGTCGTTTCTGGATTATTCCATTTTTATTTACAGTGTCCTGTGCATTGCAAAGCCAAGCCCTCACTTTGCTGTATATGAGGTTAGCCCTTATACTTTATATTGTGAAGCGGTAATACAAGCTGCTGTCCTGGAAACCATATTCCTCACGAATGTGCTGTAGCACACCACCCTGCTGTAGCCGTGTCCCATAGAAAAGTCCCTCACCTCGGCCCTGTGCCAAGCCCACCTGCTGGAGCCAGTCCACAAGCTCGCTGCCTAGAAAAGTGTCTACCGTTGTCGTCTCCCCACACCTACAAGTCAGGAAGTATTCACCAAGCGCCAGTTAAAGTCTATCCATGATATTAAGTAGCACAGGGTGGTAGAAATTATTGTGAAAACAGAAGCACGACAAAGGCACGCTTAGCGAAGCACATGCAATAAATGGAAGCTCATGTATACTTTTTAGACTTGAGCCTCACAAGTGCAGTTTCAGAGGCTCACCTTCTCTTTTTAACAATTTCCTGAATACACTGGTCCTTGTGGTATTTGGTGAACTGGGAGCAGGTCATCCTGACCTCGTCAGGTAAATCAGTCCACGGCTGCTCTTTACGCTCCTTTCCGTACCACAGGCTGTGCATCCTAAACAAGGTTCATGATAACATTTCCTTAAAGCTTGTGTGTGCGCACAAGTGATTTTCCGTATTCAACAACATCATAACTGTCAATTACCTTTTCTTAAATGGAAGCACAATTAAATGCTTGTCCAGACCAAATATCCCAAAGGAAAGAAATCCCTAGATACAGAAAACATAATTCATAGCAATGCCAAGAATCTGAATATACAGTACAGCTGACCTTGGGATTCTTAGGAAGGCCTACCTGCCCAAAGTTGGTCACAGCACAGAAGAACTGCAGCTCGAGGTACAGTTTGCCAGGAACATGGTTAAAGAGCAACCACACAGAGCTGGCAAGATTCTATTCAGTGAAACAGAAACATGTAGATATGAAAAAATAAAATAAAAATCTACCTGGCTCGGATAACTCTTTCCTCTATACAAGACTCAATAAGACAAACTGTCAATAGTTTCACAAGAAATACAGAATGATTTTAAAGTCTGAGCCCATTACCAAGATCTGTTCATTTTTAAACAAATGCAATCTCCTAATATTGAAATTTCACAAAATTAAATAGGAAATTAAGAGCAAACACAATGTCCTTAGTAGGGCTGTAATACATTATTTTCATAATCAATCTGTTGATTGTTTCTTTGATTAATCTGTGTGATTACATTAGACTATAAAATGGTAGTAAAAGAAGGTAAGACAAACTCAGAAATTGACTTTTTTGATACATATTAAATTGTCTTGACTTATCTTGTCTTGAGATAAAGTAAATACATTTTATTTTAAATTTTGATTAATGATGAAACCAATAGTGGGATAGCCGCTAGGAAAGATATACAGGGAAAGGGAGAACATAATGGAAAGCGAGATACGAGAGAAATATGGAAAGAGATAGCAGGTAGTAGACCCAGACTTTTGGAGCCTACTATATTTGGTCTAACTTATTATTTTGAAAGAAAATAGTATAGTTTTCATTTGCATCTTCTCATATTCCATTAAAATTGTACTCAACACTAATGGAAAACAGTATTGGAAAACAAACTAGCCCAATTATTTTGTTTGCTATGTCTTGGGCTGCACACTGATGTAACGACTCATTTACTAGGAGAAGTTATATGTGGTGGTGTGCTTACAGCTAGCAAGCCGACAGTCAGAAGTAGACATAGAATCGCATGACGGGCCACTTGTCTATCTGTAACTTCTTGAAGCTGCTCCACTTGGACAAGTAGACAGTCGGCTGACTCGCAACTGGTCCCACAGTGACCTACAGGGGGCAGCTTTGTTTAATTTAACTGACAGTAACAGTATTAGGTGAAGGATGCAAATTAAAAATTATTCAACAGTATTCCTGTAAATTTTGACTAAATGTAGATTTAATTTTTTTCCCAGTTAGGTAAAAATGTAAAACAGAAAAAAGGTAGGCTGAGCTTTTACATTTTACAATAAGCCAACCCGATACTCAGTGCTGACCAAAAACATTACACAATACCTGTGGTTGATGTGTCATTCGTGCTTGTGCTGATAATCATATCAGGCATGGGCTGATGTGGTGCACAGTCGCATATCAGGCACTCTGATACAAGGAGAACAAGAAAGAAACCTGATGAAATATCACCTCACTGGGCACAGTAAAACTATGCATATGTACATGGTAAATGTTGAGCCAATGGGATAAGAGTCAATTGTTTGGCCAGAAATTCTGCTGAAACCAAATATTTGTTGTTTTGGAAACCATCTAACACCCTTTCTCCTAAGGAAAAAAAAATCTGCTTCATTCTAATTTGATTCAATATGGTGTATTCATAGAGAAACTGACACCTTACTAACAATTTATTTCAAACCTATTTGCCATTATTGGTTTGATAGCACTTTTGATTGACATGTTGACTTTGACATGTTAGACTCAAACTATAAACACTTCTTTTCTCAGGTTATGGCTCAAAAGGTTTGAAAACCGGCACTCTAGTGCACATCTACAGTAACATCTCCGTGTATTATGCTGAGGTGTACATGTCGACATGAAGTACCGCTGTTGATGCTTGGTGAGGAGATGGCTGGCTGAAATGTTGGAGTCCTGCTCTCTGGCACATTTTCAGCGCTCACATTATCTGTGGTTAATGTAGGCTCTCTCTCCAGGACTTGGTAATTGGACTCCCAGCTTCCTCTACTGAGCCCCACAAGAGAAACCCCTCCCAGCAGTATACTGAGAGAGAGTACAACTGCGTTGCAGATTATCTGGCAGGGAGCAGAGATATAGTTTACTAGTCTGCAGAGAACGTGCAGGGGTACAATAATAGTTAACACATTTCCACGGACCAGTAGTAATTAATATCAGGAGAAGACTGAACGGTTACCTGTGGTCTGCCATAAAATAATGAAGCATCAATTGTGTGAGGCATTCTTTCCCCAGAAATGAGCAATACCGCAGTAACTAATGCAGGAACCCTGTTTAAATAACAATATAAAACAATACTAAAAAACATACAGGAGCTATTTGAAAACATGCAATGCAAAAATATATTTCAATTTCATGCAGAAAAAGAAAGATCTAATCTGTAGTCTACTGCTGTAAGTAACTATAATATTTTTTTGATAATCAAATTAATTAATTTTCCTGAACCCAAACAAGCGTCTTGAAATGTATTAATTTTTCTCCACCAGTCTAAAACATAAGTTTTCATTTGATAACATGGAACAAATACAGGTATTAACGTTTTGCAGATTTTGTACTGTGATGTAATAATAATAATAATAATAATAATAATAATAATAATAAAAATAATAATAAGTGGATATTGTTATGGCAATGTAATGTCTAGAGTTGCAGCTAGGGATGGCGCCCCACTCCCTACCTCCCTCCCGTTCTACGTTGTGTGTGTACTAACCACTGGCCTGCAGCCGTCCCCATCCCCAACTCAGCATAACGATCGCCAATCAGCATAACGGCCGAGAGCCTGTTGTTTGTATTTATATTAAGAATAAAAGATGGAGCTTGAGATTATGGTTAAATTCTGTGTTTCTGTTTAGTCTGCACTTGCACTCACCACACAACCCCCTGACAGGCAACAAACCAGCAAACAAGTAAATGTGTATATTGTTTCTACATCAGTTACGGTGCAGTGTCTACACAGCTGGTCTACCCATTTATGATTAATGAAATGTTTTGAATCCGACAGCTTTAAAACTCCTAATTCTAGTGTTGGGAAATTGCTGTCCATATTTCCAAATCTAGACCTACTTGTTCAAAACACATAGCCATGCTATGCCTCGGTGAATTTGCACTAGCAAACCAGCTAAGTCTAATTTCTTTGTTGTGTCTGTGACTGTGACTCACCCCCAGCCTATAATCCCCAGGATTCCCGGTGAAACCTTTAGCTCATCATTCTTCTTCAGTAGTACAAGGGAAAGAGTTATTAAACCTAAAACAATAAGCGTAATACAATTAGTCACGCCAATTTTACAAAACATAAATATATAAAAAATGTTAATGGGTACAATTCTGCATATAGGACATACCTGGCCATATGCAAGTACTGTAGAGTGAGGTATATAACAGTGTGAATGTTAAAACCTCTCCAATGAAGATATCTTTCCTCACCACAAAGTTCCACAGGATCATTCCAACACATGTTAGAAACTAAAGGCATAAGAGAGATAATATAATGTTAATAAATAAAGAACATATCAAACAAATATCAGAATATGTTGTATGTACTCTTTTTTTTAATTTCATAAATGCAAGAAATGCTTTAGAAGGGACGGCATTGAGTAATATGAGTATGGAAGGTGTGCACTCACCTGTGCTATGAAAAGGTTGACTGTAAACATATGAGGTAGTCTGTTAAATTTCTTACTTAGAAACATGACGGCTATTGTCCAAACCTATCCCAAAAACACAGTAAATTCTTCATTACAACTATGATAGTGTATGCACGCATTGTTTTATAAATAGTAATAGCAAAGTTGTTAAGAGGTATATAATATTAAAAAACATTTTAGGGAAAATTTAATTAGGGTTGGAGATGGCGTATTTAAGAAATAATGAAGGTAAGATAAAATCACAAGTTGCTCCTCATAAAACAGGCTTTACATAGTTTATTTATGCTAACAATGTTTTGATAGTTCCTTAAAAACATGTAAAGAAAGTTAAATGAAATGAGGAAGTCTAAGCATCTGCTGTCCCACACTTCCTCCTGGAAACAACCACCCAGACAGACAAATTCTGTTATGGTCAAAACTTGTACTTAAAACTTGTACTTAAACCCCACATTAAAGTAAAAAATGTTGCTTGTGTTCTTTAGACAGCATTGGCTAACATAATGTTCAACTACCCAGTTTAACTATTAATAAGTAAACAAAGGAAATACCCCAATATGAATCGTGTGAACTTGGATAATGACAGTTCTGCTTTCACAATCCCGTGGTTGTGTACTCACCAGAGCAACTAAGCTCACAATGCTTATGTTAAAGCCAACACTCAGAAGTGAATCCATCAAATGCTCAGGATCCATCCCAGGGATTGTCAGGAGCCAAGCCGAAACATACATTATTGGAGCAGAAAGAAATGTGCTTATTACCATCCCAGACGTAACCTGTAATAGGAAGATTACAGAGATCACTTTACAACAGAATATGTACACAATCTCGAGTATTTATCTAAATACAGATAGATGGGCAACTCACAACTTCTAGCTCCATATTATAATGAGCGGCGTAGATAGCCACACTTGGTGCAGTGGGGAAGACGCCATAAAGAAAGGCATAGTTGGAAAGGCCTGACTGGTTGACAGAGTTGCTATTGTCCAACAGATCCACCATGTCTTTACAAATGAGAGGCATCACTAACCTAAGAGGAAGCCAAGCAAATGTGGGATTATATTTAAAAGCAAAGTAACAATTATTGTAATACATTCTCCCAACCCCACATAATACAGTGTCTACAAAGTCTATGGTATAAGGAATGTTTGAGTCATCCAAAACCTGTCCATAATTTTCCCCATGTCACAAATCCATTAACAAGTTGTTTGTTTTCAATTAAATAATGAAATAAGAATGTCTAAATATTTGACATAATTTTCTTTCATATCCTCAAAATGGAAATAAATCACCTTTCAGCTGGAAATCCACTGCCCTAACTACTAAGTTTAATTTCCCTTTTACATAAAGTATATTGTTATATTAAAGATATGCATTAGAACTGGAGTTGGATGAATAACTTTTTGTTAATCTTAACAAAATGTCTTGATTTGTGTTCAGATACTGTATATCAGAGTAATTAGTTTGTGTTCGCTTTTTGTGAAATTATGAAACAAACTCCACTGTACTTGTCAGAAAAAATATTCATTTTCAGTTCCAAACATTCCACTTACAGTTTTGCTGTGATAAGCAATATCAGCGCAACGACCGTGGACTTGGTTAATTTCTTCAACTGGCCCACCATCGATAGACCCAGGTAGAACAAAGCTGCTCCCCCAAAAGAGCTGGCCAGGCCATCCACAAATTCCACCATGAAGGCTGGAATTCTTTGCTTTAAAACGAAGTGGCCGATAATGCCAATGACAACCATGAATACAATAGGGTTTGTTAGAACCTGTGAAACTACAAGTCCCATGATCCGAAGCTTGCTCTGCTGCCGTTCAGTCTGATTTTTCCACTTTTGGATCTCACAGAAAGCAAAGCCAATGGGATTCAACAGGACAAGGGACACAGGTGCTACCAAGTAGATGTATTGGAGGTACTCTGGGTTTGTGTCCCTGTACAGGGCCTCAACTGTGGAAAAGACCGACAGAGACATCCAAGGATCATAGTTAAACATTACAAGCCCTTAGTTGGATATACATCTGCTGACAATTCTTCCTGCAGCTAGAAAGACTGAACTGAATAAAGCTTTTCAATAATATAAACAAGCAGATAACAATTATGAGGTAAATGGACACATGCAAACATGATAACATTGAGAGTGGTTGAGGGTAGGCAATTTACTCACCAATAGGATATCCCAAAGCAAAATCATTACTTTGAGTGGCAAAGATTGAATAGAGACCGGCTTTACTAAAGCGACTTTCAGGACTGGCCACCAGTAAGGTAAGGACACAAACAACGAAAAACACAGACACTTTGGCGATGAGAATACTCCACAGAAATGGCCAGATGACATTACCAAAGTCCAAAAGTACCATGTTCTTAAATAACAATGCTGGAAGGGCAAATTTGGACACAAAATTTCCCAATCCTTGAGCTTGTGTGGATGTAATGATGTTTGTTCTCCCTGCGACGTATCCACATAATATTATCCCAAAACACTCCAGAAGAGCTGGAAAGAGCCTGTCAATTGACATTGTATTTGTGGGGTCTCTTCCATATGACAAGCTGCTGGTTCTGGGATTTGCTTCCATTGCGCTGGTCTTTTAAACGTCACCTCCTAGGCCTGATTCTGGGTTCATGTTAAACCAACTGTCCGCTGGCACTGTCAGATGACAAAGGACACATTCAATCAAACATGAATGGAGCTTCTCCAAATGTTCAAAAGGCTGGTGTCAGAGTAAGCTATGTCGCATAGCAAACAATGAAATGACAAATTGTTAAATTGTTGACTAAACAAAACGATTTATGGATTGTTAATGTGAAAGCACAATATGCATCCGATCTAATAGCCTACTGTAAGCTATGGTTGTATTTGAAGCCCGCGAATAATAATCAACGTTAGCTATTCAGAAAATAAATTCAGCGGTTATATAATTGGTTTCTCCTAAAACAACATCCTATAACAAGTAACATGTCCCAGCAACCCTTATGGCTTGTGATATTGTCACGGGTGTGTAGCAGGCAGATAAAACCTTTATTCTTTATCATAAAGGACAAGTGCAATCTATTGATAAACATGTCAAAGATAACCTGCTGTTTCATTGACATAACATGAAAAGTGACGACCCTGGAAATAAATGTACACTTACAGCATTAACTTTACGTCATGTCCACTTCAAGGAGCTCGAGTCTTATAAAATCATGTCGATCACGTCTTTCATAACTGCTGTTTTTACAGGAAGGACCGCGCCAATCAGATTTGGAGGAATTGAGAAGGGCGGAGTTTTAACGCTCTAATAATGCGCATGCGTAGTGCGCTTTTTATAAATGTTTTGGTTCTAAAATTAGGAAAAGATTAAATGTGGAAAAAAGACATCAAGAAAGGCGATGATTTCCAAATGTATTATATATTTATGTATTATTCAAAGAACAAATATAACAGCAAAAATAATCAGACTTGCTTTGTTACCCCCTTTTCAGAGCTTGTTTATTGGGCCTTTGCTATGGTTCCCACGTGCAACCTCTACGTCCTGTATAGATTTCGCATGAAAACATTCCAAGATTGCAGATAGATTCATAAGCAACTCACACAGCAAGAATTCGATGCTAACAACAATAACTTCCCCTCAAAACTGGAATTACCCTTTTTTCTCTAGCTCTGGGGCTAGTATATGATATAAATGTAACACATTCTAAAATGTATTTCTAAATAATAAAATAGTTAAACTTTTAAAGAGAAAATTAAGTACACAAACATTAAAATAGTACTACTTTGTTGCACAACTGCATACAATTATAGAATATACAAATAAATGTTACTTAACAAAATATCCAAATGCAAACAAACTGTTTTTTTTTTTTTAGAAAAACGTACAGGATGCAGTTTAGGCTGCAGGGAAACATTCAGTGTTTACTTGACAAAAACAAAACCCTCACTGATGACAGCTCAATGCAGCACACTAGAGCATGCTGAGCTCAATAAGTCGACCTGCAAACACTCCTAATGTGCCAATGAGACAAACTGCCATAAAGACACACAGCAGAATGTGATCCAACACCATGGCTACAAATTTCCACTCCTCAGCAGCCTACGGAAGAAGGAGAACATGTCACTTACAAAGGCTGTGGAGAATGGCTTGTGTGTTTTGTATTGTCTGACAGACTTACGTTGTTGGATTCCTCGTCCGATTTCATGGTTTCTGCAATGTACTTGACTCCTTCAATGGCGCTGCGCACGTCGGGATTCTTGGTAATGGGCGACTGGTAGGGGATAGCAGCAGCGGTGGGTTTGCCAGATATGTCTGAGATGTCAAAATCAGCACCATATATGTTCTTGTCCTGCTTCTCCTTGCTTGGGCGCTTCATTGTTGAGAAGAACATAATGTTTGGAATGGTTTCAATAAACACCTGCAATGACAACCATTAAAAGGTCAATGTTAGGGTACAACAGCACAACAGCAGGGTTATAATTAGAATAAAACTTGTTCTTTCAACATTTCTCCACTGGATGGCAATATAGCACAGTGCATTTCTTGGCTCTTGGTTCTAAATCCCGAATTCCAAGTGGGGACGAGCAGGTTGAGTCTAAAGCAGTCTAACCAACTCTTAACTGTAATGTTCATGTGACAAAGCTTCACGCTTCTATCTTTCAGGACCTTTGCCCACCTTGCGGACCCAGTCGGGCATGGTGTGAGTGCTTGGGGAGCGGTGGTGGGTGTTGATCACGATCACAGTGATGATGATGGAGGCGATGACGAAGACCATGGTGAAGAGCATGTACTTCCCAATGAGTGGCACAGCGCTGGAGGTGGAGGGGATCAGCTCAACAATGACCAGCAGGAACACAGTCAGAGACAGCAGCACAGAGATGCTGAGAGTCATCTTCTCACCTGGAGGACACATGACCTCAGTCGTAGGTGTAGTATTCAAAACAGCATTTAATTATTATTATTGTTAAGAATCATTTTCTGGTTGGATTTAAGTAGTCTTGAAATACTATTAAAGAATTATGAATTACTGTAAATATCACTGTAAAAATGATTTGTTCAACTTAACTGGGTTAATTTACAATGTCGCCTAAAGTCTACTGAAAGCTGAAATAACATTTATTCAAATGGAGTTGAATATATTGGAGTTGAGTATTTCATATCCTTCTTGACTTTTGCTTCAAGAAGTATATGAAATAATATATAAATCACCAGTAGAGCCAGAATATTACACAAAGTGTATCCCATGTATAAAATATGCTTCAGTCATATAACATTTTGAAAGATGACACAGTTTGTCTTTGTGTCTTTAACACACTTTTTACAAGGAACCACCTAGTCTGCAAACCATATTCTTGTTTAAAGACATCACTTTAGAAATATAATTGAAGAACTTCCTGGGACCAGGGTGGGGGTTGGAAATACTTTTTTGTCATCTCGCAATACCTTAACGTACAGCCCCAATCTAAGCAAAAGGATGAGCTGTTTCATTGAGATTCATCTAACATAAGCCTCCTCTAAACCATCTAAACGAGACTCGGCATGTTGTGTTTATACAAAATTGACTTTACCTGATTATGTACTGTCATCTTTGTATTAATAGGACACTTGATCAAGGTATTTACCCAAAAGGTTGTTTCTTTCCCAAGCCATGAAACACAATAAACAAAAGTACTGATACCGTTGCCTACAAATCGAATTATTTTCTTGTTCAGTGAAACCCATTAATCCAGAAAGAACAAGCACTGAAACCAACATCCCCTCCACAGGATCGTGTCAGCAGCCATATTAGAAACAGGCATCGAGTGATGTATTATACATTAAAGCGAGGGCCCGCTTGCAGGCGTGACAGCACAGAGGGACCCTGGGTAATGAGGCAAACCTCCATACTGGGAATATGACCAGATGTGCACAGGAGAACTGTAGTTTGTGCTCCAGCCAATAGAGAAATTCCTTTTCTGAGAGTCAGAATCAAAGGTAAGCCATTGAATAACAGTCAATGCCAGCTGATACATAAAAAAAGTGAATACAGTAAGCACCAATTTAATTGATGTGTTTTTAGATAGGTACATTAGTTGAATGTATTCATTGAAAGGTTGATTTAATTTAGTACATACCCATCTAATATATATTGTAGTCATTCTGCTCAGAAGAATTTTAATGCCTTTACAGTAATGGAAAATATTTAGAGACAACTGCATATTTTTAAAAATATAAATATGAATATAAATATGAATATAAATATATAGATATATATATAGATATAGATACATACTGTATACTGTATACTGTATATATAAATGTGCAGTGGCCTCTTACACCCTTACACCCTTGTATCAATAAGCCAACCTGTTATGAACTACATACAGTATGTCGCTGCACTGCTGTAACTGCTTACACATTCAGTGCTTAGCGAGATGTACAGCAATGTGACGTGAACGTACCTGAGTCTGTCGGCAGGTAGAAGACAAGGACGGTCAGGAAGGAGAACAGCATGCAGGGGATGATAACGTTGACGATGAAGTAGAGGGGCAGGCGCAGCATAAGGAAATGGTAGGTGATGTCCAGGTAGGGCGTGTCAGGGCAGCAGGCATAGGACACCCAGTGCTTCCAGCTGCGGTAGTCCTTCATCACCCACTCCCCGCTTTCCATGAAGTTACTCAAATCAGGGCGGTCACTGTCCTACAAGGACAAGTGATGAAGAGGTGTTCAAGGTACACTGTACACACTGTAACTTACTGTAACTTCAAACAAACATGCTCATTAGAGTAGGTGGCAACATTTTGGTGCTGCTTTTATATGTTTGGCAGGCTTGTGACTCTGCCAAGGGAGCTTCATTCTTTTTGGTTGTCTCAAGTTTGCAAATGAAAGGTGCACTCCCGCCCTATTCTAGCTCATACAAGCTTGCTTTGGCAAGGCTTTCTTCATTGGGACGCAGATTTTACTTTAATAAGATACGTTTGTTTAACTTACACATCAAAGTAGGTAAAAATAGGTTTGTTTTGCTACATCTTGACGATACATCACTAAGTGTAATTGGTCATGAAATATGTTACTATTATTACAGGATTGACAACAACAAGGTTGCCATCGTAGGTCCAGGTGCCCAGCTTCATACTGCAGTTTTGGAGGTCGAATGGGAAGTGAAGCACAATGATTTCACAGTAGCTCTTAAAGATGGCAGGTGGGTTCCATGTGATCATGCCAGTGTGCTCTAGCAGGACCTTGGTCTCGTGCACGATAGCAAAGTCCCCATCGGCACTGTGGGTATAAATAAACACAAGGGGCATCAACATGGGAGGTCATGTTAACACAGGGGGACGTCGGTGCCTGGGGCTGGGCATGGCTCAGCCATGGCTGCAGTCACACAACCAGAGGAGTCCGACCAACCAGAGGAAAGCCTGCACAGGTTGTTGTGGCAGCGGAGCTGGTTGTCAGGGAAAACAGCAGTGTGTCAGACGTAGCATATGTTGTGGGGGAATGTGCAAAACAGAGGCCAGATTTAGCCTGATGCAATCTGAGCTTCCACACGCCGCACAGAGCAGTACAGGAAAACGAGATCTCTAGACATAACTACTGTATTGTCTTCTTAGTCTCCCCAGTCTATTAGTGAGTTCAGTCTGGTATAGTAAATCACGATAAAAATATTTGATATATAAATACAGTATACAGTACTTAAGTGGATTACTTGTTGTAGAGAACAAGATCAGGACGCCAAATGTCAGTGGATGGAACTCTGATCTTTTTGATGCCACCATAATCATCTGGGTTCCATTGTAAGTTCACATCTTTCCATTGCTATACGGAAGACAGACAATAGAGAGGACACAAGTGAACAAATATAACATGGCTTCCGGTGAGTGTGGCATCATTTACATATGCTCTTTCCAGACAATATTGACCAAATAATGTAATTTTAACAAAGACTCCTGCCAAATAAATACATTGATTATTTAGCAATACTTAAACAAATAATAAGGTATAGCATTTAGCAGATGCTGACTTACAATTACATTGTTATATTACATGGAGCAGATAGGGGTTAGGCATCTTGCTCAAGGATGCTTACAGGTAAGCATACTCTGGGGCTTGAACCCACAACCTTATGGCTGGGAGTCCAACACCTAGACCACTAGACTATCCTGCCCCCTTGACATCAAATATTTCCAGAATTTCCAAGATAGAATATTTTTTATTTATTTAAACGCCCAATCCGTCGTTTCTGCGCCATCTCAGTTATGTTGAGTATTACAACAACAACGCGTTGAAAACAATCAATCACCCGCCCCCACTTTCAAAGCTCTAACCCCGGCTTTCAATCTCTGCACCGGGTCCCATACGGTTTTTTATAGCCTAGATATCTACCCATGTCCGATCTGAAACAACGTAGCTCGTATGAGTTTTCTGTGTCTCCAACGGCCAAACGAGAGCGATTTGTAAGTGAAAGTAAACCGTAAAGTAAACGTTAAATAAGAACGTGTATGGTGTTTACGGTAGGCTATGTTATAACGCCGCCATGGAGCAAACGTGGAGTGGGCTTTTAGATATTTTAAAAATTAAACTATTTTCAATATTTAATGTATAGGCCTACTTTAAATATTATAGGATAAGTGTTTACAGTGGGTATATATATATATATATACAGAGTATATATATATATATATATATTGCCTATCTCTGATAAAGCCTGACATATAATTGTTGTGTTCAGAACTGATCATAGCTTAGGCTATGTGTCAGTCCATAATATAAAAAAGCAGAACCTGCAAACCTGTTTCAGTCTGACATTGCTGTTGACAATCTGGTTGACCTCATCCTGTGGATCAAGACAAACTTTTGTTTAAATTCATGTTGACAGAGGTGCGTCACAGACATCAGGCGACAGAGGCAGACGTGACGTCTCACCACACTGATGAGCTGGATGAGCTGAAGGCCAACAGTAACCACCACTGGGTCCTTGAAGTGATGGACAGGGCGTACAACCTTGTTATAACCAGTGAAGAGGGTTTTAACCAGGCGTGCTTCATCCCTGGATGCCCAGGCACAGACTGCAACACGCATCCAAATAAAAAGTAAATAAAAGGCTTATATTATATATTACAACAGCTTATCCAGCAAAATAAAAGATCTTTTAAACCTTTGCCAAATATGTGTGTGTTTGTTTGTTTGTAAAATCAAAGGCTAACATTAACATAATACAAAAATCACAGCTAACACTGTTATATTTTCTCTTTTTATGTGCTTATAAAGATATTCGGGAAGAACATTTCAGTTTGACTTTTTCATGGAGTCATACTGACTCCAATTGCTTTGGCAGAAGTTGATTCAATATGGTCTAAATATAGACGTCTCCAATAACACATAATGTAAAGCAAGTGATGACCAGTGAGAGAGGTCTTACGCCATGTGATATTTGGAAGTCTTAAAAAGTAACACATTTAAGCAAAAAGAAAGGGTACAAGGATCAGTAGTGTGGGAGGCTAAAGGAAAATATATGTTTAGGTCCTTAAGAGATAGTGTTTAGTCTAGGCTTCAACTATTTCCACTACAGATTTGACACAAGCCAGACGCACATCGCCTTTCATTTTCCACCTGACCTTGAAATAAAGACCATTTTACAACATCTTATTTAACGGTTGAATGATCCTTGAGATACTGAAACCTGCAAACTCTAAAATAATCCATATATTACTGTGCATCTAAATTCAAAGATAATTGAAGCCTGCAGTCACAGACAGCCACTTGATGCAAACCGCATGTGCTCTTGTCAATCAAAGAGCTTATTAGCTTGGCATGAAAAATAACTCTGATTTATGTAGTTCAAATTGTATCTGCATATAATTAAACATGAATATTTACACTGGACTAGTTTAAATGATATGTTGAATTATGAAAAATATGAAAATACCATTATTTACTGATAGAGGCATTATTTACTATACACATATACCAGCATACAAACGTTCAATTTACATTTAATGTCTTACCTGCTAGGAGTATTAGATGAAAAATCAAAAATAAGTTATTCATTCTTGTCAATGTTTAGATAAAGCCATGTATCTAATGTTAAAATCCACTAAGATGTTGCCTGTTAACCACAGGAGAATTAAGGTACCAGACACTCAAAACATTTTTACAGTACTGGCAGTCGATAACTTATCAACTTTGAGGCTCTCTGGTGGCGGGGGGTATTGTTTTACTATGACACCATATGTGAGCAACTGCCAATGCTTGTCATTTGAGAGGGTCACATTCTTTTTCATGTGGTATAAGCTCCACTTGCCAGAGTAATCTACCACCACAGGCATACCCCAGCGTAAAATAGGCCACACACAACATTGAGAGGTAGTGACAACCCCTGGTTGCTAAAGGAATGGCATTTAGTGAGTAGATGTACATTTAGTATCTAGACAAACAATTCATGCTTAAAATATCGTGCAAATAAGTAATAGTTAATTTAGTTAAATTCAAATATATTTGCGTTAATATATATATATAAACATTTTATTCATTTTTTATATAGGGTTTGTTTAGATACAACGCTTAGATACATTTTTGTTTATGAAGACCTTTTTTAGATGTCTAATGTACCCAGTATTTCTCCAGATGACCATGCAGATAATACAGCCCTGTATCCCCTCCTTACTTTCCCCCTGCCCCACCCTGCTGGGCCGGTGGTAGATCAGGCAACTCAATTTCTCCCCAGCCCCAATCCTTTCAATCAGCCAGTCACTCAACCGATACCCCCATTCATCTCACTTAAGGACGAAATGACCATTCCGGAATTGAGAGAAATTTGTCTCAAACCACAACCAAGCCAAACCATACCTGTCCCAACCTAATGCCACCCCTGATCACAGATCTTCTGTGCCTCCTAAATTTACACAATAAGCCTACCCTTGCTTTCCCCCAACTCCACTTGATCAACCTTGTGGCAGGCTGTAACACTGAATCCGTTCACTAACTGTTCTTCCAGTGTCTGAAGGAGGAAGATCAGCATTGTTGACCTGTTCTAATGTGATTAAAATGACATTGAATGTAATTGGGTGTGTTTACAGCATTTGCAGGGGTTGGATAAACGTTGGGTAACATGCTGGGTGTTTTGCCTCTAATGAGATTATGAGGATTATTAATGAAAGGAATTATTTTGATAATTTATTTCACTTTTTGTGGGTTTTTTAAACTAGCAAGTAAAAAGTAAAAAAGCAGATGCACTAATTAAAGTTCTGCAGGTGAAATATAATATACTGCATGGTCAAATGTTGAAAATATACTGTACTAAAACTGAATGTTTTACTACAGTATGTATTCAACATTTGAGAATTTCGGACAGCCCACTTGCAGCTACAAATCAGTATCATCTAATCAAAAGTAAAAGGTCAGATATCTCACGGATCACTGGCACTTGGGATTCATTACTAAAAATAAGGCGCCACTATCACACAAAAAACGTAATTTGATGTGCATTATATCAGGTGTCATGGCCTTATTACAGTAGATGACTGAGGTTCAGATAGATTTCCTGGTGAGTTTAACTGCCTTTCAAAGTCACTGCCTAAAGTAGATGAATAAATTATTGACTTGAAAGAATTGTTGATTATGGTTGGGGGAAAGTTGAATGATTTGAGCAATTTCCAATTTTGCAACACAATCAACAAAGGTTTCAAGTCTGCTCACATTAATGCAATGGGACATGGTGAAGAAAACCATATGCTGATCAATGAGAAAAATATAGAGAAATGCGATGAATACAAACTAGTAAACAACGAACACAACATGAGTATAAAAACCTTGTGGTTATTCAAACTGTATGTCTAGAAAGATGAGAACAATTAACTGCATTTCGTTGTCTTTGTACTTGTACTCTGCACAATGACAATAAGGTTTAATCTAATCTAATCGAATTATTTAACATTCAGTAAGGAGGGCTCTGCCTACAACAGTAAACAAGGGATTAATCACCAACACTAATAACGTTTGACAGTTTATCTTAGTTCCAAATAGAGAATAAAATATATACGTATGTATAGAATAACATTTCCTTGTACTTTCATCCAAAAATATGGGGTCTTTGATCGTATAATGAGCCACAAACTATTGGGCACTAAAGCATGACTGCTTCTGCAAGGATAGATTGCTTGTGGGTAGTTAAACCTACAATCACAAATCCCTAGTGACATTATTCACATATAGATAGAGCAATTAAACATCGTTTGAAAGCTACGATTGGCGATGTCTGAGGTATTGTATCTTCCCATGAATATCTGTGGCTTATGTGTAGCTAGAGTGGTGTCCCATCTCGTTGCTGGTCTGTCACTCTGAAGAAAACTTTCCAGGCTCATGATTTAGTGTTAAAAAAGAAAAATGTGTTAGTTTAGATCCACTGCCTTAAATGCTATTTGCAACAATTATCCAATCTGTGATGTAAACACTGTAAAAAACAGATTTACCGATATGTTGTGGTTGATTGGTACTGCTATATGAGAATTTAGATGACTAGCAGAGCATTTACCAGAGCAAAGTTTAATACATTAAAGTCTCCATGCGCAAAGTTACAGTAAAAAATAAAATGCACTAAAATGCTGTTTAAACACAACATAGTTTTTAAGGTCAAGCAAAACGTAACAACGAAAGCATTGATTTAAAGAACAAGTAAGAACTGCATGTTACACAAAAACAGTTAAGAGGTAAAAATGAAGGATCATGAATTTTTTCCCCCAAAAAGTCAGTATCTTATATACAGTTATAATGATTCACAGAAGCAACTGCACAATGGGCAGCTATAGGAATATGGACTATAACTCCTACAAGACAAAGAAAATCAAAGTCACAATGGCTCATGATTTTTAACACATGCTGGGTTACTACTACATAGAAATACAAAAACAGACCCCCCACACCATGCATGCTGGTCCATCACCCAAAATACCCCGACAAAAGTGGGGAGACTAAAGCCCACGGTATACTTCAGACAAACACCCCGGATTTCGTCTGTTCGTTCAGGCAAAACAGCGCGTTTCTGACTGCTGTGCGAGTGCCGCATTTGGCTTCTCGCGCCATAGTGGGTACCCGCTCATCAAGATGACTTGAAGGAATATGTTGTAGGCTACACTCTCCCAATGCAGTACTCAAATTGGTTAACAATGTAACGTCTGTATTTTACATCCTTACCGTATGTACAGTAATGACCTTTGTTTGGGTCACGTGCAAGCAGTGAATGAAAATAAAAAAAATAAAAAATAACACTGAAAAAGTTAACAAAGTTACACAGGAAATAATATGTGTTTCTGGTTGCAGACCTTGACAGACCTTGACAGACCCTGTGCGTTTTAAGTATACCGTGGCCTTTAACTTAGATACAAATGTTTAGTACATCATCCACACCCGATACAAGGGTGGAAAAATGCTAGGTTCAGTACTGGTCCATACACTGGGCATAGAATTTTTTTTTTATTAAATAATGTAATACAAAGTCTGTTCAGAAAAAGAATTAGATAGCTGTTCTAGAAAAAAATCTGTCCGTCTTCCTGATCTGTTCAGAAGAGCACCTGTTCATTCTTTATAAGCACTTCCACCACCTGTCTCTGGTGCCGAATGTCATTGAGCGCTGTCATGGCGTCCAGGTTTGGGGCCCGCATGAGGGTGGGCCCAAAAATGATGGCAAGGTTCTCTGCATTCATCAGGTTGTCTTTCTCATTCAACACCACCCTGCAAATAACAATATGAACGATTTAGAAACACAAGCACATTCTGTGTTAAATAAGGTTTTAGCTAGCGGTGGAAGGGATTGCTCACCTTTTTAAGTGTGCCATGAGGTACTTCAGAGTTTCGTTGTGGGATGGGGGCAACAATGCCAGAGCCTCACAAAAGGCTTCCAGTTTCTTCTCTGGGTCATCCAACTCTGGAAAAAAGTCTACAATAAATAAGCAGCCAACAACTAGATAGGTAGAGCCAAATATTGTACACAATTGTTTTTCAAAACATGAACATTGAGCTATGACGCAATTAAGCAGTGTACCTTTAACAATCATTATTTACATTCGAGATTTTGAGAGCAATCAGGGAAAATGTTTTTATTTATTATTATTGTACTTTGATTAGGATATTAACATCTGACAGCCTTATTTGGACATACTTGCAGCCTCGATGAACCTGGGGTAAGCATCGTATGAGATTACTGGAACAGGCAAATCCCTGAGGTAGAGTTTCAGAGCCCCTGTGATGATGTTGATGTCTTCATATGCATTCACTGAGATGTCTGTTTTCTCACCATCTGTCAAGAGGCACAGATACATTATGGAGGGAACAGAAAGTAAAGAAGTGAAGATTTAGACAGAAAGATTGCCCACATCAACAGATTACAGTAGTGACACTGGTTTTGCCCGGGGGCTGAGGAATCCCAACTTGTTGTTGCAGTTTGAATGTGAAGGGGCTGTTATCACTAGCCTGGCCTGTTTTTTTCTGACTTCCCTCAGCTACGCATGTCAACCAGGGCAGGACATGGCCTACTTGTGCTGGCAAACTCAACATCATGGGCTGTGAGCTGAAACGACAATGTCATGGATGATCTCCCACATGCCGTTCTGACTTAGGCTCCAGCCCATAGCTTCAGGGTTTTCTCGGAGTCCCACCACATTGGGCCAAGAGTAGATGATTCTCAAATCCTCTATGCATCTCAAAATTAGAGAATTCCAACCCAGAGGAAGATTTCAGAAGCTTTCTAGTTATGGGATTGAAGCTAGAGCAGCTGTATGGATTCCTATGAACCCTGGCCATATTTGCCCACTTGAGTGAGCCATGAGTGGATACTGTTGTAGGGTCTGCTCTAACAGACAGTAATCCCTTGTAAATGTATCTTGTATCTTAATGTTATGTTTGTCTTATGTAAGCACAGTACGGTTATAGCATATAAAGTCACTCATCATTTAATATAAAAAAGAGAGGTAAGCACAGTAAAATAATTATGTCAAAAGAACACATGCCTTTGTCAAATGCCATCTTGACATCCTCAACAGAATCGCTGAATCCAGAAATTCTGTAGAGTCCCTCAGATTTAAGACCTTTTGAAGAAACATAAAGACAAGTTCAGCATGTCATGAATTTCATATACTGTAATACTCTTGGATTAGAGCATTTGTGAATCCCTTTCTTGTGTCTTAAAACATTCACATTAAATGACGGGTAAAATGTCAACATATCACAAGGAAATAAGATGGGCAGATCCTAATAATTGTCTGCATTACTAGGCATTATAATTAAGACATAAATCAAACGTAGTGTTAGCGCTAGTTGCAGACATATATTAGAGGGCAGGCAAAGACGGAGCGATGGGTTTCTGACATAGTTGGATGGTTTAACTGAAATTCAATCTACTGGGGCAACAGGAAACCGAGCAATCTATTTCTCATTACACACGCATGCAATTACAAGTGCACTCATCTGTCTATTAAATCGCAATTTTGCATACAACACAATCTACCATCCTCAGACTTCCACAACCATAGAGTTATATACATTACCAAGGCATTCAGTATAACTACTTACATGTTTCATTTTGTAATAAAAACTCAACTGTAATACTGCAAGCGTATTTGACATTTGAAAATCCAATTCTAAGATGGAAGTAAAAAGTCCTCCCACGTAGAAAGCTATTGTATTGTCTTCCTCCCCCCACAGATACACAGACACACGTACTAAACCAACCTCTTGACTCTATTTCACGTATACACATGTCCACCACCATGGGCCGTGCTGTGTTGTGGGCTTTCACCAGGGTTGTGAGGTCACAGCTGTAGACTTTGCGGACATGCTTCAAGTCTGGCTTGCAGTCACTGGGCACCATAGCGGAACACTGTTTGTGGACATTCAAACCACAATCTGTATAGAAAGAAAGAGAAAGAGAGGAAAGGTGAAGAGGTACTACATTATAAAGACTTCTAATTAAGAATTTAAAGCTGTTAAACGATTAATCTTCCATTGTGTTGATGTCAGAACGTTTTTTAACTGGCCATTTTAATTTATTTATTTATTTTTATTTTTTGCTTGCTAAGTCTAAAGCTCATTAATAAATATTGGCTCCAGAATGTCACTGGACCACTGGAGAACTACTCCCTCACAGCTCATGACATTATTCTCTGGTAATTTGCCAAGCATGTTATTGGAGTCACCTTGAGCACTGGACCCAGACCCACACACCGTCACCCCTAATGGGTAACGTAATGGTAATCATAAAAATGCTAATGTCAAACCCACAAGTCAATATTTTAGGATACGAGGGTTGTGTTTTACACGTTTCCCTGTTTGTTCAAATGTAATTCTCGTCTTTGTAAAACAAATGAAGGACACACAATAGGCTATAGCATTTGACAATAGAAGGTTGTGTCAAGATATTCCTCATTGGTTTAAAGTACTAGCGTCTGTGTATTGTACGCATATCACTGGCACTCACAGCAGGATATTGGCCATCATGTTAAAATGGGTATAGAGTTCCTTTTTGTCTCATTCCAGGCTGATGAGGCCGGAGGCACAGCTGTTAAAGGCAGGGTTTCACCTGGCAGGGAGGACAGCAGCCCACATAAAGCATATCAGTCTGGGGGCTAGCAGTCCCGCTTCATAGCAGAGGCTCTTAGAGGGAATTAGAGGCACACGGAAACAATGTGGCCTCAAGGAGGGACGGTCAGCACTGCTGCATGCTTCATTCGCCTCCAAATCCATGGCTCACACACAATGGCTGCGGAAGCAGCCTTTTAGCCGCTGCGGGCTACACTAGACCTATTTTTACACACAAAAATGGGGCGGGTCTTTAACAGTTTTCGGGGGCCATCTCTAGGTTCTGAATATTTTCCCTTAAATATAAAGAAAATCACATTTCACTTAAAATATTCTTTTAAATAATAATTATTTTTCCCTATACACCCCAACTTCAAAAATCAATTGTGACTTTGTCATCACATTAATATGGGCCCCTAGAGAAATGTAGGTGGTCTGCATTTAAATGCATTGATGCAGAAATGTAATTACCCAAAGAGATGATTCTCTTAAGGATGTGAGACAGGCTGAGAAAGAGGGGGAGGCTCTTGTCACCAGACCACTAGTCTGCCATGCTAGTGTTGTGTGTGTGGTCTCAGGTGGGGCGGGTGAGGGTGATAAAGAGACAGAGGCATGGCCCCGGGGACCCCAGGAGCCTCCAGACAGAGGAGGCCGCCTTCATTGCACTGTCAGCAATGTCTCTGTTGCCATGGCACCACTGAGGATGGACTCAGCCACGTTTTGGCTAAAATGTTACGAAAATGATGAGAAGTGGCTTAATGCAGGCTGGTTGCTAGTGGCTAATTAGCACGTTATTACTGCACCCTAACCTCAAAAATGTCCTATCCTAACCTCTAAACTGTCTACTAATCCAGCTGTTCTCAAAGTGGGTCACGCTATAATCTTGGAGGGGGGGGGGGTCACATGATGAAAATGTTAACAAAAAAATAAAATAATAAACAAAATAAACCATTTTAATTTGTAATTATTTGTAAGTGTTGTTTTTTTTTTAAATAATATGAGCATACAACATTTGAATGGTGGTCATGGTTGTTTAGATTATATATTTATATGTTTTTATGCTTTCTGTTGCTAGAAAGGTGTAGCAAGCTTTAAATTGCTTTTTTGGGGGGTCATGGCTCGAAAAGTTTGAAAATCACTGCACTAATCCACATGTATCTGTGTTTAACAGAAAAATCTGAAAAAAACAAGCTTCAAAATGCCCCCCACCCCTCCTCTACCCCAAAAAAGAATAATGTATTAATTATATTCTATGGTTTTTGGATGAGATGCTTTCCCTCAAAGCATTAAAGGGGCTGAGCTGTGTGACCCAGCTCTTGGGTTGGAGCTGCTACATTTTAATGCATGCAGAAATGGAGCTCCTACCCCACACTCGGAGCCCTGCTCCTCATTAAAGAGACATGCCAGCTTTGTTTTCCTTCACGGGTATGATGGGAGAAGGTTGGGGGTTGTACTCTGATGAAGGAAATGTGGCACAACAAGCACTGGCAGGGGCTGGCTTTCTGGCACTCGGCCAAAAGCAGTTCTCACATACAAGAAGAAAAAAGGGGGCGAGGACAGTTTTGGAATGCAAATTGAGCATCATATGAGACTTCTCTGCCCCAGATTCTGGTAGCCATGGCTGAGTCTAAAGGAATGATGATAAAAGACAGCTACCATGTGCTATTCTTCCGTTTGTTGTCTGCTTTCTAACCAATTCATCAATATTTAATGTCAGTACTCTCACAGATCGAGTAAGCGTGGCTCACTTTGTTTCATCAATAAAACATCTAATAGTCCATATAATGGCACTATTTTAGAAAGCATTCTCTTCGAACATTGCTACATTGGAATGGAAATCTCTTTAGAGTAGACTAACTGACATAGAAAGGAGGCCATTTTGATCCGAATATTATACTATGTATCTTGGTTTAACTGATAAAAAAAATAGGAAGGATTTTGAAGTGTAAATGGGAATATAAACAAGGGATTCACAATACAGTGGATGGAAGAATAAGTGTTAAGGCTGATGGGATGAATACAGAAACACAGCCCATTCAGCACAACCACCCCCACCCTAGTCTGTCGATTGCATGATAGGTCTACAGTAGTAGCTATAATAACATCTAGTAGCTAACTACAGGATCGGCGCCTAAACGAGTTACTGTGCCCCCCCTAACCACAGGCTGCCTTCGGTGCCAAATTTTGCATTTCATTAATTTATATTATATTGATTGACTACAGGAAGCTCATATTATCAAGCATAAACATGATACATTTCTCGAATGTCCGTTTTGGTGGGGGGGGGGGGGGGGGGGGGGGGGGGGGGGGGGGGGGGGGGGGGGGGGGGGGGGGGGGGGGGGG
>JAOEHI010000014.1:3317392-3395719 GCA_025447815.1 Percopsis transmontana
TTTTTTTGATTGACTACAGGAAGCTCATATTTTCAAGCATTAACATGTTAAATTTGACGATTTTCCGTTTTGGTGCCCCCCCCCCCCAGCCGCGTCTACCCAAATGCCCCCCCATTAGAATCCCTTTGATGCCAACCCTGGCTAACTAACATGGCTAGCATTTAGCCTCATCTGGTAGTGGAATATAGAAGGTTAGCAAACACTATCCTACCCACAAAAAAACTATAGCTAAAAACAAATCCAGCCCCCAGGGCATCATTTCAGATGAGATGAAAGCTCAATTAGCGTTTTAATTATACAGCTCACTAGCACTGACAACAAAGAAAATTTAACTACTGTAAGAAAATCAGGTTGAGATCAGGTTTCTATTACATCACCCTAAATCTCTTAGTATTATTCCTCATTATATTCTATTACAAAACCCCACTAATCCAGTGGACAACCCACTGGATTTTTGGATTATGACTGCATTACTGAAGTTACTTACAGACTAAAAACCAGGTTACCTATATAGATAAGCAAGCAGTCCCTCAACAGTCTCTCTTTACAAATTATAATACAAATTGTGACCCAATTCTGTCCAAGTTTGTATGAGAGTGTGACTGTATAGGCCTACTGCAACAAAATGTACCTGCACATTTGACTCCTTGTGCCATTATTCCCCACATGAAGTTGGCACAGTGTTCACACCAGTGAGGTCCTCGGAAGGTGTGCACCTAAATCAGAAAAAAAACAACCAGACATTCATCAGTGAACACAGACGACAGAGGGGGGTCTTCACACCCACGCCCCCGGACACTCCTGGATGCCAGCGTTTAAATGAGGGGGATTAAGGGAATTTTCTCTGTGTTGACGATGAGTATGGTTTAAACAGTCACTCAGAACTATTGGACCTGGGGCATTGTTAAGAAGAGGAGGCTTTGCAGTGATGGTACAGTAGGATTGAACACTAATACCAGCGTCAGGGAGCAAGTTGTCATGGAAAGCTGCTATGGAAACCGTAGAATGTGGGAAGAAGGATCACACAACCAGGTAACAACAGCCCAGCCAATCAGGAGGTACATTTACACGCCTGGGGATAGAAATGAAACACCCCCTCCTGTGTGTTTTGTCCACATTGCGACAGCACTGCAAGCAAAGCTCTTTGAAGCAGAAGCAGTCTGGGTATTTGTAGTTGGGCAGTTTTACTGTTTTTATTTTGTCAATGGGTATATAACCATAACCTGTGCCACATGTAAAAACTACTACTACTACTAGGGAGGTTTACTTATATTATATTATTGTTATATTATTATTGTGTTCTTATTGCTTTTTAGGTAAATATCAATAAATAGGGCCATGACATCATGAACATAGAATCGAGTTAAATTAAAATCAGTATGAAATGTACTGTAGCTATAC
The DNA here is from genome assembly GCA_025447815.1 of Percopsis transmontana. Classification (NCBI taxonomy): domain Eukaryota; kingdom Metazoa; phylum Chordata; class Actinopteri; order Percopsiformes; family Percopsidae; genus Percopsis; species Percopsis transmontana. The sequence goes on from JAOEHI010000014.1 coordinate 3,318,794, forward strand.
TGTATATAATTGCGGTGTTAACACTGGCATACCCGCAAACCAAAATCATTTGATTTAAAAAACAACATCAAAACAATATGACCTAATCTTGAAGATAACAGTAGAATCACAGGAAAATTTAAATACTGTATATCTTACTGATGGATAGCTCTATACAATTTCTGTATCATAATAAACAATTGTCATGGTAAATAACTAGCTTTTCGTGATTTCACACATATTCTATACCCAATTTTGAGCATTTCACCATACATAGTGATTGTGGGACCTTTAAACAGGAGCTGACTATCGTACGCACACGAAATATTGAATTCAGCAGGAGGAAGCAGGGAGACGGGTGCACATCAGCAGTTCAAGAGCCTGTGAGGGAATATCTCATTAACTAACCGACGACCAGAGCAAACTGACTGACTGAGTCTCGTGTATACTGTACACTCCTCCAATGTCCCCTCTTCCATCACCCTAATCTGTCCATCTGCTGCTCCAACCAACAGCAGCGGTGCACAGACCCCTCAACAGATTTCCTTTTGATAGAGACTGAGTGGACAGACCCCAAAACGACTTTGTTTTTATTTGTTAATGCCATTTCCCACTCAGAAACAACCCCTTCCCCCCCACACACACACACACTCACACACACACCCACACCCACCCTTATCACCACACAGTCCAGAAACACTGTGTAGACCTTGAGTCACATTAGGAAATAAGGCAAAACATATTGGAAATGTAACCGCCGGAAAAGCGCCTCACCTTAAAGTTGTGGACTTTGTCGTACTTGGGCGTCCGGTCGCTCTCCTTCAGTGTGGCTCTGCGGACCAGAGAGGTGAGCTGTGAATAGGCGAACAGCTTGAGCGGCTGCCAGAAAGTGGCCGGGGATTTCTGGGGTCCCATCCTCATCCCCAGCGCTGCCGCCAGAATGTCCTCCTGATTGGCCTCTCGCTTGGCTTTGTGCACCAGAGACTTTTCCCCCTTGTGAGTCTCGTAGGACTCCCTAGATGGCATGCTGGTGCCAGGGACTACCAAACCAAACAAAGTAGTGAACCCAACACAATCCTCAAAGGAAAGTTAAGGGGTCCCCTCCAAAGGAAAACCGGATGTTTAGAGAGATGTCTCTGTCAAGCAATACACAATGTTCATTGTTCCCACAAAACCAAACAAACAGCAATTAGCAAAAGTAGTGTAAGAACAAGAAAAAAACACCTTCAAATAGAGTGAAAAAAGGAGAATATGTGTCCTCTGTGTTTAATCCTCTCCCAGCACTGACAGAATGTTACGTCGCTGATACAGGAGACAAGTTTTATGATGACTAAAGAGAAAAGAAGCAGTCCGGGGTTCTGATGTGGTTTCCTGGGAATGTGTATATGCAAATGAGCTGAGTGGCTGCTGTAATCCTCTCCTCCCTGTGCAGAGCTGATATTCTCCCTGGAACAGAGGCAGCACACTGTGTCTGGATGCTGCCAGGGCTCACAGAGTGAGGGGGAGGAGTAGTGTAGTCACCAGCAGATTAAACCCACCGCACGGGCCAATCACAGCGCTGCCACACGCGCTTTGTAGTCACCACTTCCCCCGCCCCCACACGACCACAGATAGGCAGGCAGGGGAGCCTTGGTAAGCACCAAAGAGGAGTAGGTTGACAATAAGCAATGAATGAGTCATGCATCAAGAGTGGGCTGCTGTCTGTATTGCTCACGACAGCAGTAGGCCGTTGGAGAGAGGGGCAATTTTTAAAATCCCGTTGCCACAGAAACCACGGTGTAGCTATACCAAAGCCTGTCCCAAATGACGAGACTGGAGTCTTTCTATTAATATATTCTTTAACACAGGGACTCTGTGCTGTGAATAAATAAACACATGAATAAACCAGTGTACCATTAAATAATTAAATAAATGTGAGAAAGAAAATAAAAAATAAAATAACGGATCTACTTGAATTGCATGGAGAAATGAATTGAAGTCTATAGATCTCAAGATCAAATATTGACAAAATGGTTCCCTTTAACTACAATAGTAGCTAGTAGTAGTAGTTGTTTATAAAAATCGGTACTGCTTTATTTCATGACATTGTTTCATTACTAAATAGTAAACAGATTAAAGATAATAAACCGATTAAAGTAAAATGCCAGTGCTCTGAGACAAAAGGCTGACCCAATTCTACCAATCACGTGTTTAGCAATTGCATCCCAAATATGTAAACAAACAAACAATCCATATAATCACAAAATATATACTTAAATATACTTATACTAAATATACATATATATACTTGGAAAGATCAATCAATCAATCGTATCAGTCTTCATTCTCTCTTATATACATAATAAGATACATAATGCTTTATTTCATTTTAGCTTTTTCATGGCTGTTACATGTAGATAACAAATAATGACGACAGTACATACATAGCAGGCTGAGAAATAGTGGAAAATAGGACGATGGCAACCCCTTTATTTACGGCTGTAGGAGTTTTTATTTCAATGTTCAAGTGCTCCAGGCTCTTACTGATGCAAGAGGTGCGCATATGCAAATTAGCCATCAAATATAGCGTCATGAGAGCACTGTTGGAGAAGCGATCTGCAATGTGCTTCAGTTCACACTGTGAGTCAAATGTGATTATACTCCCACGTCTCAGAGGCTAATTCAGGCGTAGCCCCTGAAAAAGCCGTCTTCACACTTTGAGAGTCGATAGTCGGTATGAAAGGAGGAGAGCACTGTACATTCCCCCTTAACAAATCAATAAGGCCTGTTCTCATATTGACTGTGGCTGTAACCTCTGACAGAGAGGTGTCAAAAATGGCTGCGAACAGTAGAGGGGAACAAAAACAACTTTGAAGATCAATGTAGGTGTGTACAATGGCACCCTTTAACTGCGGTGTCTGCAACTGATGGGAACTTGAGCTCGATATCAAAGACCCCAAACAGACGGGCTCCAGTGGCTCTCATGCTCAATCTCGTGCTCTGTGAGAGTCCCGGCTCAGGAGGGGTACCTGAATGTGTTAGATGAAAGGGCGGTGCAGTCCTTTCATATGCACTGGATGTGTCTCTCGGACACTGGGCACTTAGAGGGTTTTGCAGCCTAAATGCATTGCCTGCTGTTAAGTGCAGAATGAGCATCTGACGCCCAGGACGTGTGTCTACTTTGAACGCACTCTAATTGACACTGATTGATTGGCTTGTTTCCCGAAAAACACATCCCAGGTTGGGACTGCTGTGAAATGATGCTGGACTCTTAAGAGAATTCCTTTTACTTCCCCCCCTGAAAATGTCCATCTGTGTCCAATCTGAACATCTCAGCTCACGTGACCCTTCAGAACCTGCCGTTTCAGTAGCTTTTAGCTTTAGAAGAAGAATTCTTTGAAGTAAACAGAGACAGAGTCCATTTTTCCCAGTTTTTACTCATTCATTTATGGTTCTATTTTGTTCAATTTCCTAGCCACATTAAGGGCTATTAGAGCAATGATGACCTCTTCTGTACTGGCTGGAGTGGTTGTTACATAAGGAAATGTATTTTTAATGTGTTGCTGACCTCGCATCCTAAAGGCCCCTTAAGTGGACAGCAGCATTCGCTCTCATGGTCTGAATCGTATACTCTGGGCTGCACGACTGCAGTGCGGCAAAATAGTGTATTTTTAAAACAAGAAACAAATACTAAATATAATTATGATGATTGACTTATGTGGATCTTATGTTCTTAATTCATCACAAAAAATAGCAAATGACATGTTAGGTTTACCTGTGGGTGTAAACATCCATTGAAAGTGATGTCAGCATAACAAAACAACAGTGAAAGACGGATATGTTGCTGAGAGGACTTTGATCCGTTGCTTCAGCCCTGAACAGAACCAAGAATGTTATGTAATGTTATATAACCACGATTTAGTCGAATGAATAGGATGTTATGAAGACTACAGAACATTCTTCCCAGAAATAGGCCACCGTCTTTTGCCAAGGACACCGTGGGCTTTGAGCACATCTCTTGGCATTCTAATTTCAAAAATAGCCGTTAGAAATATAATATTTGCACTTAATGGTCCTCACAATGGTATTAGGGGAGACTGTTGACTGACCATTGAGTAGCAATTCAATGAGTTGCAATTTGAAATATTGTTGCCTATTCTAAAGAAAAGGAAATATACACAGCAATACACACAGAATTTAACATTGGATAACAGTGTTGACATTTGGGGACACAGGAATGGAACCTTGTTGAAGAACAAGTAAAACAAGGTTATCATAAAAATATGTACTGTATATTTAAATATAAATATAATGATATACTGTATATTTGATCATCAGTTGATTAGCAGGAGAAAGAGTCAAGCAGACAATAAGGTTATAGTCGGTTGTCAAGCAATACCTCATGTATGAGAACAATACTGCAGCTAAAATCAGAGCTTTTTTTTGCTAGCCTTGCAAGAACAAATTACACCGTATTCCCCGACAAATAGATTACCTGGCGGTAGCTGCGACTGTCTGTGCTCTGACATTGATGTATGGCGGGCTGCTAACACTCTTTGCAATCCAAGGAGCAAGGTCACAATGCAGGACACACTGTTTATAATACATATGCATTATTTATTAATGGGTTTCATTCTTGCTGCAATAAAGGCAATACTGAAAACATATACACCCATAACAGCTTTTTTCTATTCTTAAGGAAAAAATTATTGCTTTGAAGCATTGAAAATATTTAACGTTAACCAAGAATTTTTGGAAAATAGTTGTTACAACACTATAGAACATAGAGTAGGTAGGTCCATGATGAATGTGAAGGTCACCAGAAACCTACAACCCTGATGAACAAATAGAGCATGACAGCACTATTGGTTCTATAAGAAACCATTTCCGTGCCCTTACATGTATTTCCTGCATATTCCTTACAATCTCCACTTAAATCTGCTGGAATATTACCAAGCTGTGTATTGTGTCGCTCAGTGACGCCACGGATGCAAGCGTGGGATGCTGTATGTCTAACATTCTTTTAAATGGAATCTTATGCAACCATGCTACACACCTCCACATCACAAGCGCCCACTTAACTAGCTCCTACACAGAAAACTTTCATAACAGACGAGGATTGAAATTGAACATTTCGTTTTTCCACATACTTAAGATTATAGTCATTGGATATTGAAGTGACTGGTCTATGTAGAAGTTCTAGGTGTAACAAGGCAGATAGTATCTTCTTCATAAAATAAAGCTAATCAAACATGGAAGATACTGTAGCTCTACTTGTGTCCTGTCCATCAATGTGTACAATATCAACTCTACTCTATGTCAAAAAGTCACATTATACTGTAGGTCCTTGTTTTGCCGGTTTTGGGTACAGTTGTGTAAAAGGGGCTGGACTAATCTTGAAATCTTTCCATGTAATTTAGCCAAAATTCCTCTGAAAATATCATTGTGTATAACAAGCCGGTCGGGTTTGGCCTAGGTGTAACATAATTTCTGGATTATAACCAGTCATTGCTGAAGTATTATCCCACTCTCAGTCCAGCCAATCAAGTTAGGGCATGATAAAATAAAGTGCAAATTAAACAGAATGTTCAGCTTGAAGAGAAAACAAGTCCAAAATGACAGCTGGAATTTAGAATAAAATAGGGCCTTCAGGTCAAGGAGAATTTTTACTTCTACCATGCAGACACTATACAGTTAGTTAAAACATATGCTATTGATAATAGACACCGGAATGCTTTAGAAAGGTTCAATGAACACTAGTCCTATTATATTAAACACAGTTAGCGTCATTGAGCTCCAAGAAAGACGTCCACAAGCTTTGACCACAATATAAAGGTCTATGGGGTTATACTGTGAAAATACCGTCAGACTGGACCACTCGACTGGAAATATCAAGACGTGATTACAGCTAAATCTATTTTTCAACAAAATGATTAAAGGTAAAATAGGAGGTAAAATTATTTTGACAAGGGCATTTCATTTAGCAGTGTCCTTGATCAGTGTTGAAAATCAGGTCTGGCTATACTGTGTAAACCTGTGGCATATTGGCTATATTGTCTGTTATCATGTTGAAACAGCATCTCGTGTATTTCCCCGGGTCCCATAAGCTGGCGTACATCCTCTTCCTTATCTTACTTGCCAAATAATGATGAATAGTCCCATGAGTCGGTAACATTACTGTTGAGTGCCTCCATTCGATTCTGGAGCCGAATTTGCTGTTAACCCTCTTGTGATTAGGTCATGTGATCTCTCGTGTCTGGTTGACTGTTGACTGCAACGTGCCCTTCTTTAAGCCTATGTATCATCTTAATGGAAACCATTTTCAATACTGAATAGTAAAACGAAAAAAATGCTAGAAACAAATTTGCTGTTAAAAGAATGCTATTGTGACAAGGGAGTGATTCAATAAACAGAAGAATCCAGAAATCCAAACAAATGTTATATACAGTCATTTTACATTTTACAATATATGTCCTATTACCATTATTATCATATGTGCCAAATGCATGTTAGAAAATATTCAATATCACTGTATCATTGTTACAGTATATATTATGACAGATTTTACACTAAACGGAATCATGCCTATGACTGAATCACAGCCGTGATATTTGCCAACAACAGCACTGCTAGTCATATAATTTGGCCTAAATTTATACATACACAAGCTTCTACACTTTTATAATTTCTACCCTTCTGTTGTGTGTTCTTATAAAAAGCCTTGAAACGTCTCAAATAATGACTTAACAGTAATGACTATAACAAAACAATCTGATGTGATGCTTTCAAAAACCCAGAATGCTGCTTATATGATAACAAACCTAACACCATTAAAAATTTGCCAAATATTGTCAAACTGCAGAAATGTGGCAGCCTGCAATAGCAAGAATGACTTCTATAAATAACATAAATAAATAATAACATAAACAACACCCAAATAGTCCCTTGCCTCTGCCATACTCTTACTGCAGTTAAGAATGCACACACTGTACTGTATATCCATCCAGGCCGAGACAGCTGTTTGGGGTATTTGGCTTGAGGCAGTGCTCGAACCAGCAGACACCAGGCCATGAATATAAAATCATTTGATTTACAAATAACAGAGCGGCTGGTGGACATCTGGTCAAGCAATGTCTATGGCTGATGCTCTCGCCTTCCTGCTTGTTAGCATATCAAAGAGAGATATGCCGCTACCACAGATTGAAATGGGAAAGGAGGGAAATGATCATATTGAGGAAGACATGGAAACACAGAAAAGGAAAAGTCTGCAGGATTGTACTGGCTATTCAGTCATTTAATTCAATATAAAAAACAAATATATATAAACATCACACAGTTTCTGGCTTTAGGCTACTGCTCATTTCACCAAAGTACATTACATGGACTTTTGCTATTTCCATCCTTCTCTTTCCTTGCTCGTGTGACTCCAAAACATGCTGGGGCAACTCAGACCCTCTCAGAATTGCTTTCAAATAAATTAAATAATGTCTTGCACTGTTAAACACAGACAATCACTCCCATTGTGGCATGTGCTGCTTCTCCCGCTCTGGGCTGATAGTCCATTTTTAGATATTTATCCCTAAGTAGCTTGTCTCTGAGCGTTCATGCTCAGTTACCATCCTTTGTGTCCTTTATGACAAGTGAACCAGTTGCATTAATGTTGGGCCTGAGAGTCTTGTGTGAGTTACCTTAAAGCCTCATTCAGCTGTTAGTACTAACTTTATAGATAATGTAAAATATGAACTGGAAAGGTAGCACATCCCATTGCAGTTAGTTATTTATTACTGAAATGGGTCTGAATGATCAATGCTCTTCAATTATGTAAAAAAAGTTGTATTTAACCCTGAGGCCAATAAACTTTAATGCATCTGTATTTGACAAATTATGAATAAGAATATAATAACAATCCATCCAAATGCTGGCTGCATCTCATTCACACATACAAGCAATTTGGGGGTCAGACATGCAGTATCATCAACACGACAATTCTTATAGAGTTAATGCGTTTCATAAGGAAGAAACAATCCTTGTCACCACGTACTCTACAGATAGTGATTCTGGTTCACTAAGGAATGTTTTTGCAACATTGCATTGGACATGGCTGAAAACTACAGAAGTTTACACGCCTAGTATGGGGGATTAAATCAATGTCAGTGGTGCCAACCTAATCCTCCAGTATTGCCTTTCCGACCAGGATGTACACCAGGGGGATAGCAAGGAGCAGGCCCAGTGTGAAAAAGGAGAAGGTTTGTTTGGTCAGAGACATAAATGTAATAAAAGTATGACAGTATCATGATGGACCTGGACCAATCTTTACATGTTGTGGCTCAGATCTAATAAACACTGAGAGATTCGTCTTTACACAAGGATATTTCTATAGAATGAATGGGATTTCTTTTAGGAAATGAAACACAAACACAAAAAGTGAAAAGTATAGTGTCAAAGGGTTTAAAGCGTCTATGGGATATTGGCAACTATAAATTACATTTCAGTAGCCATATTAATGTCCGTATTTTATTATTTCACAAACATGATGAAAGGCAGCAAATAGAAATGATAATGTGTAAATATAACATCTAGTTGGTTTTAACCTACAGAGTTGAAGTGCCTTAGGTTTATTGGCCAAAACGGTCGATTTTAAATATTTCTGGAGATTCATTTAGCGTTTTTGTTAGATCTGTCAAAGACATTTTTAAATGAATCAAAAATATAAAACATTTTACCTTTCTGGTAAAAAAATGGCCCCGACATACAAGCCTTAATTAACCATCTCTTTATTTAATGGACGAATGTTAAAACAGTGATTAGCTTGTCTTTGTTGTTTTGATTAATTAACTCACTGGAATGAAAGCTACAGTAGCAGCTGCATGCTTGCTAATCAGTAACAATCATCACATCACTGCTATCTTCTCCACTGTCTAACAAGGAAAAAGACATTGGTCATTATTTCAGAAGGAGATAAGATGGAAATATGATTTAACACCTGCATAAAATGCTAATGGGAGAATATTTGAATTCAATGTGTTTTCCTGTGTGCAATCCATAGTTATTGTCTCATTGAAGAAAATTATTATACTAACTCATTTGTATATTTAGGTTTACAGGGGTATTCCTTTGAGGTATGTGATGATACTATACATTACAATACAATACAATATGTTGCGATAGAATATGATGCAATGTGATGATAAGATGTGAAATGAAGTGAGAGGAGATGATGAAGGCCCTGTGTAAGAGGAAGAACACATTTAAAGACTCCTCATTCTGTGACTGGTATTATCCTTGTGGTTGAAGGCAGAACATTGTTGTTTTGCTTTGAAATTGTGAGATTTCGTGTCCCTCCTGCAGTGCTGAGTGACAAGCATTCTTCTCTACTCCTCCCCCTATAGCTCTCATAGAGGAGTGTACCGCTAACTTCTGCAGTACCTTTTAACTAAATAAGTGATTTACTTTGCAAGCATTGTTCCTTCAGAATATTTTCCTGAGAAGCCACTTATTCTGAATGATGTCATCAGGATAATCAAAACGTTTAGAACAGAGGTTTGATGGTTTAAAGGGATGCCATCTCTTTGGAATCACGTAACAGAAAGACCCCCTCAATTCTCAATTCACTTTATAGGAAATCAGACCATATATACAGTATATATTTATATATTTTAACCTGGCCAGTCTAAAAGGTTAGGTTTCATATCACTGCATCAATTGTTTATTATGATGTTATGACATATTACACATGGCTATGAACTAGCGTGTAGATAAATCTTGGCTATAGGGGCTTCATACACTGCAATTTCAGCTAATCAAGGTATTGATCACTCCTATAATTACTGCATTTTATCGTAAAATCGTTTAATCATCAAATAAAATATATTTTTTATATTATACCAATTCTCAGTAGACTTTTACAATTCAAGTTGTAAAATTAGGATATCAGACGAGGCTTTTGAGATGCACGACCTGCCAATCAATCACAGCCTTGTCAACAAATGGAACAGCTGAACTGAGGAGTTTATATGTCCACAATTCAGACCCGTCACGCAGACTTTATGGCTCTCCATTTGACCTCGATAATACAGTTTATGAGCACGAGATGCACGAGACAGACTTTAATACAGGCAATAAAACCAGAGGCCCACATGTCCCCAGTGTCGTGTTATGGAGCACAAAAGTGGCATCGCCTTCATGTTTGATGAGAGCCACTCTCATTAACTCCGCACTGCACTTCAGTGATAGAAATAGTTGGTTAGGCCTTTTTTTTAAATTCCAGTAGCTTCATGAGCTCAATGCTGACTTAATTGTTTGAGAAATTAAGTGTGGGACTAGGTGCTCACCCAGACACAGAGGGACTGTCAAATTGTGTGCATCTCGAACACATTTTCAAAATCCACATTAGGGCTTTTGAAATCCACATCACAATAATACTTTAATTCTGCTTATTACATTTATGGGAACCCCATTAAAACAGGACTGAGACGAGTCAATGATGTAGAAATCGAAAATGAACGCTGCTGTGGCAACATTAACTGTCTCATTTTCTCAGCCCGGTATGACAATGATATCTGCAACAGTACAGTAACAGTGTGAGATAAGATATATTTTCACATACTGGCCCCTTTCAATGACAAATAACGTGACCATGGATGAAGAAAATACTAAACTTAAAATGACACACTCCATATTTTGCTAAATTGAATGAACATTTCACCCTTCCAGTAAGCACAAATCTCTGACAATTGTTTACTTTGCATATTGCCTGTCTGAGCCAAAGGACACACTGAGATTTATATGCATTCCACCAAGGTCACTTTAACATTGTTGGAGCCCTGAGCACAGCATTGAGGGATACTGAGACATTCTGTGCACATCTCCTTCTGTAACCACTAATGGACAACCGCATGCTAGCACACACATTCAGAGACAATGGAACTCCTAGTGAGCCTCAGAAAACAATCAGCATAGGTAAACAGGGGGAAACAAAGGTGATGAGCATGTATATTTGTATGCCATATGGGCCTGATGATGCTATCTAAGAACGCAGGACCTTGACTGTAACCTTGAATGGGTGCAGAGTGTTGTCTCTGGTAATGAGTGAACAAATGAGTAGGGAGCAGGGGAAAGCTGCTTACTTTGCACATCGCATCACATTAGAAAATACAATCCCCTCCCCCTCTCCATAACATGCCCAACTGCAAATGACTGGATGCATATTGAGCAGGATTTGTAGAACAATTCACGGTAGACTGAATGGTATTTTACAAATCCATATTATCCCCCCCCCCTTCCTTCACATATGCGGAAAAAAAGAGTTTAATATATTTCATATAGACAGTGGCGTGAGCCTCCAAAATGTGCCAGCTCAATGAAACTCGACGTAGAATATTGCACGCCATCAAATGATCGACGGGGTAATGGAGAAGCTAATGAGCAGAATCAAGACTGCTGCACAGCCAATACATCAACATAACTGCTCCTACAATGATATAGGAGCAATCAGCCACAATGGTCCAAGAGCCAGGATTGAAGGGGGATGGGGTGGGGGGTTGGCGGTCGACACTGTCATGCAAGTCAATGTCAAGAGCACGGTGACAGTGTTTTATGACACAGAGCACAGGTTTATTATGCACGCCGCGCACTATATGAAGTGCATTTCACAAAAGCATTCATTAAAAATGCAATACAGACTTCATACTAAATATAAAACGTGGGAATAATTTAACTGTAATATTAATAATAACAGACACCAATCCATATAGGTCCCTACCTGAGAAGTGTCTGAAATCAATACGGCTTTGCGTTGATCAGCACTTCACTGAAGATTGCCTCTTGTAAGCGTTTAAAAGCAATCAACGTGGCAGCATGGGGAGAGAAGTACCTCAGTGGCAAACTTTAGAGAGACATCATGTGGAGAGCAGAATAAGTGCTACTATAATCCATCCTTAATTTGCCAAACAGAGACCAACATCATTGAAATTATGAACACCACAAACCACAAAAAATTGTCAGTTTGCTGTGACTGACCTTCTCCTAATTCATCTAATAACTTGTATAAAGCAAGTCATTTGTAGGCTAATATAAACAAGTCATATGACCATATACTGTCCCACTAAGAACCTCATTTAAACTAATAGTAAAAACATACATTTTATGGCATCCTTGTATAAATAACAGACCTATGAGTACCCATTGGAGGGACTGGCAGGGTTTAATTCAGTCCATGTACATGCAGCGGGGTTTGCCTCTATGGTCTGATGGGTGACTGACACACCCTGGGTAATGCTATTAAACAGATGAAAGCCAGATACAGTGCTCTATCTCCCTGCAATTAACCGTAAAAGCAAGCAGATAGTACGAGCCAGACGGGCAAGAAAGAGTGAATACTATACATATTGTGAACAGAATCCACAGCTCATCAGGCCTTGTACTGTATTAATTCATGGACCAACAATAAAGCACATGATCACCTCAAAACACATTTGAATGACAATAGAGGGCATCCCAGCACTGCAGGGTGTGTAAGGCGGAGTGCTTTGTGTCCCATGCACAGGGTTTAGTTTGGGACACAGCCAGTATATTTACATAATCTGAATCAAATGTAAATCACGCCGTTTCATCATGGTCTCTCTGGATTAAGAGGGGTTAAAGCCGTTACTTAAAAACAGCACACCTCTCCAGGGAGAATGAAAAAAAAAAACTCCATCTCGAGGCCTGGAGCACCTTTTTCAGCAAAATAGACATTTCTTACTTTTGACACCCCCTCGAGCAAGGTGGCAGCCAATTCGTATTTATGATATGATTAACTTAAATGAGGCCATTTGGACTTAACCCCTCCCAATTTATGTGAGCATAATACCTGTCGAATTATAGAAACAGCAGGGTCACCGTCAGCACATCAACCCTGTTAATATGCATTTATCAAGAGTTAAAAGAATGACAGCCCACTATTGGACAGTATAATTTCTGTTTCTTTTAGTCTCCAATTAAGACTTCCCATATGTGATGGCCCATATTCACGCAGAGTCAAGTTTATTGTAAAAAAAATCTAAATATTGCTGTGGGGCGTTGGAAAAAATTTGCATGAGGCTCAGTTTGTGGTTTTTCTCTCAACAACTTCTTCTGCCAAGCCTCTCCATTTACACCATGGAGGGCATATTCTTCCCATAGCACTCACATAAATACAGATACATAGAGATACTGTACATAGATCAGTGGCGGCTGGTGACTCAAAAAATTGGTGAAGACAGGAGGAACACCAATCCACAGCGTCATGTTATACTAGTTGGCTACTTATATCTACTTTCTTATGTTCAAGTTATCTTATGTTCTTATGTTCAAATGTAAATGTAGATCTCTCAGGGGGGCAATTTTTGCAATGATGGCTAAGGGGACCCGTTCAATGTGTAAATTAACCTAAGTCAGCTAGCTAACTCGACATTGTCACATTGCATTGTACAATTTGTCATTTTCTGTTCACCTCCTGTTGTAATAATACCAGTTACCACTAGATAGCAAGCAACATAAGACAAGGAGAGAGAGTCCTACTTTACCATTAATCTAATAAAATTGAGTTAGGTCTATATTGTCAATGTCTTAAATAATGAGTTTGGCTCACAGTGATCATCAACAGATTTGTCAGTTCACCCTCAAAGACACCTTTGGATGTAAAGGCAACTACTTTAGAATTAATGAAAAATAAATGTACTCACAATCATCTGATTCAATCAGTTGTCACATACTTTTTATTTTAGGTGCAGCAAACTGCTCTCGACCACTCACGTTGAAAATAATTAACGTGAAATAATTCAAACAAATTTTCACTTTTTTGTGCTTACTCTATTAATAGTCATAAAACCAACTGCATAGAATATCTATTTTCTGTATAATATAATTTGTCATTTCAGAAATACAAAAATATATTTTGTGTCTGTCCCAATGTTCTGGTGAACTCTGTTACCTCTGCTATTAAACCGTATAAAAATCTGCAGAGTTCTTATAAACCACATGTGACCTACACCCAGTGATGTCACTTTCTCTGGCGGGAAACATCTGAAAGGCAATGAAGTATATTAAATTCTGTTTTTAGATATGCCATATTCTATTTGGTTTGAGGTTAACACATAGAGTTAAGGCACAACATGTTGGAAAATGTCAACTCTGTTAATTGTTTAATCGTTAATGGTTTAAACAGAATAGACAACAAATATTTCCATTTGTATTTAAGCATTTGCATTATTTGTCAACTCTGTTTGCTTAAGGTTTTGCTTCAAACATTATCACTAATATTATACATCAAATGTATGTTTCCATGGCTTAGGCTGTACATAAGTAGTGTTAGGTTGGATGAAATCTTCACAAGTAATGTGTGACCTACATATTAACATTTACAATTCCACCCTATGATCACCAGCTAATCACGGCTGGCCTAGTTTAGAAATGTGTAGTGTTGTGCCAATGTGTAGCCTACAAAACAAAGGCACAAAAACAACCAACCAAAAAAAAGACAACTAGACAACCTAAATTAGCCTACATTATAGGCTACTACTGCCACAGCACACTGATTTATCTTATATTCCTCATTTCAAATTCAGATTTGTTCTGTCAGTGAAGAAATAAACATTACATATAACACGTGAGCTGTGGTACACAATTAGCCTACAATTTTGCTGTAAAGCATATTTCTAATTTTTGCAGGTATTCGTTCAACTGTTTTGTTTTGTCAGCTAGAAAGACATTAGGTTAACAAATAGAACTGGTGCCACCTGCTGGACATTCAGGCACAACACCGTAAGAACTTTCTGATATTTTTTTCTGATATTTTCTGTAAATGTTTCTAATAGATTAATACAGGTAAAACAGATCAAGAACAAGGCGTTTACTATTTACATATAAACACTGTAATACATAGAATAATTGTATTTTAAATCAGCACAAATCACGCGTTAACAATGAATGAACGCATGTAGTAACTTTATGTTATTCGTTTTACCTGATAAATTACAGTTAGGTCATTTAGCAGACGCTTTTATCCAAAGCGTCTGCTAAATGAGTTTAGAAGAAGACACTGCTGCCTGTCAGGTTGATTTTTGTTATTGTATTGTTCACACTGAGCTCGACTAATGGACTATCTTTTTATATAGCCATTGCCTGCACTGTTTGGCTGGGAAGAATGTCTACTCTCTATATTCCACAAGATGGCGACATAGACCACACAAAAAAAAGAGTTCATACAAACGAGATCCCATCAATTACCCTTTTTTGAACGTCATAAGGAATACAGCAGCCGCTGGCTTGTTATTGTTTATATTGCCATGATTTGTAATAGGCTACAGTATATCTGATTATCATGTAATGTAATGACATTTCAACCAATACGTGACTTAAAGAGATATTAAAAGGTTTATTACAACTTTTTATCAATGAATCATATTTTAAACAGAGCCTTCACATTACAAGTTTACTTCCAAGACAGTATAACACCCTGTTTTAGCTGTTAATCTTAGGTCAAACAAGAAAAGCTTTCATAAAACACCACAACTTAAACTGAAACTATTTGGGCAATGATACATTTAAATCTAACATTAATAAATAAACAGTTCAATTCTTGCAGAGAACTGCCTCATGCAGGTAGCACAAAATCACAAACAAACAAAAAAATATATACATAAAAAGTGTATTGGCATCTCATAAAACTACACAGTAGTAAGCCAGTACAGACTAAAAAAATTTTCAATAATGTTATCTGCATCCCACAATAATAGTCTGTGATCAAATGTTCACAATGCTAACAGCGTTATTCTAATGCACATCCTCTTAAGGTTTGTTGTGGAATGGCAGAGCAGTTGTGATTCAAGTTCACATGCAAATGGTGTTACATGACAATGCATTCTGTCCAGGAGATTGATTCTTGGCTGAAAGGTTCTTATTATCAAAGTTAACTAAATCTAGGGCTCAGCTACACAATTTAACTATTCTATAAAAAATGTACATAACACCTAGACAGATCAAATAATGTATCATTAATGACAGTATTTACAATATTTCCTTTAAATGTCCTATCTAGAGCTGCAACCCAAGAAGGAAAAAGCAAGAATCACAGAGTAAGCAGACATAGTACTCAAAAGCAAAGTATTTCGCCTATCAAGCTTTATGTACATGAGACCTTAAATCTGAAGGAACAGCAACCAACTCAAACTAATTTGCATTAAAAATGTAAGCACATTATACAAAACATTAATGGCACTGAGTTAACTCTACGTCAACATGGTTAAGTAATGAAAAATTTACTGCAATTGCTGCTTCAGGAACAATCAGACTACAAATGGAATGATAATGAAAAAACCCAGTTCTACCAAGCTAGCCCCTTAAGACGGTTTTAAGCAGAGACTACCTTGATCATTCATACCACATGATGCCACTACAGCAAATGTCGCCTAACTACTCATTGACAAAAAGAATGACAATTATTTTCAAAGTTGATTTGCCCATTTACATTTTGTTATAATATGTTATAGTATAAAGCGTCTGCTAAATTCTGTAAAAATATTCAAATCTACACCTAAAGAAACATAACAGTCAAACCATAAATCAATAATAAATAAAAAAGCTCTTTAAAATGTGCAAAATGGAAATAAAAGCAAATACAGCTAATGTATTTGTAATTGGCCTTAACTGATAAATGAAATAAATAACAATTTTAACAGACAAATGAGCTGCAACACTTTGGTAAGGTCTCATTAACAATACACCAAAAAATCTTTCTGATATTTCTATTTTATACAGTCAGTGAATAAGACACACAAAGACACCATTCTGAAATGTTGTGTATACTACTAAACCATGACCTGAAATGCCTTCTTCTTTCATTTCAGAGAAAACGTTACATTCTTCAATGACCAACCACCAACCACTGCAGCAAAAAAACAAAGAAAAAAAGACAAACCAAAAAATAATAAAAAATAATAATAATAAAACTAAATTAAGTAGTTTTAAGTATAGCATAAACTGAAGCTGTGTGAGTTTGCTTCCTTCTCTCTCTCTTGTGTGAGAGAAACTTGAAGAGGCAAGATTTTTCCAGTGAATGCCTTGGTGGGCTGCGTACGATCAGCTCCCCGAGGGCTGATGCTGGGTGGCGCTCCCCTGTGGCGGCCCGTCCTCTGTGCCCTGGTCCGACGGGGCGGCAGAGGCCGCGGAGGACGAGCTCACCCCGTTGGACGTGCTGATGGAGCTGTGCTGGATGGCCTCGTTCTGGGGGCTGCTGGGCACCGACATCGCCTCACAGCCCTCCTCCGTCTCAGCGACTGCAAGGGTGAGATTGACAAGTAGGCATGGATGGATGGCCGACACACACACACACACACACACACACACACACACACACACACACACACACACACACACACACACACACGGGGCAATTCATGTGTACGATGTTCGCATTGTCCTAGTGTAGCACTGCTTATTGCATATAGGCATATTTTCTTTACCAGATACGTTCTTCAGCAAGGCCTAATTGGGTGTAAAACAGCCATTTGCATGCGGTGTGTGTGTGAACCATCTGATTAATCCCCATAATGCCACCGTTATCCCCCCTTCCGTTAATTAAAGTTCCAATGTCAATTTAAACCCACATCATAAGGGTGCATTACATTCTGGGGCATGTGGCAGTGTTTTCCCGTCCCTAACTGCGTTCTCATTTGTTTTTTGTTACCTTGCCAACTACTGCAGCGACAGATGATTACAGCACCTGATTTTAATGATGCTCACACTGGAGAGTAGGGAAGACTTGGAGTCGAAATGCCACCAGCTGTTAGGCAGTTGCATTGAATTAATTGGATCGCGGTTTTAAAAAAAAAAAAAAAAAAAAAAGAAGATGCTCTGTCTCATAAAGGAATAAGGCACCCTACCATAATTAATATTGCTAATGATATGAAGTCAGTTGAAATGATGCCCGGTAATTCATGTCTGTGTTTGGTATTTGAGCATGTGAAATATACATTTCATAGCAGGGGGTGGCAGTAAACTACATGTAAAGTATCTCTACATGTGGAAGATACCTCTGGCCTTCCTGTTGACTGGACTTTTGACTGTGTGATTTAGAGAAAGTGAATGTCAACGTGCTATAAACTGCCTTGCCAACCCTCCCGCAGACGACCGACCGCACAGTAAATCAGTCTGGGGGGGGTAGGGTTCCACTTTCAAGTGCATATTATTACCCCTAATGGCATTAAGGGGTGGCTGGCTTATATATCATAATATCCAGCAATTTTGCTTCCCTATGCCGTAAAGATGGCTTCCTGTTCTGCGGTTTCAGATGTGTTCTCCTCAATAAGCAGATGGACAGCTCTTTCTGCCAAGTGAAAGCATGTTCTGGCTTGTTTGCGGGGCAGGTTGGGTAATTTCTTCCCACCTGCCGTCGCTGCGCCTGGGCAGTACAATGAAGGGTATTAACAGGCAGGGCACTGAGGCCGCTGGGAAATGTAGTGCTAAAGACAAAGGTGGATTTATATAAATGAAAGGTCGTGACCACGTTAGCTCTAGTGGTGGCATCTCTCCACCACCACTGTTTTCCTACACCTTAGGGCAGTTTGATACTTCTCCATCTAGGCTCCTGGAAGGAAAAATGTACCTCACCTCTCTGAGTGTCCCAAACGGAGGCAGCGGAGCAGCTGGGTGAGGCTTTATTTTCCCCACCATGGTAAAAATAGAGCCAAATGTCATCTTTCTCAATGTTTTTCTTTAGAAAGAGAGGGTAGAAACCCTCAGCAAATGCATGAGATGAATGACCCAATTCATCTGTGGATCCTGCTTGGGACCGAAGCAGGCACCACCAAATGAGGCCTGGCAGTGACAGCCCATTGTAAGCCTGAGAGCCGTCAGCTCCACGATACACACGACGCGCGTCAGCGGGGCGGTTAGCAATAGGAGATGCATAATGAACTGCCTGGCACGGCGGCCACCCTGCGATGAGGACGCGCCGCACTCTTGTCAAGCCTGCCGCTTTAATGGACTCATTCCGGAGGCAATCATTGTCAATACAAGTCGGCGGCGGTGTCTGGAGCGCGGCGGAGATGTGGCTTCGGGGCTACTTGCTCTGCATACCGGCTCATCTGAGAGGGACGGTGAGTTATGACCAGTAACCAGGCTGACAGAACCCTAGATAGTTACCCGGGAAACCTATGTGACAGGAAACCACTCTAAAGTGGGAATTAAAACATATAGCCTGTTCTAACAGAGGCACTCACGCTATGTTTATGTGTGACTGGCAGAAGCCTGGTAGACAGTAAATGTAGTCCCAGCACGTGAGGAGTGAGCACTGGCAGATTGAGTGGACCATCAGCTTACAACTGTTCAATTTGACAACGTGAAATTTTTATAAAAGAGGGCGCATATGGCAGGGAGTCCCATCAAGTCCTACCATTTCTCCATATAGGATCTAATATATGATGAAGCCATATGCAGGTGTCACTCAGAAAATCTTTACATAAAACCGTGGATGTCCAATCAAATTTCAATAATTTTACACAGTTGTATGTGTATGCCACCTGTGGCCTCTAGAAAGGACAGAGCCATCATCTTAAGAATTTAAGATGATGCACTGTAAGAATTTGGTTCCAACAATGCTTTCTATAAATATCTTAACTTAAAGTTAAGATACTCAAACAGAACAGAAAGTGGCCAAGTTTCCATAGCTGTTCCAGGTCGTCCGTAACAAAGATGATATGTCCTTCTGGTGGTTAGCACGGGCTTGTTATAGCTAGCAGCCCCAGGCTGAGAATAATGAAGCATTACTCACTGTGATAGCCAGATTTCTTCTGCATGGCGGTTACAGGGCAATCTTTATGAGCCAGTAGAAGCTGTTTCAGCTGTGCCACTTCATTTCTCAGCAGAGTGACTTCATTCTTTTAGGGGAAAAAAGGGCAGACAACAATCCTTAATAAACAGGTCACAATGGAAGATTTGCCACATTATAATGCGCACACAAACACTGAAGTATTCCAAAGTATACATGCAAAATTCCCCATATCTGAATGTGTTAGCCAACAATAACATTATTTCTTCATTCAGGTAATATGGAACTATATAAAAATATTTCAGTTTGAACCCAATTTTATCAGGACATT
Organism: Percopsis transmontana; assembly: GCA_025447815.1. Taxonomy (NCBI): domain Eukaryota; kingdom Metazoa; phylum Chordata; class Actinopteri; order Percopsiformes; family Percopsidae; genus Percopsis; species Percopsis transmontana. The sequence goes on from JAOEHI010000014.1 coordinate 3,338,869, forward strand.
TTTTTTATGAACATGCAAAGAAATAAATGTGTAATTACTTTCACATATTCAGACATTTTACACCTGCACTGGAGTAGCAGGCTAGGTAGAGAGGACGTCATGACTGTCTAGACATGAGCAGAGATGCATGCATAAACCAGTGTAAACACTAAATAACTGATAGCTTTATTTCCCTGCTATATCATGGGGGAAATTAGCTTCCAGTTATTCTCTCCTGGATTTATACTTGAAGCGTGTCAGCTTCCTGTCTAGATGTTTAAACCCAGCTTTTATCAACACTGGGATCTTAGCAGCAGTTAAAAGTGGCGTCATGGGATCAAAGTCTCCCTTCTACTTTGAACCAAAAGCCATAATTACACTACATTACAGTAGATATACTCATGTGTCCTCTTTTGAAACATTAGCAGCACAATAAATTAATAGAGAATAAAGCATGGTGCACTTTTGTCCCAATGATGTTGTTTCCCCACAATTATTATGGGCCTTTACTGGCGCCCAACCAGCATATTTATCAAAGGTGAGCCGTTCAGACTGTCAGCACAACTTTGAGGATGCTGCTCAGATTTACACACTGGTGTCATTAGAGCTCCTGGGGGAGCCAGGGATTTCTGCATGTCGTAAAGAGAGTGACATTACGCTGAAGGTGACTTTAAACTGGATTTAGAGCAGCCGGGGGCCAACGGAACACCCTGTGGCAGATTTAAGCTCTTTCTCTTCTCCTTTAAAATGACTATGGGCGGCTTAATCTATTAGTCTAAAAGCAGCCAATTTATTTGATTCCATCTGTTTAGCCTTGCTGCCGTTGGCAGAGCTTGAGCTGTTATGAGACAGATTTAAACACAGCTGGAAGGAGCGTATGCATCAGATGGATCCGGTGCCACGTACCCTGCCTTCCACCACGATTGCTACCTCTGCCGCCATGTGGAGCCAATAGAAAACACAGGCTTTGCTTGTAGACCTTTCCCTACTCTCCAGATGCACCACAGAGGCTCCACATAATTCAGCATCCTCTACAACAGCTGGGTGCAACACAATACTTAAACAAATAGAATAAAATAGAATAACTTCTGCACTTAAAAAAGGACTTAACTTCTCCTAGGCAAAATAATAACTACACTGTTGTCTGTGCTGTCAACAGGAGGCAAAACTTCATCGTGTTGGCAAGTTTATCTGTGGCCATCCTAGACAGTTGGGAGTAAAACTTGTTTCAAAGTTTTGTGAATTATTAGAAATTGAGCCTGGAGTGATACCAGAAGCCATGTGACCTGCCTTGCCTGACACCTCATTAAAAAGCCCGTTAAGAATGATGTTAAAGTAATTGTGCATCATTAGAGGCGGCTCTGCCAAATCAGCCTGGCCATGTCAGCATGGGAGTTCTAAGAAAAACTGCAACATTGATTAATGCCTTCATATGAAAAGAACACTTTCATTCTCTGATGCGCACAATTTTTCCCGGCAACAAATTGTTCCGTTTTTCCTAGTTAACTTGTCTCCGTCTGCTCTCCGCCTAAACATCATACGTTTATTTAAAGCTTTAGGCCGGTCACTGGTGACAAACAGCACTAACTCCTTTTTGAACCGAATATTAATGACATGACGACCACCCCCCCCTCCCAGCACGTCTTACTTCACATTCATAGACAAATAAGACAGCGAGTAAATAAACACCACATCTCATTTAATTGTCTGGAACACCGATGTGCCGCACCCCAGCTCACACTTATCAACAGAGACAGCAGTTACATGAACTGTTTCGAACTTGTCAGCGTCGGATCCTAATTGCTTCCTGCGGAATGAAGGTTCAAAAAGACACCTTTCCCTGGGAGATTTTCGAGGCCATTCAGTAAACTGCCGAGACAGAAGCGAAGACACGCTTGTGTGCGGCTGACATCTGGAGGATACATCTTTATTGACAGGGACATATCGATGTAAAGGGCTCACAAACTGCCGCTGTCACAGGCAGCTCTCCGTAATCACTTTTAATGACTTCATCACTGCAGACGGGGGAGAGCACATGTGCACACACACACACACACTCACACACACACAAAGATAAACAAAGGCATAACCAGACCCACGCACAGACATCAACTGACTCAAAACACACTTTTGCACGTGAACACCAATAACAAAGAAGGGGGTTTGGTTGGGTTTAAGATTACATGGTCTAACCTGCAGTTGTCCATTCATGGAGTTGAGGTCTTCGGCTTTCTTCTCCAGCGACTGAACCCATACCTTCCTCTTCTGCCGGCAGCGGGAGGCCGCGGCCCGGTTGCGCTCCAGGAACTTGCGTCGCTTCTCGTCGGGGTCTTCGCTGGTGGCCCTGCGCCGCCGGCCCCCTGTAATCGCAGTGTGCTGGGCAGGGGGCGCTGGAGAGGCCTGTGCAAAATACACCAAAATAAATATAACTATAAACAGCTTGCTGGTGAATGACTATATGCCTATTTATAGTAATTATATATAATCTATATACATTATTATTTTTTATTTAATTATTCTGTTAATATCATGGCCAGTGTTTGTGTGTGAGCTAAAGGAAGTGAAACAGCTTCCAGACCTTCAACAGGGATCACAAGCACATCCCTTCTTCTTTGGGGTCACAGGGTTAGGTTTGCCAAGCACTTCCTTAGAGCAATGTGTTAATACTCACAGGTGTCTCTGTGGTGGAGGTGGCCGGCTGCTGAAGGGACTGGGGGCAGGATTCCTCAGGTGGAGCGGGCGGAGGAAGTGGGGCTGGGGGTGGGGCTGGGACCAGGGTCGGGGCTGTGGCCGGAGTTGGAGCTGAGGCTGGGGCTGAAGGGGAGGTAGGAACAGCGGTGTGGGTCACAGCACTGCTCTGGACATCACCAGGGTCTCCGGTGGTTACCTGAGGAAGTGGCTGGCTTATTGTCGCTTTCAGCTTCTGAGGAGAAAATTAACAGATGCGTATGGCGTGAGATAAAAATCATAATGAACACTGCAATATTGTTAAATTACATTTAATATGACATTTTGAAAGCTAGGATTCTCAAAAGAAAGATTTTAATGACTATCATGGCTTGTGAATAACACTATCTGGCAATTCTTTTTTCATTATAACATTATATTAATAATAAATTACCTTTCACTCAACCTATGCCACACAATACTAAGCAAATCAATTGAAATGTGAATTTCAATTCCAACTTCATGTAGCACACACAGACAATAACATATTCACACAGATAGTTGTCCATATTTTTCCCTCCCAAATGATCCGTCCAGCGCCAAATAGTGAGTAAACAAGCTGAAAGTGAATCGGCCTTCTACACCAATAATAAAGTGAAGGGGAATACATTTACATGGGACAAACAGAGAAGCACATTATTCTAACAACTACCTTTGCCAGACCAATCTATCTAACAAATTAGTTTATCGTGTAATACCCTTCCAGAAGCTCTTCTGGCAGAAGCAAGATATTATTCTCCTGGAATGGCCCATAGAAGGAGGGAAAAGCCAGTCAGATTCATATTTCATCTCTGCCATGGAAACCTCATCAGTGTAATAACCCTCCATCTCATGGGTGTTATTCAACCATCTGCTACTATATTACTTATCTTTATTTTGCAACTAATTAACAGCATAATCTTCTAAATTCAGCAAGTTAATTATCATTATTGTGGTCTTTGCAGCATCATCAGTCCTTGTAAAGTGCCGTCTCGGTGCCCCCAGAGAGCCGGTTGGGGGTGGGAAGCAGGCAGGTTGAGTGGGGGCCTGTTTTCTTGACGTGGGCTCATTAGGTGTTTGCTGATGAGCCGAGTATGGTGGGAGGAACCAGGAGCGAGGGGGGGGGGGGGGAGTACAGGTCAGACAGGATTCTGCTGAACAAAAGGTTCCATGCAGGGTGAGGCTGACTTAATGTGCCTCATTGAGCGTGTGCCAGGATGCCCCCAGCTGGCTCTCGATGGAAGCCCCCCTCGCCGGTTGGCCCTGGTGACGGCATGCTGGGTGCAACCCTGTCTCCGTGTTTGTCATCTCGGCACCCCTCGATCCTGACTACCCCCCCACCCCCACCTTCCTCTCCTCCACCCGTCGGCATCAAGCCTCTAACGCAGACCCCTCCTCTCCACTGTTTACCTGTTCATTTCCAGAGGGGTGGCGTGCTGTGAACACTTACAGCTTCTGTGATCCATGCTTCATCACTTTGCCACTGATCTAGCTAACAGTGCTTCATATCCCGGGCTTCAACGGTCACTTCAGGGCCTCCAACTGCACCGCCATAAAGCCGTATGAATACTATTCTTTTTTTTTTTTTAAACTGCTATTAAATTCAGTGTTGCCTTTTAGCTGGATTAGCAGAACATATATGCACATAAAATGAACAATAGTGCTTTGAAACCCAATGATCTTTTAATAGCTCCCTCATCTGGTCAAATCACGTAACCGCTAATTTCTTGTCATTCTTTCTCTGGTTGTTGTAACACCAACAACAGACCTTTTTTATTTGTATTTTACATTTTATTATTTCATTATTTACATTAAATTTTAATTAATAGAAAATCTATAGAAATTACCTGCTTGGCTTCTGATTGGACGGGCTGTGGCGAGGGCGGTCCTGGGATTCCAGGTACGTCAGGCAGTACGGTGACAGGTCTGACAAGCTGACAGCGGAGACACAGGGACACACCAGCATTGAGAAGATGAGCCCTTCCCAGCAAAATACAGGCAGCTCCCCCCCCAACCCACAACACACACACACACATATCTCAGCCTCATTAGGCTGGATGGCCTGTTATTTGTGGAGGCAGCACACATGAAGATGCGGCGTGCACACTAATGACCCTCTGCCTGCATGTGTGGGAGCATATGGACAGAGAGGCTGAGAAAAGGATGGAACAGACACCGGTTAGAGGGCCAGAGCTGGGCCTGCTCAGCGCCTGACGAGACAGTGAGAAGTGGAGGCAGCAGACCATCGAGAGAGGGAGGGCCCTATAGTGGCGGCTTGCGCTCTCCATCTTCTTTCCCCCTCGCTCACTTGTCAGTGGCTTCCCCGAATCCCCACAAGGACGAGGAAAAGAGGGGTTGTTTCCCTACTGTGCTGCCATCAGGAGATAATCATCTGCATCCCAGTATTCCATGTATACAATCCGGACCGCAGTGAACAACAACACAAGCTCCCATAGGAAGTAGAAGAGAAAAAAAAATAACTAAAACAAAAACATTGTATTGCATGAAATATTATCAGAGACATACATAAATGGATTGTGAAATATACTAGGCATAAAGTTTATCCTGTATCCTCTCTTCCACAAATCAGAAATGTTGATCCAAATTGCACAAGGATTAATAGCAGTGAAGTATTCTAGATGGGAGCCTGCCAGCTCTTGTGTCTTTGCCAGTGACACACAGCTGAGCTCTTTTAAAGTCCATTAGTTTCCCCAACCTCCTCTGGTTTCCAACGCAATGCCAAAGGCTGCGGTGCCAAAGTCATAAACAATCAGTCTGTTCAAGTAGAGCAAGACAAGAGTAGCATAAAAAAATTCACTCAGGCATTAAGGATACTATAAATTGGACTGGATTACACTTTAGAGTTAATTCGAGTTACTAAGGTAGTTATATTGAGAGCCATTTGAAGTGCGCGTAAGATTATGCGTGTGTAAGTATTTTAAAAGCTCCCGTTATGATCCGGAAATTGTGTATTTTTCTCCAATCATGACGTTTAATAGTAGCTAATTTTGCGAAACTTGTGATGCAATATTGTTTATGCACATGGCCAATAAAAAGACTGGCCCCTTAAATTATGTCATATAATCAAACAACACAGATTCTAAATAAACCCCACACAAAAAAGCTGAAAAACAAAGTGCACATGAGATGCACAATACTCACAGGGATTGTAGTTGGAATATGTACACTTGAACTTGTAATAGATGCTGGGATAGCGACTGGCATGGTCTGGCCGTTAGGGAGCTGTAACAGCACAGGGAAAGTGCCAGACACTGGACTAAAGGAGAAAAGACAGTAACCTCCGGTGAGAAATAGAACCATCAAACCATTTTATAATATAGATGAAACAGACAAGCGACAGCAAGCGACAGCAAGCTGGAGAGATACAGAATGATTCAGAACCTAGCCTACTCTATGGCATAACAAACAACAACTGATGGGGAACAGAAGCTCAATTCAACACGGTTGTTGTTTTACCTTAGCACAATACAAAAAGCTGAGTGAATAATTTGCTGCCATAACTTCTTCATGCAGTAACGTAACAAAGACAATTATTTTAAGCTGTCACACAATCAGACAACAACAACAAACCAAGGTGCACATTAACCAAAAGCAACTCAAAGGTACACCTCATGAATTAAGGATGACCTAAAAAAAACTGCACAAAATTAATTAAAAAAAAGAAACCAAAAATGAGCTGATAAAAGGTCTATGAAGTTTAAAATGTTAACATTTTGAGTTACTTACACTATAGGCCTATTAGTAGATGGGACTTGGGTAATAACAGAGCTAGATGTGGGCGATGGGAGAGCTTGCTGTATTACAACATTAGCTTCTGAGGTTGCTAGAAGTACATTGGGAACTTGGAGGGATGCAGGACGGACTATAGTGGCTGTTGGAAGTGAGGTTGGCTGCAAAGATAATTCCTGAAAACACCATACGAAACCTTAGCTGAATAAAGCCATTAATGAAAACCCATGGTCTTAAGATAAAGTACTTCAACTGATGAAGTTCTATTTGGCATATTCTACTAAAACCATTGATATTAAGGGATAACCAAAATAAACTAAAATGACCATTCATACTTCCCATATAGGCCTATATACTGGATATTTTACATGATTTATTTTTTTAATAATCATTTTGTGCAGCGGTTAGTATTGTATTATTCCCTTTTTCAAGCAGTAATATATTATATATATATATATATATATATATATACTGTATATTATACATTTCACACCAGTATAGTTTAAAGGAGAGATTTGCTCATTGACAGTTCCAGTGGAATTGTCATTCACTCGATATGTTTATGACAGTCAGAATCAGAACTAGCTTATTAAAATCACTGTATTAGATACATGTATTAAAACAGGACAGCAAACTCCATAAAGAAATCAGAGAACCAGTGATACACAATCACAGTATTCACAGCTTTGTGACTTATCAGGACACGGGAGTGTTTACACCCATTACCTTGTCATCACTTGTAGTCGATTCAGGATGTGGAAGTGGGCTGTCCCGGTGTGCCTCCATAGCGGAGTGTGCCTCAATTTTGTTTCGAATGACTGGTGTTGCCAGTGGTGACAAATCCAACGGTAGCTACATAACAGTGAAACCAAATCCTGTCAATACAACGAGCACTAATGCATAATAACTGGGGGGAATATGTGGTAACAGCTACCTTTTTAACGTCATCGTCAGTAACTTTTTTGAAGTCATGCTCAAATGGACTTGCAAGCTCGTTAAAGAGTCCAACTTCCTCACAATTCTTCAGAAAGCGTGTTGGGGTGGGTGTTTGGTCTGAAATGGGACAGCATCTTAAATACCGGGAACATAAAATACTTTTAACCATATAAAATCCTTTAACTTCAACTACAAGACTGCTTACCAGCAACGATAACACTGTCATTCCTTGCTGGACCAAACTTCAATGTCATCTCATGTTTGTGTTTGTGGACAGCCAAGTGGTCTTCATTTGTAAATCGCTGTAAAAGGTTTAGAAAGTTCATAGGAAATCGATCTTGCAATAATAAAAAACCTTAACCAGCATATAAAAGTTGCTTACCTGACCACACCCAGGAGCAGTACATAGGAAAGGTTTATCATCACTCATATTAAGGTATTCCTGTTATAACACCCCTGAAGAAAAAGGAAAAAGCAAATTCACGTAAGTATCAGTTCCTCAAAGCCCCCAAAATATTTGTGTATACGTAGGCTGTGAGTTTTTAAGTAAGTTATGGGTTCACAAAGCAGTTGATGCAATTGTTAGTTCAGTAAATAAATACAGATGGCAGATGATGGAGCGAGGAGAAAGGATCGGGCTAATAAACGATATTTGGATGGGTGGAAATCTTTATATGAAAAATAGCTATTGGATTGATTTGGTTGTTTACACATGAGACCAACGCCAAATCCTGGCAACATTTGTTTTGTGCTGTTACAGGCCAAAAAGACATTGTGTAGGAATAGTGCAAAACGCTAGTATAAGCATACACGGCTATTTCTTTCTTTGTTTTAAACGCGATACCTGGCAATGCAAGACAACATCTAAAATATGTTATTAGTATAAGCAGCGTTGATGTTATTCCAGGCTGTTCCAGAGGATAGCCAGAGCCCTAGATAGCATCGTCGCCATATTAGCTCTACAAATAATCCTAAACATTCAACAATGTGAGCAATTATGACAAGTTCATCTGATTCTATTAATGCGTAAATCGCTCGCAGCCCAACAAATCATGTTTACAAAAGCGTTGTGCTCAATAGCTGTCAGTTTAAGTAAACACTTACCTACAGGCGAAACCCCCGATATAGGAATCCCACGTCTGTACTAAAATCTCGCGAGCACATCATGTTATCTTCCGTAAACGTCATGCTCCGTGTGAATGAAACGTTAAAAGGGTATTTCATTAATTCCAGTTATGAATAAAAATAACAGGATGCAATTAACACATTCTATGGCATGCAGACTTAGCCTCGGCTCTGCAGGAAGCGTAAAGGTCAGATGAGAAAAAGCCCTTTCTAGTTGAGCAAAGCTACATGACAGATTGTATCTAAATGAGTTTTCTGGTAGAATTCTGCTTTAGTAATCAATGCACTTCAATTCAAAAAGTTGGACGACTTTTACCCCTTTTGCTGAAGAATAAAAACTAATTACCATCCAGGTATGTTTTACAGAATAGCACACTAAATACTCCTACCCAAGGGACTGCAGTTGCCCAATCTAAACTGGCACATTTATTTGCAAAATAAAGATTGAAACACTTTTAGCACCAGCAAATAGTTCTCTAGGTTTATTGCCATTTACAAAAGCAATCATTTGCTTGCTGCCTACTTACAGCGCGGCTACTGAACTGCAGTCGAACCAAAGAATGCATTATTATGGACCCCAAAAAGCTTGTTTCTAATGCAGCGAGAAAAATGATTAATGCACCACGCTGATTCACAAGACTCAACACCTGTTTGCAAATGTAAGATGACATTTATACGTTAGCTCTTGGTTGCATTGCCTAGAGATACAAAACTTTCATTTGTTAAATAGCCAAGTACATGCATTTTAATAGTGTAATTTCTTACATTTTTACAATACATGTTTTGTTTATTTTGACAGCATCTGACAGACTTGAAAATGTACATTTCCAAGAAACCAACACAGAACAATTTGGTAGCCACAATAAAATATGTAGTCACATCTGTATTTAAAGTGTTATATATGAGCAATTATTATTTTTTTTTTTTACATGGCAAACAGGATAAGGAAAGCAACCATCAAACAGAAGAGACCCATGGCTTCAGACAGAGCAAATCCCAGGATGGCATAGGAGAACAGCTGCTGCTTCAGGGATGGGTTCCTACAAAAAGAGTCATTGGTCAGACGAGCTCAAGCATTTAATTACTGATATGACTTGGTGATACATGCACAGGCACCAACATATGATAGTTAAAAAAAATAAATAAATAATTAATCAAGTACAGGTCCTGCGGCCAGTAGCTTACCTAGCATAGCCAATGATGAGACTGCCGAACACTGTTCCAATTCCAGCACCAGATCCAGCCACTCCGACTGTGGCAGCTCCAGCACCAATGAATTTGGCAGCAGTGTCAATGTCCCTGCTTACAGCACTGGTCTGGAAGCCTCTAAGTGCAACCTGGGTGAGGGGGCTCTGTGGCATGAGTGCAACATTAGTCTGCAAGACAAGGGGAGATTTAATTGTCAATTTAAAAGCTCCTAAAAATAATGTCTTCCATCCAGATCAGGTGTTTAGATGTAAAATAAGTGTTTTATTTAGGAAACAGTTAAATTAAAAAGATCTTACCTCTGTTTTGACCTCAGGCCTTGAAAGCACAGAGGCAGAGAGGGGTCTGTATAGAGCCCGGGAACCAGCACGGACCTGTAACAGGAACAAAATGAAGGATATCCATTTTATTTAGCCATGCCACTCTGAAATCCCAAAACAATGTTATTCACTCCCCATCACTGGCTGAAGGTGTGAGAGAGAAATTAGAGGCATTGCGAATGTCACTTGTCATTGAACTAGGTAAATGTTATTCACTGTAGTGAAAACAAATGGTAATTTCCATTCAACACGATATGCTGTCACAATTAAATGTTTTCAGAAAAAGTGGCCATTTATTGTGCATTTCAACAATAAGATAAGCTGCTTGATAGCCTTATTGAATAGCAACATTTTCTGGGAAGCTAGCAAGGCTACACATAAACACAGCCCATGAGAATTAAACAAACTTGAATGAAAAATGTGATGAAAATAACAATTCTCTTCAATATTATGTCATTATACCTCCTTAAGTGTATGCCTAAACAGGTGAACTTTTCCCTAGTCCTGACTAGGACTTGAGATGACCTTAAGCTAGCTAACGTTAACAGCAATCGTACAAGTGGTTCACTACGTATTTAAGTCACGATTTAACATGGCATTCTTATATACCATCAACCAATATACTGCAATGCCATAAATAAATAAAAGGATTATGTTATTTTGTGCAGTAGCATTGCCGGCTGGCCTAGTCTGCAGATACCCTTGCCAGTCTGGTAGACTCAAGTTCAATAGGAGGCCCACACAACTATATCCAGATTAGAAATAGCCTACACCGCGACTGTATCAAATTGCAGAAAAATAACTTACCAGAGCCGGCGTGGAGACGAATTTTGCACAGGCGTACATTATGTAGTTTAGGTAGTTCTAACCAGTTCGGTTAAATATTGTTGAAGCCCGGGTCTCTCTGAGAATGAAGAGCAGACAGAAGTAAGGTCAAACGGGTGTAAAACGTTCAATTAGTAAAATAAAGACATCCAACATTACATTCACATCTAATTCGCATGCTGTTCTCACTTGCACAATGCAGGACACAATAATAAAGGAGGATGAATTAGGATTTATAAAGATCGGCTTCCCATTGAAATTCCCATTGCACTTACCGACTGCAGAGGTCGAACAACTACGCACGCGCGTCGTGACGTATGAAAACACCCGGATGATGACAATGAAAGGTCATTTCACAATAACTTTATTCATCAGTCAGTGGGCAATTTAGTTTTATATTGACAAAAATAAGACTAACTTTAGTTTTAATACACAATAACAATAAATCGGATAAACAATAGTTTTTTGTTAGCAAAAAACAGACAGGTAAGGCGACTTGTCTGCCTGAAATTATTTTTTGCAAAATTCATATGCTTTTACGCTAATTACTTGCATATTTGATCATATTATTTTGTGTATGCTAGTGTTGTTAGAGATACTGTCTGTGTCTAACCCTAACCTACAGGTTATATGCACTTTATTCTGCCCGTTGAGGATGCTTCTTTTGACTTTTGTTCCAGAGAACCCTGTCTGGCTGTTTCTTACCATAATCAAGACTTCCTACCTGAGGGCTGTCTGCAATTCATAGTTCCTTCCGGAACTTAAGAATGCTTTGTCCCATATTAACCTTACTGTATTAGCTCCTGGTAGAATAAAGTGAATGGAACAAGGGTAATGCTATAGGTATTTTGACTATTTGCTTGTTCTATTCTTTCTGCCAGCTGGCTTACATACTATACTTGTTGTAAAGGCATTTACAAAATATTGAGGTGCAATAAAGGTTGAGTTCTGTATATTTAGATATGACCAATGGTGAAATGTAACATTTTAAAACTAGCCATATACTGTACTTTACTTACTATTATTACTATTAATTTATGGTAAATTTGAGTTTCTATACAATTTTTTTTAAATACTAAAGAAACCCTTATTTTTCTTTTTAAATTTATGTAAATATAATCTCTCAAAACTTAACTAAATAGGCAGAACGTTTCTTATCTCTTACATCAAATCACCTTTTCCTCTACACCTGTTGTGGTGTGAACTTGATACTTTACACATAAGGGGTTGATAGCCCCAGGGCATGTCTCTGCAGCTCTCAGGCTGAGGGTGGAGCTGTAGGCCACCTCCACCTGCAGGAATTGTAGTCTTGATATATGACTCTCCAGCAGCTGGTCTTTGATAGAAAGGTAATGAGCATGGGGAATCTTCCTTTGCTGCATGCTGTCTTCAAAGGAGGAATCTCCCACTGGTATCATAGGGCACAATTTGATCATTTTCACAAGAAAGATAAAGATATCCAGGGTATACAGAAGAACATGCTAATAATTTTAAGTCCAGCAGAGGGTGCAACTGGGTCTAATGTGTTCACAGCCTTTGTTGCTAGGGTCATGTTATGTTTTGAATAGGCTTGGCTCTCAGATATTACATAGATGAACTTATAGGGTTTCAATTGCACACTATCTGTACTATTTGCTTTGTTTGCATCCTCTGAACCAACACATCTGATTAACATTCCACCTCAGGGTAGTAGTGAATTTAACCCATGAATAATCTAAAAACTACATTTCCACTGCCAAGGAAAATGATCATGTCAGAGGCAACTACCTTTAACTGAATGCTGCTCATATTACATTTCTGTTCATGCGTATTCAGAGTATAGTAAATTTGCCTTATATAGGTCAAAGCCGACTGTATGATAAAACATGAACATTAACAATCTAATTGCTGGACAGCACATATCAAAATGGTCGTTAACTACCTAAGGTCACTGTCATACTGTCTAATTAACAAGGAAGCAGTTGTGTGGTCCTACATGACCATGGAAGGTGGAGAGAGCAGCACAACCCACGCGTCCTCCGCCCACGCCTCACCTCCTCCCACACTGAGACACGCACGCACCCGCTGTCTGCGTTCTTGCATAGAACACTCCCGAGACGTTCCATTTGCATGCCTGCCCCATCAAGCCGGATGCACTCAGACTCGTAATAAAAGGCATTGACCCCCTTAACCTTTATGAATTACAATTTGTGCCTGCAGCACGTCCTGTCAAGAGGCCTCAGAAATGCAGGCACCTCGGCTGGGGTGTGTGCGTGTTGTTTTGCAGTTGTTAAGGAGAGGGGAAAAGGTTTTTACAGCTCCTCGTCGGAGCTCCTGACAAGCTGGGAGGAGGCGGTCTGACAGCCAACGCAGGGTAGGGAGGGACTGCAGCGCTGCTGATGGCTCCATGCTAATCTCAAGCCCTGGCTGCAGCAGGACTACAGAGGGCGGCTCATGAACGTGTCTATGTTGTCTGTATGTCCAGCACATCGTATCTTCAGTATGCACTTCCTCAGCAATCGAAACGTCTTCCATTTCATCTATGATTTGCCTAACGCCAACTCTATTTTCCATTGTCCTATTTATTTAGGCAGTGTGTAAAATCAATTCACAAAGACATACTTGTAATTCGGTTTTGCACACAGTGTATCCATATGTAGCGTATAAATGCATGACATCCGAGCAGAACATTTTGTCTCCAGTCGGCAAGAAATCCCACAGATGAAAAGAACTGAATTCAGCAGAAACCATTCTACCATCCTATTTGAATGATAGGGGTGATTTCAAATAGTCGACGTTTTGGCAATTTGTCGAATTGTCGCAGTACCAAGAAAAAGTGGCACGATCCAAAAGAAATGTATATCTGGAGAACCAGAGTCCATTTAACCTCAGTGGGTCCTACTTAGAACCCTCAACACCAAGAAGAAAGAACCCCCTTTTTATTTAGAGTGTAGATGGCCTTCAAGTGCACCAAGTCCGATAATCCACAATAGGAGTGGGCAGACAGCTCCCTGATACAGCTGGAAATCATCCTGCAATAATGCACCAGACCTTCTTTATCTCTGAAAGATTTAATGGACATTAGTATTCACACAATTGATTGTTCAACAAATCCATAATAACACTGATCTTGGTGCTGCTGTTGAGCAGAGCGTTTGGAAGTAGAGCAGGAAATGCTGAGGTTTGCAATATATTTTTCTAGCCTGAAGTTTAGTGGTCTGTAGCCTGTCTACGTGATGTACCGTACAGTATGTGTTACCTATATATGGTGCTTCGTTCAAAAAGGTGTTAGCTTTTTTTGTGCTTGAAATTTGTTGTAAATGAAGACATACATTGATTTTCTATTTTGAGAAGGTAATTAATGCTCAGTTGTTAATGTTGGTTATGTAAACTGTTGAGCGACAACTGCACAATGTAGCTTCTAATAAAAAAGAAGGATTCATGGCACCCACATTGTCCTACTACGCTCTTCCTGCATCTTAGCGTGTCTTCTGTTCACCATCAGGAGAGCACACAGTGTCTGTGTTAGCAGGAGCGTGGCTGACAGGGGCAGCCGTGCGATGATTGGTTTACAGACGTGTGCTTCCTACAGTGACACCAAGGTCACTAAAGATTTACAATCAAATGGCGCACGGCTCTTTGATAAAAGCCAACAAAAGCTGAAAAGAATTATTTGGGCCCCCCCCTAATGGAATAGGTTTGACCTTTTTTGTCCATCACTAAGGACTACTGTTCTCTCTTTGCATAATTACATCTAACAAAGGTGTGGATGTGAAGTTTGCAGCACAGACAGAAGGTTGTTAAGAAAGCCATATGGAGGGGAGATTTGATAGACAGACACTGTATGACTCACAGACAAGGGTAGATTACAAGAGTGGTGCCTTTCAAGCTCTTGCAGTCAATCTGTAGCCATGACCCTGCAGACGAAAGAGCAATTAAATATGATTTAACAGGCAATCTATAACTGCAGGTTACTGTAGTGCCTCCTGTTGAAATACTGTCACTTACTATGTTTATATAATGACCTATTGAATTTAGCATATAGATCATTTAATTATTTAAATGTGTTGTCCGCACATTTTATATACTGTAATTGGCAGATAAACAAATGTTTTACATGTGGCTTGAGGCTATAAAAAAATACAAACCTGCCGTTATCAATCTGAAAAGTTCAACAATGACGAATTTGTACTGAACAGGCCTACATGATGTAAATGTGTCAAATATACGTGCTTAAAATTAGATACATTTAACAAAAATGTGTTCAGACAACTGTCTAAGTCTTGTGAGTCTTGTTAAACATGAACAGATCTTCAAGCCATATTTACTTAATATGCATTAGCAGTCATATGGAACACCGTTGATTTTTAAGGGGCACATATGGTTGAATCTTACTGTGCTTAATTGCTCTAAACTATGATTAACATCGGAAGGGCCATCCATTATTTTATCCTCCTTACTGTTCACCACAGGTTACTGCAAATGTCTCCTAAGTACTGTTCACAGATCAGGGTGTCAAATTTAAGGCTGTCACAACAATATTAAGTGAAAAAGCCTTTCCTGCTTTTAATGGCCCGACCTACATCCCAGTTCAGAGAGCCAATAAAGGCCGTCTGGTGTGGGACCTAGAGCTGCACAATGTCAGTCACAGATGCCCAACTCAGCAAGTTCTGGAATGCTCAATTAGTTGCTTTTACGGGGTCCATTAATATGCATTAACTTTCTTTCCAATATATAACCACAGGCAAACGGACAGCCAGCTGCATACTGTGTTTGCTATGTCAAAATAATCTTTGTTCTCTCGCTGTCTCTCTCTCAAGTGGTATTTTTTAATAGTAAAAATCTCAATTCAGCTCTATATTCATATCAATGAAATACACTGCATAGACAGTGTGTTCAGATTTGTCTATTACATTTAACAATACCAAAAATATCCCCCCCCCCCACACACACATAACATGCCTGCATGCACACACCAAAGAATGAAGATCAATACCTTTACTTTTAGTTTCCCAGCCTTCCTTGAATCAAGAGAACAGAGAGTTTACTACAGAAACCTACACAATCTGGTACCACTCTTCCCACACAATAAACCAATCTGGCACCGAGCAAGCCGAATCAATCATGGCACTTTATTATCCTGTCACTAGTCTGCTTCCTGCAAGAGTGTTTACCCCGTCCGTGGCCCTCCGATTGTGGCTGTTCAGTGTACATTAAGACAGACATAATTGAGATTGTGGGCGGCCGAAGGTGCAAGGCTCAACCTGTTGTCGTTAATCTGTCGTATTGTCGAGAGTCACATTAGCGGCAACCTATAGAGGGCCCCCACATTGCTGATAGGTCTTTGTTCTGCATGGCAGAGGGCCTTGGCAATTTTAACATTATTGGTTGGCCACCAGGAGCGAACTCACACAATGTGTGATGTATTACCCATGTTCTAGCCCCTGAGTTCAGTTGCCTTGCTGCGGTCCTGATGCGTGTTAGGAATTGTATTGGTAAAAGCTACTGTTAATCACCTCCTGGTATTCATAATTTGACTGATGGAGCATCAAACAAAAATTTCTTATTTGAATGCATATCATGAACAATTAGTTGAGTAACTAATAGGAACCATCCCGCCGAACATATTCAAAACTTAAAATTACTCTTTGTAATATAGAAAATTATACAAGCAATGAATTTGCACTAATTGGTAACCCTTCAAATAGCAGCAATCTTTTCGCAAATTAGATTACTGATGGCTGTGCAGAAAATTCCCCTTCACTTCGTATAAATTAAAGCTCTGGAAAAGCATTTACAAAATAACAAGATATGACTGCAATCGTACTCTTGGAAAAGGTGCTTTTGACAATCACATAACATATTAGGAATAATAGCTAAATCTTGCCTCGGAGGCCTGTTATTAATTACATGGCAAATAGGAACTGTCTGTTCTCATACAGAGTTATTGTGGCGGCAGGAGATCACCAAAGAAAATTAAACTGCAATCAAAGTGCTTTTTTATCATCATAATTCTTATTGTCAAGATCACCATTCCCAAGCTAGCACATATTGGCGTAACCAATCTTAGCTTTTATTAAGTGTCTCAAGTTGTTGCCATTCATATTTCATATTTATGTTTTCTTACACCAGTGCTATATACTGTACATATCCCGCATACTTGCTAATTCTAAAATGCAGTATAATTTATTGGAGAATGATGTATGAGAATGCGGCCGTGGAATTGAACATAATTGATAGCAACGAATGTGCATCATCTAACCAAGACTAATCTGTGCCATCCTCTATGCATTACAGCTCAATGTGTTTACACCATACGAACACGCCGGTGCACCTGGTAGCTCTTATCACATCATTTATGGCCTTTACCCTGATTTTGCACAGCAAAATTTAAAAAGCAATCACTTTAATCTCAAAGTGGATGTAACTATCTGTATCTTGAATGTGCCTTTTTTTATAGCTAGGGGTTATATCGGCCTAGAGACTCATAAGTTATGAAATGTCAGGATTCCATGCATTCTAATTGAGTGTGGAGCAGTTAATGGCTGTGGAAATTCAGCCGCTTGACGTCTTATTCCCCTGTGAGACGTTTCACAGCCAAGCCCATGAGCCTCAATTAAATGGCAAAATGGGCCCATTCTTGAAAATAACAACAATAAGAACAGTAGCCTACACGGCAATAATATCAGGTCTCACCTTGAATCAACAATAGTCACAGCTTGCAAATAGCTAAGCGGAGACATTGCAACAAATGAGGTGACAGGGTGGCCTCCGGGAGACATAGTAGAAATATGCATGTAGTACGACCTTAGTGTGCAAAAACTTTGTACGCTAGCAGATTAAGGACAAAAATATTCCATCTTTAAATTGGCATACAGCATGTAAATGGATACAGCAATTACACATTATCCATGCAATAGCTAATACAATAACACTTTTACCATACAACTAAATGCAATATCTTTAACTTTATCTCTTTAACTACAGACTTGTGTGAATGAAACCCAGGCCTAGTTTTTCATTTAAGTATTTCATGTCCTAAATTGTCTCCCTGAAAAATTGAAAGTCAGCTGTGTGTTACAGAGTAAAACTTGAAATCAATGAACAATAATAGCTATAGCACTTTCCATTTCCAGTAGAGAAGCTGTGGCACGGTGACCAACACGTTTACAAAATGCCCGCAATCCATAAATACACATGGAGCATGTCCTATTAAATTCTGTGATATGGTGAGAGTCTAAATATTGAACCAGCTCTGATTGGGGTGGTCTATTTCACACCCTTCCTTATTGTTTTTATGACTCCTTAACATTAACCCCTTTACTGCTTCACTGATTCCATGCAAGAGACAATAGCTTTTCAATAATTCAATTTATAGCTAGGCATAAATAGAATTCAAAGGACAAAGTGACTGCCAATGAGCAGGGACAATGTTTTTTGGCCTAACCAACACAATAGCTGCCAGAAAAAAAAAAGATATATTTATTTTACGGTTCCCTCGCAATCCCATTAAAATGAGGAAACTGCATTTCAGACGGTGTAGCATGAATGTTATATACATTGTTGAAAGATACAGAAGGGGAAACTAACTCTAAAGTGGCCATACAGTGCAATAGTGCAACACTTGGCATTCTTTAAGGCATTTTAGAGTCTTCCCAATAAATTCAAGACATCTATTTGTTGAATCTATAACAAAAATAGTTTGAGCGCAATCTGATCAGCATTTTCACAACATTTTGAGGCCAACAGACAATGTTCACTGTCATTGTTAAAGCTAGATTTTTTGATAAAGCTGTTTTGACAGGTTATCAAAAGAAAACAGAAACATCTCTGTATTTCTCTAGCCCTCTGTCAATCACGCCAATAATTAGAACAAACTCATTCAGATTTTGGGAAAATTAGGAATGTTTTACCTCCAATTTTCAATTTGGAAGTAGCATCTATGGCCATGATGAATGTCTGAATAGTCCATCTCCTTCCTCTCATTCCTCCTAACCTTTTCTGACAGTTCAGATATTGCCTACCTAGTAATTTGCTCTACAATAATTGTTACTGTGAGATTTCCCCCCAGCTTTTAACAAGGATTCTTAACACCCTCTGTAGGTGACAAAATGCAATTACAAACCCATCGTGACGGGTCATCAGCAGCTGCCACGACCCTCCCCAACATCAACTGGTTGCATTAATGGGGGGAGAAAACAGCCTGGAACAGACTTATGAAACATGTGCGTAGAAAAATAACACTTTAATTAAAAGAAATGAAGCTGCTTTATTGATTAACAACATCAGTGATTAAAGTGTACGGCTGCCATTTGTTTCTTAGCTTGCTGTTTTGTTAGCCCCTTGGAGATCATTTATTGTTGCGCGCCCCTGTTTATTGATAAGCGTGTTGGATGAAGGCAGATGCAGGCGTTTGGAGAGCGGGCTTGCTGAATGAGCGATCATATTGTGCGAAACACCAGGCGGGGGCAAGAACAGCTGTTCCGGCTCCTTCCACTGGGACGTTGTGTTCATCGCCACCCCGGGCGCACATGCAAACGCTCTGCCGTAAAGCTCCAGCCGACGTACTCACAGCGCCCTAACAACTCTATGAATTTTATGACACATAACAAGAGCTCTGTGATCTCTGTCCAACACTTTAAAGTCCTTAATTATCGGCCTAATTGCTACAGCTATATTCATTTCCCTGGTAATCCTTTGGTGATTATACTTTGTGTTCAATAGCAGCCTTATCCTTTAATTAAAAGGATTATTAACCTTTAAATTGGAGCCTTGTGGGATTACACCCTCAAATAGTGTCAAACGCATACTTCACCAAAATGTGCAGAGGCTGAGGTGAGACAGGCGTTAATTCCATCATAACCGGAATGCTCTGGGTTGGTCAGGCAGGCTTATGGCTTCACCACCCGATGGACTGACTGAAAACACATGTATCCAATGGAAGTTGTTTGTCAGCTCCTCCAGAAACTAATACCTCCTGCTAATTAATGTTTACAGAATGCTGAGGCGCTACGTTTTCTAGTCTTAACAATCAGTGCGGATAGATGGATCATGATACTGATGTGACCTGAGGGGCCTTAAACATGGTGAGAACAAGGTGAGAGGTCCCCTATCAATGGTAAAGAACTAATTATAATACAGACAATGAAAGCTTTGCCGCTGCCAGCCTCCAAGGTCTTTCACCTCTACAACAGCAGTTCAAAGTCAGCCAAAGTGGCGTGTGATTGAAAATTATTGGGGAGCTCATACAATAAGGATGTTTAAGGACAAGAAAGGAGGGTTGGGTGATCTCTATGCCAACCACTTGTGTGTGATGCACTAATAGGGAATAGGCATTTGTAAAATATGAATAGCAAAGACATGGCATCAGTGATATTAATGTCATGGGTGCTCCTATGTTTATCTGATGCATATTTTAGCCTCGAACACTAACTGCTATAATCTGTGAACAAGTGAATGAACCAAAGCCCAAAGCTGATTCAAGCAGAACTTCTCAGGGTGTATTTAAGATCTATTTGCCCACGGCAAAGCCACCCTGCATTATCCAGAGCAAGTCTTCATTTGAATGTCCTAATTAGTTAATTAGTTGGTGGTTAAGGACGGTATGAGTATCTCATCAATCTCGCTATCTCTAAAAATAAACACCCCGGGATGGCTGTGGTGACTCATTAGAATACTGATGAATGTGGGAAGTGGCTGTGTGCAAGAGAAGTCTGGTTGTGACACCACACGTTTCCACAAGCCAGCCAGCTGCATGGAAATACTAGTTCCCTTAGCATAGTACAGATGGCAAACCGAGCATGAATCTATTTGCATATTTATCATTGACAGTGTGGAACATGAGAAACACAAAACAAGAAATAAAGTTTTTCCTCATGACTTCTCCTTTCTATGGTTCTTCATAATATTATTGTGAACTGTAATATTACGCTCCCCAAAAACAAAAAACGAAACCCTATTTATCTATCACATGGAAACTTAATAAACTAATAATTTAGTCGAAGTAACAGAATTTTAAATTTATAGTTTAGTCCTTTAGTTCTGCAGTAGAGTCAAATCCAGAAGAAAGTGGAGGGGGGACAGCGTAGAGAAAGGAGCCAAGATGGGGTTAAAAATAGTTGGTGTATGGCAGCATATGATTGAGTTTCCAGGGCTCTGAAAATTCCCTCTAATTATTCAATGGTATCCCTCTGTCATCCTCCCTATAAGCATCCCTTTGCTCGGAAGTACAAGTGACTCCAACTAATATACATAATTCAGCTACTTAATTGGCACGGATCGGGTGAAAGTGGGCTAGGCAAACTCCTTGGAGACTAATAGGGGGCACATATCATTGGCTCCATCAGAACAGTAGTCCCATAGGTGATAGAAGTCAGCAAATATTTCATGAGCTGTGCTATCAGAGCACCTCACCTCTGGAGCCCTGCGTACTATCCCACTGAAGAAAGGTTCCGAAGCGGTTCTGCTGTCAGGTGTATTTATAGCAAAGGGGGAAGATGACTGATGCTAATGCCATGGAAATTATGCAGTGCACTATTGCTGTCATAACAATGTGTTAGACTTAAACAGGAAGGTTAACTAAACTAGTCATTTAAGTTATAAGTGGGCCACTGGCGTATGTCTGTGTGCACAGATATGGATTAAGTCTATAGTCCTGCAGCAATACCAATTAGCCTTTACAGACACGCCTTAAAATAGTCTTAGATTTAGTCTAGTGTACATTCATCTAACTAAATGAAGTCTTAAATCTATCTCTTAAAACTCTTTAGAGGAGTTATGGGTTAACAAGTTGTTTTCATTATTTCTTCATGAGTGAGTGAGTGAGTTATATCACTAAAGCTATTATGTCTTTTTCACAGTAATTGTGATATTTGACTTGATTTAAGAGTGACAACAGATATAATTATAGAAAGGTTAGATAAATAACAAAAAAAATTAGTAAAAATTAGTACTGCTTAATATATTATCTAATATATAATAATTGATTATCACTTGAGTAGGCCATAATAAATCTTAACCTTAAACCTTAGAATCTTATCTTAACTTCACCTTCAACTTTAATTAGATAAATTGGTATTTACTGATCTCATTCTAAATATATAAAGTTGTCGAATTGTAATAAAAAGTAAAGTTGGATATATTTTCTCAAATTTAAGAAATCTGGAAATGTATATGATTTCCCTTTAATTCCCAAGCATAAAAACTCAGTTATGAGTGCATTGGCTTACATTCTCTGTCCTACTTATGTCTCTATTTATAAGCTCCCTAGTTGTATACTGTATATTTATATTAGAGATTGCCCTATAGGACATTAAGTGCTGGATTTACAAAGAAGTCCCAACTTAATCACAATGAATGGATTTAATATTTTCTATCTAAGATTGTTTTCCCTATTAAAACAATTAATATTATTTGTGTATTTACGAGAAACATGTAAAATTATTAAATTAATTGTCCCAGTGTTTCATACAAGGACATTTGATTTATTGATTATATGCATGCCAGGCCTCCCATATTCTACTGCTTTGGCATAGCAATGCATCTTCGCAGAGCATGCAACAGCTTCTTCTATACAGGGCATGGTCGCAGACATTGATACAAGCGAGACAGGATTAGATAGGATGGGATCCATGTAATGCAGTGCATGTATTTGCAATGGAAAGCCATAAGAAATAATATCATCTTGTTATACACTAAATGATCAGAACATAGCACAATAAACGATTCAACAGCATGTCAAAACAAATTGTGACCACAGAAAATAAATCTATTTTTGACATCTCACCTCTATCGAGTGAGAGTTCAGTGACCCTGGCCATCAAATTTACAGTTGTGTGCTGCCACGGTGCTTGTCGGCGGTGCGCTTTGTTGAAAGTTTTGCAGATCATGACGTGTATGGATTTAATAGAACCGCAAGCCACACCTCAATATCTCATGTCTCTCATACAGGATGAATAGCTTATATCTTCGCAGTGTAATAACGTGGCAGTGGATTTGTGGAGAAAACCCCCCTCTCTAATCTGAGCTCCATTAAAGTGCTTCTGCATGAATCATCAAAGCTATTGATGTCACTACGGGCTTGTTAGTTGAGGCCTGGAGTCAATAACCATTTCTGATGGCATATGTGAGAGATGAGTGGCCACAAAATGTACGTTTTAGAGACAATATATAATAGTTATTAGAAAAATTCTATTCTATTATTTACATTTCATTTCCTATAGAATTATAGAGCATGCATAGTAAAATAGGTCCTGTAGGCCTGAGGAAGTATCCCAATCATTTAAATCAGTTGCAATACAGAAATGCAGGGCTGGGCCCCTATACAGGTATATGTTGTAGGACACGTTGGCATTCACAAAGTGGGGAAAAAGCAAAATAATAACCCATTTGCGGTCTCCTCCGACCAAGTACAAACCCTAAACCACCGGCCAGGCTTGGCCCAGAGTCCCAGGAACACGGCAGCTGAAGCTGAGGATTCCCTGTAAGTAGCAGAGCCTGCCTCCAGCGTGGTGAGAGGCTGCTGGGCTAGCCCCGCGGAGACGGATCATGAGTACAATATTGACTTTAAATTACAGCAATAGCTGCTGCTCGCGCTGCCTCAGAACCACGCTGCGGATCAAACACGAAGATCAGGCCGGGATTAGGAGAAAGCCACTGACAAGCGCCGAGACCCCTCTCTGCTGTAGCAGAACACACACTCGGGTGAGACCCTCCCAGATCTCTCCTCTAAGCTCAACACGTACATGCATAGACCCGACAGCCGTCTCATTTGGATTTCAAAGCCAACATTGATTACAATCAGAATAATCTAACGTGTGTGTGTGTGTGTGTGTGTGTGTGCGTGTGCGTGGACTTTTGTCAGGGTAGGATGGATCCCTTCCAAGGACGATGGACGGTGATGCCATTTCCTCGTAGACGGTGAAAACTCCTCCTGTTTGGTTCAGGATGCGGCCGCGCTCTTGCAAGGCATTGTAACTGGGCTTTTATTTTCCTCTTCCTGGCGGTTAAACACAAATACCAGCGTGGATGATGCACTGGGATGCATTGTCTCAGCTCGGGGCGGAGTACAGGATATGACTAGCGTGATAAATGATCGCGCCTGGTGCCTGGTGTGACAAAGGAACTGCTGCACAATCTGCATGCGCTCCATCCTCTCGCCATCATTAGGTGTAATTGGGACTCATGGCGAGGCGTGTTCTTTTCTCTCTCTTTTTTTTTCCTGTTGCGGAGGTATCAGGGAATGAGGCTGCTTCTCATAATAGGACAGCCTAGAAAGGGGGGAGACATACCTGGGCCATTGATATAGCGATGATAGAATGTCCTAATATTGTACTGTTGGCCTAAATGGGAGCTCAACGGATGTTTGATTCTGTTGGACGCTCCAAACCGTGCCCCGCTGTCGGATCGACTGCATTGTCATGTCAAACTGCTCATTTTGATGTTGACCTTCAGAGGCGTACACGTGGGGGCTGTTATTGGCATCTGTCTGAGGAATCTGGATCCTGTTCCGTCACGCGGAACACACTCACACACTCACCCAGAATAACACCCCAGCAGACGGTCAGGCACTGATTACAGTGCTCCTCGTTAGCTATAATGGGGATGCATGTGGAATTTACAGGGTTGTGTAACGAGGTTAAAAACAGACTCGTGAATCTAAGTCATCATGCAAACCTTTTTTTTTTTCTCCTCCAGCAGTGCTATTATTCATCATTAAGACAATAATAGCCACGCAACAGCGCGCGGTACGCAAGAGGACAGTGTTACAATGAAGTGGCAAGTCCTACAGAAAAATGAAGAGGGGGGAATAACACTGAGACATGCCCCTGTTTGTACGGCCAATATACCACCCTGTATACACACTGGAACTATGGCAGTGGACCTCAGGTGAGGTCTAGCAGGAGCAATATCACCAAGCCTTTGCTTCATGACCTTAGTCTGTATACCCTTTCGCTTCCTTTTGAATCAAAGCTCCCACAACATCTTTAGCATTTCGAATTAATTGCGCAGTTATCCTCAAATTAATTCCTAACTGTTTTACAACACACAGAGAGAAAAGGGCAAACCAATTATTATTCTGTTTTCACCTTACAGAGGGGGATATTATGCAAATTATCCGCTCTACATGAGAAGAAAACAGGGTCTATTTTCCTTCAGCAGATGCTGCCAGACAGTCGTGTGTTCTGTGCAGGGACAGGAAGTAGAGTAGCTGGGAAGAGCTGATCGCTCCACCTGGCTTCCTACTGACTCCATAACCGAGCAATAATAGAAAACACGGGATTTCATTATTTATTTCAACAAATCATTTCTGCGTCGCGCGCCAGACAACTAAGGTTAAAAGGAAATGTTTCCCGAGCACAGTCTGGAGCGGCTTTACAGCTCCTGCACTCGCAAGCTTGAGGTGTTTCCTGATGGAAGACAAAGTCCCCTTTGCTGTGCAGACCTGCAAAATGTTTTATTTGCTACTTTCCCAGGAAGAGGCAGGAGCTTGCGGCGCGCCAGACAGCCAGGCCTGGGCCCACATGGAGGCGATGGGCAAGGCTGGGACATCTCACCTCCCTTTTGGCTTCCCTGCACTCCGAACCACACTGAGTGTTTATTAATCTGAGACCTTGAGACCTCGGAGAAGTTGCTAAATGAAAAAATAAAACCCAGACACGCAGCTTTTCCAGCGTAATAGCTCGGCCTGTAAAGTGCTGCAGTGAGCCGACTGGTACCAGCTAGTCCTAAAAGGTGGGACAAACAATAGCTTTAATGAGGCATAATGATGAGTTAAGGTCAAAGCACTTATGATGTTTACAAATCAGGGGGGGGAGGTACTCAAGGAAAATCAGGTCCCACGAGTATCCGTCATAACCCTCAACAAAACTGCATCCAGTGGCACCGCTCCAGGTGCTCCAAGCAAATTGGTCTTTCAATGTGGAACGGATCAAACTCCAGCTCAATATTCATTATTCTCTCCGACTGTGAGCGGCTCCAGTTGTGGGAGAGGGTGAGGGTAATTGTGTACCTCATTGTGTGTGTGTGTGTGTGTGTGGACCGAACTTAATCATGATGTCAGCTCGCTAATAAAAGGTTATTAAAGGAACAAAGATCCAGGTTTTACATATGTTCGGAGAGTAGGGTCTCGGGAACCCCTGTCTCCAAGGTAAACATGGACCCTTTGTGACAAATGATGTTCACGCTGAGATCAGATAGTTAACAAGAGATCTCCTTATTAACCAGGTCTGCATAGATAATTGGCACTTGAGCCTCCCATTTTAAATCTGGCCCGGGCAGTGTCATTTATCAAGAGCTGTCAAGGCTCCATAATAAGCCAGAGTAACTGATGAATCAAAATTAAGCAGATAGATTGAAAACGAAGGGAGAGAAAATGGGCCATGGCCACATTGTAAGGGGCTTAGCTTCATATTCATAACATTAACGTGACATCATTTCTTATAGGGAGGGATCTGTCTTGGCCAAGAAGCCATGGTTACAAAATGGCTCCAATCTCACAACATTATGATAAAGAGTCTCGCTGTCGATTGCACACACTTTTCTCTAATCTGCATATGCAGTACCAGGCTCTCATATACCTACGGAGGAAGGGGGAATTTGTGAAATGTTTGCTCGGTACTAGAATATGACACATAAACCCTCTTTCGTTATTTTCTGTCAGAAAATCTCACCGCCTTCAAAGTGTATGATAATAATGCTCATGAATAATGCACGTAAGTCAACATAGCTTGTTCATTTAAAAGGCTTATACATGATTCATACGATCCACATATTTGATTTCTTTTTCTTATTTCAGTCCCTGCTCCTTGCCTTTAGTGTTTATCATTTTTAGCATGTTATGTTAACATAGGCAACAATATACTTTTACCTAAATGATCCTATTACACATACAGTTGGTCTACATATACATATATATGAAAGAAATAAGTACTATAAGTGGATTTACCACCTGATTCGTAGCATGCGGTCAGGCTAACATAGTGTTTAAAGATCTTCTCTTTGTAACCATGACCTCTGTGTCTGTCTGTGTGCACGCACGGGCTGTACATGTGTCTGCGAGCATGTGCACGTCTGGCTGTTTGTGACGCGCGCGTACGTTTGAGTGCCTGCACGCGTGTGCACGCCTTTGTTTGCGTGTGTGTGCGCGTGTGGACAGGTTGCAGGCGTGCCTATGCGTGTCTGTGTGTGTTCAGGTGTGTGTGTGTGTGTGTGTATCTGTGTGTGTGTGTGTGTGTGTGTCTGTGTCGGCCCCCCACCTCCTCCTCCTCCACTGTCATATGAGTGCAGATAATTACAGATGATGGGCTGGTGATCAGCTGCAGGTATGGGAGCCACCTCAGGCCTCGCCCAGCCCTCCACCTCCAACACCACCCTGCTCCGTCAGCCGCGCTTGGCACCGGCTCCCCTCCCCGAGTCTCCAGCTGTCCAGCGGGGTGCGCCAAGTCACAGCAGGAGCGCCGGCTTCTCCGTCTACGGCTCCGTCTCTTTGTCGGAGCGTGCGTGCGCGCGTGTGGGTGTGTGTGTGTGTGGGGGGGGGGTTCTCTCTCTCTCTCTCTCTCTCTCTCTCTCTCTCTCTCTGCTTGCATTACTCACCAGCAGACAGAGGATGCTGCCAGCGCCCAGCATGTACGCCCACACGCCCCTGCCCTGCCGGTCAGACCTCGCGGTTGGAGGAGATGATGGAGAGAATCTGGGATCCAGGAGGGGGGTGGATCCAGAGGAATCCAAGGCAGGGAGAAGCCCAGACGCTTGTACCTGCGTCCCTCACACCGACCCACGGACAGCCCTCCTCGACATGGTAGACTCTCTGAAACTCCTTTGCTTTGGTTTGGTTTTTTTTAGATGAAACGGTAGTGTGTGGATCAATTCAATGCGAAGTGGTTACTTTGTTTTTATCACTCCCTCGTGTAACTGTTGAACAAAGTGATGTAGCCCTCTACCCTAAAAGCTTAGTGCTGCTTTTGACAACATTGTTACATTGTGCTACCTTAAACTGACAGTTGAGAGTCTAATTCCCATATTGCAAATGTGTAATGATACACGTGAGCTAAAACATTAACATACAGGTTTCATGTGAAATTCCATTACAGAAAATAATGGGTAACGGGTGCGTCTCAAAAGTTTGACACCACTAACAATTATCTATCGCCATGGAACAACCTGAGATAAGAGGCTTTCCGCAAACAAATTAAATAAGACTTATTGCATTTCCCTCTTTTTAAACCTAAGCATCAGTCATAACCTAAGAATGCAGAACAGTTGGTGTAGGGAAATGTGTTACGGTATAAATAAGCAACAGTGTTTTATCATGGGTGCCTTGGAGAATCTGAAAGAAATGGGTAATCTGATTATGCTCCTTATGAACACCAAGAGAAACAGGAAACAACAAAACATCCTCCTCTGGACACAATCATGCAAAACACAAATAAGCAGGGCTAATTGTATAGAAGGGTGCATTACCTCCAGGAGCCCACAGGGGGCTCTAGTGGACCATAGATTCTACTGCTGCCCTGTGATCTGTTCTGGAAGCTCCTTGTGAGACCTTGTGGTGAGAGGACCTTACCAACTGCTGTGCTCTGCTACAGATTACCAAATTAATAAATAATAAAACATATAACTACTTTAAAATAGTCCAAACTAATTCCTGTAAAGTAGAATATTACATGAGACATAGGAGAACCAAAATTGTATCATAATACTATTATTCAGTTTCAACTGTAACACAGTTACTTGCCTCAAAGAGGTATAGAAGTCAGGGAGATTATCCACAGTATTGGATTCCAGAATGTTCCGTCTGGATATGTGTACGTCTACATGAAATTCCAAGGTGTGAACAGCACTTGATGAGCCAGCTCGGGAGACCTCTGAATTTTAATGATGTTGGAGATGATATTGTGTGTCCTTCAGCTTGTTATACTGACACAAGCACTCCATAAATCATCATACCTAGCTATCGTAAAATCAATACCAAACTGCTACCTCAGCGCTAACCCGTAATAAGTTTTTCAGCCATCTAAGAGCTTAAACTTTGCTGTAATGCCGTTCGACCTATAGGTTAAGATCAGAGCATGCTTAATTTGTTTTGTAATAGAGACTTTCTAATGCTTAATGAAGCACCTATTAGTGAGGCTTTTGTTGGCACATTGGTGATCAGTTGGTGGAACAGCCACTGCAATTAAGTTTGAACCTTTGTCCTGGAGCAAAAAAAAGGCTATCTTAAACGGTCAATAAATGTTAATCCAGTCAGAACTCGCCTGTGCCTTTGAACAGGACTCACACAGGGTTTTTTCACATGCACTTGTTTCATCCCTTAAGGATAATATGCCCCTCCTGGTCCCGAGACCAACTTAGCTTTCACTAATAGAAGCCCATGTGTGAGCAATATTGTACACATTAAACACATTATTAAGGGGCTTTGCGTAAAACTCAAACCATGAATGTGTTCAAACCAATTGGTTGCTAATGTATCTATAAAAATATAACAGATTTATACTGTATAGCTTAGGTAAATCCAAGAGAAAACTAGTCGTCTGGTAAAATATATAAATAAATACATAGATAAATAATAATACATAAATAAATAGAGAAATTCCATTGTTATTTTTCCTTGTTATTGTCATTGTGCTTTGTTGCCTTTACATATTCAGTCCATGCTTTACACAAAAGGCCACAGATGAAGCAAATAACAAAATGAGATAGCATTAATGCCTAATGTAAACTTGTGGGATTCTATCTTTTAAAATGATGGCTATAACTGGGGCAACAATACTCAGATACACAACATATGTAAAAGCCTTTGCACAAGAGAGAATCTATTGCCACGATTCCTGAAGCGTAAACAGCTTATGAAAGTCAAATGGATATGTGGCATAATCTGACAGGGAGACTCACAGCTTCAAAAACATCCCTAACAAACCATATTGCCAGACAACAGCGACAAGAGTTGCATGTTTTTAAATGCTCTACAGGTGATCTAGTTATAATGTCAGACATTCACATGTCAACACTTGAAATAAACCAGTTGACATGATAGCATCGCATACTATACTAATTCTAATTAATAACACTATTAACAGGCCATGTGCATTTTAAAAACGATCAACAATCAATGAAAACTCAATAAGTTAAAAACGTTTAAAAACGTTTTGGGTGGCATTTCTAAATATTAGGTTCTATACACTAAGATTAGCTTGAAACCTGTATTTTTGGCAAGGGAACAGTCATACACACTTTGGAGGCACTGATGCCGAAAGTGATTTATGCCAAGTAGGTGGTGTCTATTGGTTGAGGTCTTGCAAGCTGATCCTGAAACAGCTGTGTTGATGAGTCTCATGCTTATTACACACACAAACAGACAACATACTGAAATTATGCATATCTTGACTCGATAGTCTGAACTGAATTAAATGGCAGCAACGCATTATATATATCTATATACAGTAATATACTATACTATACTACAGTATATGTACTATTGCTATGTATACATAATGGCATACAAGGCATACAAAGTGTGGATATAATGCAGAAGTGATGCAATGACTTTGAAAAGCAGTTTGTTGATTTACACTCTATGGTGTTCTATTGTGGCATATTGTTTTAGAAGGAAGGAATCAGTGATGATAGATCTTTAAGCTTGAAGGTGAACTTCATGTTAACACTACTTTCTTTGACACTGATGCACAGATATAAATCACCCAGCTGATGTCAGGCAGGAAAGTTACTGTGACACACACAGGAACTGTCCCAACTTGAAATTCAATTATAATATACTGTGATATTAGTCTAGCTGTGATATAATCGGTCTAGATTTATGGACACATCATTTAAAGGTACAAAATAAAGGCAAGAAATATGAATAAAAAATTTATTACATACTGTATGTATACAGCCTATTGAGTTTCCCAATGATAGATATTAGCACTACTATTATTATATACAGATCATTTTGGATAAAAAGAAACAGAAACAACAGCTACCAGTATCTGCCAGTCATTATTCACATAGAAGTTGACCAATGTTGTTGTTGTTATTCAATATCAGATATAATGTTACAATTCTTCAATATTAAAACATGTATCCTATCTTGGTGTTTTTATTAGGTCATGATTCCATAAAATATTACTTTACTATGATGTTTATGACAGTTTGCATAACAAATATCATAGACAAAGTGTGTAAGTATGTAATTATTTATTAGCTCAAGGATGAATGTTAGAGTGGTATAGAAAAGTAAATACTATAGAAGACTAGAGGGGTTTTCCAAGGTTGTTCACAAATCTCAACTCTGTCCAACATCACAGGAATATCTCACAGGTATACTGTATATATTCTGTAAAAAGGAGAGAAACAAGTGCAGTCCCCTGTATTGACATGTTCGCGCTCATTTCTGGTCTGATTGGTCAGACATGAAAGTGCAGAGCATACGTTGCGCTGATTTTTCCTCAACATTGGCTCTGATAAAGAATCAATATAGCAACTGGATGATGTATGTCCTTGGTTCAATTCACGCAAACCAGGGTGTTGCAGCCCCCTCTGGCGTGGTGTGCATTGTAGCGTAGCAACACCGACGACACTGTCGTGAACCTACAGATGTTGAGACAGTGGTTTTATTTAAATACGGGGCCAAATTGGAGTGCACCGCTTTGCTGTGTGTCTGTCACAGGCTTCCCAAGTGGGTCTGATAGGTCCTGGCAAGGCCAAACTGGGGCCAGGGTGGGAGAGGGGAGGTGTTATACTGTGTGCCTAAACGGGGGATTGTCATTTTGACCTGGTACTTCAAAAATACTGAGCCTTGTACACATCTGAGTCATCTGAGTAAATACTGCAAATAATGTGTACAATGTTGCAAATATTTCTTCTCATTCATAAAAATAAGATAAGATCTTAAAGTAAACATTTAGGTAAAAGAGTATGTTTATCTTTTGTTAAATTAAACAAAATGTTCCAATTATGGTAAATTATAATAAATTATATGGTACTGTATATGCAAGCAAGATTTAAGCGATGGAACTCTATTGGTCGATGTTGCAGCCATGTCCACGCGGGGAGGAATAAAATCCCAACAAAGCCTCTAAATTATTCCCATACAACAGCAACCACCACGATGAAACACATAGATGTAGTTTTTCACAATTGTGTGATGTGCCAAAAAGTCCAGTCTCGCCCTTTGCTGAGCATCTAGAGAGGAGGCAGCACGGCTAATAAAGGTCTCTTTATGATGAGGCTCCTACACACAGAGCCACAAAAACTTAAGAGAAAAGATCTATCAGGAGGTGGGAATTACACTGCCCTGTGCCGGGGTGGAAAAAATGAAGCAGGCATTTCTGAGCCGGCTGGCAACATAACCTTCAGATACATCCTATTTTTCATTAGAGCTGTGTCAGGCGGCTATGCCTTTAATAACATTCATCCCTGCACCAAGGAGAGGATAACTCAAGCTTTAGGCACATAATGAATGGGAGAATAGGCCCCGGTGCTGTTAAGAACAGGAGAGCTTGCCAAACAGGCAGGCAAGCCTCTCACAGCACCATATTAACACCACGCAAATTAACTCTCTGCCTCTTCCTGAGGTGGCTCACCAATGTGGCCCTGTTAATTACTGTCATTAGAGCAGAGACTAGGAGAGGGGACTAACAAGCCACAGTCCTCATGATCTCCACATTTGAAAGTCATCTTCACCAATGAAAACATGTCAGAACCCCAGTAAGAAAACTGCAAATTGCCAGATTTGCTGACAGCGTGGATTTTTTTTTCTGCTGACTCTAAGGAGCCTGCAAGTGATGGATGCATTCTTGACACAGTCTTGGTGTTTAGACTTAAGAAATAATGAGTATCAATGTCCCAGCTGTGGAATATGCAAAGATGAAAGAGCACGGCGAGGGTTTAATTAAGGCAGGCAGAAGCTCGGGCCGCCTTCGAACAGAGTGACCCGACATGATCAGCTTCTTATTGCTGTCATTTTTTAGCTGAATTATGTCCACTAAGGTACAAGACCAGAGGACGTTAATAAGACCAACGTAGTGTCATACCAAATGTGTTCGGAGAAACGGTAGCCTGGGGATATTTTGTACAGCGCTGCTCCGCTTAAAAGACAGCCTACATAGATTTACATGTTGAGCATAACAACATTCAAATAAGGTAAGAGAGCAGCGGGTAATCTGAATAGTTTTTTGAAAGAACAGCTCTCCCTATATCATTACAATCACAGGTGGTGTGGATATTCATGGTTTAACGGCAAAGTGGAATATTTTGTTTTACAAATGTCCTCTGGAAGTTCACACGCCTTTGCATCAGATAAAAAGCGTTCTCCGGACCCAGATTCAGCCTTTTCCCCCCAAAAAGTAAAGAAATGACACAGTCAATATAGATTCAACTCAGTACCCCGCAAACTATTCCTTTGTCCCTCCTCTATTCAATTTATTTCTTTCTCTCCCTCTAAAATGTCTCCGCAGTTAAGGACAAAACTAAAGGCTCTATTTTACTAATGTAACACTGAGGAGACTGCGAGGTGGCTGTGGAGATAATGAGGGACTGCAGAGATGTGAAACAGACAGGCTGAAATGGATAATTAGGACAGAAAGTTTCAGCGTTGCCACTGACACCCTACCAGGAGAACAGGGACATTAAGTTCTATCGCAAAGTTTTTTTTATAGATATATAATTGCTCATGCTTTACTTACATTCATTACATCTGAGCTCTCTGCGCCTCTGCTTAACTTCGAATGCAACCCTGACCTCTGCTTAAGAAGACTGTCAGGGTGTACTCGCTATAACTATCTTTATAAGTAGCAGTGAATCACTCTACACTCACATTTAGTATAATTACTTTATTGACCTACATGAATATTTCATGTCCTTTGCGGCTGTGCTTTTCTTTTCTGTTCTTTTTTTTAACGTTGTCTGTAAATTTCATAGTCTACTTCAGACCTGAGTCTGCTAATACCTACAGCAGGTACCTAACAAAAGGCTTGTAATACTGTATGACTATCAGAATAGACAGGATGGCCTAATATAGGTTCTTATGATGGCCAGCAGTATTGAGGAGCCCTACATGATATATATGATAGGAGCGGCTATAGGCGAGGGTTTGGTAATGAGCAGCAGCAGCGGCCCTTAAAAGGCAGCTGAGAGAGATATCATGCCATGTTGCTCCGATGCTATTATGATTAGATTTCTCCTTGACAATATGAAAAGATCAAATCAATATCCACTGAGATTTTGATGATCCACAACCCACCTCCGGCCAGCTTCCCAAATCCCCAGTCTCTCTTCAAAGACCATGACCTGCAATCAACACAGCTAAAATATGAGGCGTTTCTTGGCCACTGTGAAAATATCTATAGTGTTGATTAGTTACACGTCAGGTAACGCGTGTTTTCCTATACAGCTCTAGGTTCTGATAATAGGAACTATTGTCTTTCACTTTAAAGCAATTCAATTATGAGCCATTAAGACTCTAAGCGATTACCAGTAGCCTATCGATATGGAGGAGAGACGTGCTAATTAGTGAGCATTAAACCGTTTCTTGCTGCAGAGTAAAAGGAGCAACATAGCATTTAAATAGCAGTTGGGAGGAAAATCTCCTTGCACAGCAAATGACCGATATAACATGTTCACTTTGCTCTCTGCAAATTCCCTTTATAGACGTATATATACAGGAATGGATCCCTGAGGAATACTAAACGTGGTCGTACAACAGTCACCCACAAGCTCGCAATACACGTACGCCAACATTCAGTGTTTATGGTTTTTCCATTTTGTTAAATTTTAAAAAATAAATTGCAAACAGTGGCAGCATCACGGCAGGTATTTACATGTTGAAAATTGAATATAAGCATTCCCACTCAAAGCAAGGACGGCATTATCTTTCATTTTTAATTGACTGTCACTGGTGTATGTTTGTAGTCATTCTATCAAAGACGGATAGGTAGTTTCACTCTCTATCATGAAGTTAATGCCATTCTTAGATGAATGATGGTGATTATATTGTAGGAAGGTGACTTAGTCTAAAATTGCTTCTCTTTTCTTAGGCGGTGTAGCAGGTCGCTGTCTTGAATGCAATCGCACTCTATAGACACGTCACAATTTCTATATGGCAAAACAGAGGCTCCCGATAGAACCGAAGATTAGGTGCAGGCTTATTTGCATCTCAATATCACACACTAAACCATGCAGTGCTTTCAGTGTGAATCAGGTTTTAAAATATTGTTTCTTTCCCTGTGACAGTTTTTCTATCACATGTACTGAATGCTAAAGCCTTATTATTATTATCCATAACACATACATGCTGCACCTCTGCTCTACAGCAGGTCCTGCTTTGCGTTAACATAGCAAAAGACATATTGAGTATGATAAGTATGATAAGAAAAAGCCCCTGTCCCAACGCAGAGCATATACAGCTATGATTAAATATACCGCAGCAGGGTAAGACGTATATATACAGAAGGGATCCTTGTGCATCTATTCATATACTACACTTATACACAACTAAAACAATACAGGTTCAAAATAACAATAACACCAAGGACAGTGTGGAAGTGCATGTATTGGTGCAACATTGCTAAATTATCACTGCTGTGTAAAACGATTCTATAAAATAATTCGAAATATTGCATTATTTAGTTACTTATCTGTTTATTTCTAATAAATATACTGTATATACATATATTATCTATCTATCTATCTACAAACTACTGCACATTTTTAAAAAATATAACATAAATATATATTTTTAAAAACTTAAATATATTAAATATAAATTCAATTTTAGATATATTTTTAAAAAATGTGCAGAGATCTCTTCAATTTTGCCAGAGCGCTCGCTCTCTCTAAAAGCCTTATAGACCTATAAATAGATTTTAAAAAATTTTTTCTGAATCAGCACAATTACGTCAGTCTATAACATAGTAATAGTGACTTTTATATCTCTGTCACCTTCCAGTTTAGGTAATTCTGGTGACACCTACAGTAAGTAAGTGGTAAGTGATTTTTCCACAATTTCTCCAGAAATGTCGCACCTAGACACCATATTATAAAAAAACGATCAGAGTGCAAATGAAAGGGCTTTTTTTTATGAATCGGTGCAATGTAAATGATTACATTAATCAAAGACTAATTGCAGTGAAATGTTCTTTTGCTGTAGTCGGCTGTACATGCAATGTGGTCAGTCCAAGAGACCAGGAATGCAAGAAATACTTATCATTCCATCAGGGGTGTGATTGATGTTGTTACGGCTTTTATTTTCCAAAACTCAGTTGAAAATTTGATAAATCCATATTTGCATGTCAGCTGCTGCTTGCTTTTTTACGGAAAAAAGCGTCCCCTTGGTCTGACTTTTATTCTTCACCTTATTCCCAATGTCATTCATTTGCCACTGAAGGTAACAAGCCTTTTCCACTCGCTGCTCTGTAACGGCAGACCTTTAATAGCCATTTCCCGGTGTGGCGAAGGGAGAACGAGGGGAACATGTTTATTTGTGCGTGTGCACATGTCTCTCCAGCGATTCTCTCTGCTCCACTCACCCAGCTGCTGGCTGGAGGAGTGATTCATGGGCCTGACAGATGCCTGGTGCAGCTGGATCTGTCCTTGATCATCCCAAAAGCCTGGACAGCACTGTCATTCACCATTGCCCAAATTATCTCTGTATTGACTGCAGAACCCTCTGTGACAGCGCTGTAATGGCTAATTACCCAGGATGCTTTGGGTACTTTTAAACCCCAGAGTGTTCTCTTGCTGTCCTGCCATGCGACTGCTGCTGATACAGTACACCACTGTTGTTGTGAGAGCCACCGATGTCTGACGTCCACACCTGAGCACTAGCTGCTATTAAGGATCCATAATAAAAACACACAACCAGAGGAAAGAAAAATAAATCACATCATCCTTTTCAGGAATTACACTATGTAGTAGTGACGCGCGGGTCAGGGTTTTTTAAAACCCGCACCCCCCCCCCGACCTGTTATAAAAGCCAATCTGCACCGCTCGACCCGCAAATATATGCGTTGATCAACCACCCGAACCCGACGTGACCCACAAACCACCAATTTTAGCCTGTATAGAAATAGCATCCATATCATAGAGTAAGAGATAGTGTATTTTTATTTAATGCACATTTCAAAAGGGACAGACACAGACAAGGTTTTGCAGAGCCACCTTAGGCTACAGCAAAGTGAGCAGTGTTGCACTATTTGGTTTTTGGGCTGTTTGCCCAAACGTTAGCATAATACATTGATTGCAAGGCATAGCCTATTGTAGCCTAATAGCGTCTGGGTCTAGACTTTATACTTTATAGTTCGGTAATGCAGATCAGTTTATAGTTTGGTAATGCAGATTGATGACAGCCAGGGCATGAGAGGACCTGCACCCCTCCGGTGCATGCGTGCGTGCGTGCGTGCGTGCGTTTCAGAGAGAGAGAGGAAGAGCCTAGCCTATTGCATGCAATTCGGACAGCCTATAACACAATGCCTGATCTATTGCACGCAATGTTTCTAAATGTTATTTATAGCTAGTCGGAACGCTGCTTTGTCAATTTTTTACCCGACTTGCCCGCACCCGTGATATTTTCTGATAAGCGTACCAAAACCCACCCGACCTGCGGGTCAACCCGCGGGACCCTATGACTATGAGGACGACTATGTAGTGACACCCCCGCAACAAAATATCCTCAGTGGGGTTTGGTGCCCCAACATCTCACAGGAAAAGGGTTTTAACATACTTTACTCATTTCTCTGTTGTTCGCTTTGCTTTCACTGGGCACATGGGGACTTTTGAATAATTTGCTCCATAAAATTAAAATACTTTTGCTATATTGATGAGCTGTCAAATGTTTTGTATATTCAAACAATGAAATCATAAACAATATTTTACCTTTTATAAAAAGTAGGCACGGAAATTGTCAGAAAGTGTATTTTCCCAAATGTCCAGTGATGTAATTTTTTTGATGTAATTGATTTATTTTATATTTTTAAAGGCAAACCGTGGATTATGCGCCTTCGTTTAAGATGCAGCACCGGAAATGTTACTTCAGACTGTGAGATGCATTTCAAGGGGAGGGTGACAGGAAGACGAGGAATCAAATGAAGGGAGGAAGACAGCGCAGGCGAGGAGGAAGGTGAGGGAATAGAGGGTACAAAATCCCATCCTGACTGTTAGGGAAGATGATGAGGTCCCCTGAGAACGGACAGAGCAGAGAGGGAGCAGCTCCCCCTCACAAAGACTCCAGTAATTTGCCACATCCTGTCCGCGCGCCCGGCATGGAAGCTCCTCTGTCCTTAATTACCAGGATAACAAACCCATCCCCTCCCTGCTGCTCCGGTTCCGTTCTCTTCATGTTACCCTCCCTCTCAGGCCGCCACCCAGGCCTCCTACACCCCCCAATCAGTGTTGGGGGTGGAAATGGATGGCCTCTATGGCTATCTGCAGACGGTAAGAGGACGGACACCAAATAAAGGGATAAAAGCTGAGATATTAGCCCTCCCTCCGTTAGGAGCTCTGATCTTGATGGACAGGGGCACTGTAATGATAGCGTGACACCATGGCCTCACCTGGCTAAAGTAGCTGTTCTGCCAGCCCTGTTGGTTGTTTGTAATAGAAGCCCTTTATAGTATTTATACTATCAGTGTTGTGATAAAAGGCTCTCTAACGTCCACAGTTAAAACTATTATTAAAAAATATTTTTTATATAAAATTGTAAATTATAATAAAAATACAAATTAAATGTGTAGTAAAATGTGCATTTTACATACATTACAAGAACAACTAATAATAAAAAACAGTAGAGCTTGCTCTGAATATCAGG
Organism: Percopsis transmontana; assembly: GCA_025447815.1. Lineage (NCBI taxonomy): Eukaryota > Metazoa > Chordata > Actinopteri > Percopsiformes > Percopsidae > Percopsis > Percopsis transmontana. The sequence goes on from JAOEHI010000014.1 coordinate 3,377,494, forward strand.
ATAATTTAACATTTACTTTAATAAAAGTAAAAGGTATTCAATAAAATAAAAACTAAAAAGGAAGTACATATTGTTTTTGACTTTTTCCCAATCATAGTTCCCATATTTTTGTTAGAATCTATGTATACAACATAAGAAAATGAGACCATTAAGTTGCCTATTTTATTATAATAATTTCAAATGCTTGCCACTGCATAGAGACCGAAAAGTTAAGTCATCGCTATACATCTTGCAAAACAGCTGATATGCCAACTGAACTACTGCTACGTCTCTCAGCTATTTTCTTCAATACAAACACACTCATCACCAGAGTGTCAAGGTAGCTCTTTGTGAAGAGGCAATGGGACTCGAGGGAAATGCAATCTTTACAACAGGAAACACTACAGTATGGCTTCCACAAAACTTCACACCAGATATAGCAAATACGGTGGTTTGTAATGTCAATGCTGTTTTTGAACCTATAGGGGCCATGGCCTTTTTGTCTAGTCGCTGTCTGTCATTTCCAAGATGGCGCTGTGTAATGCTCTTCTTTATATGCATTAGATTTAGCGGAAGTCTGTGCAGTCTATACAGAAATCAAATCAAAACAGGGTTAGCAAGGGTGAATATATGACAGGGACTTACTACAGTACAACGATAGATAGGCTAATCGTCCTCACAGTGGGCGCATATAGAATTAACACGTATACATGCTAGCTATTGTTACTAGCATAATAGTGAGCAGCAATTGAGCAGCCAGTGGGAGGGGGGTGATATTCCTTGGGGTGAAGGGGGTTAGAGGGGTCTGTGTGTCTGTGTTACCAGTCACCTGCTGCTAAATCCTATTAGTAAGGCCTGGGGGTTAAACCAACCATCACCATTAAAGACCTGTCAAGGGAGGGCCCACAAATATTAGGTCTGATTGCTGCTACAACTCACAAATAATAAGGTGCTTTGATGGAGGATAATCAATTAGTGATTAAAGGGAGGGTCACGACAATGTGATGAAAAAAAAAAAACACATGGAGCAATAGCAACACAATGCTTTAGAAAAATGGATACAGTCTAAAACATAGGGCTTTAGAAAGTTATTTATTGAAGATATAATGATTGTATGTGTTTAAAAGAAGCATTTGTAAAGAATATTGCAGAAATGGTAAATGTGCCTCAAGGATCCTACATTTCTGGTAACAGAGAGTAAAACCAAAACACATAAACTTTTCAAGGACTAAAGATTAAACATTTCCATATGTTTTCAACAGTGAAGAAAGGAGGTGAGAGAAATGTGGTAAAGCGAGTGTTAAATTAAATGAGAAGTGACAGTTTACATCTCTAGCCACAATTAACACATTGATGGTGTTTTTTGCCGGGCCCCTCACAGTGATAATGCCTGTTGTCAAATCTGTTTAGCACGCCAAATCTCCTGGAGCCTTCAGCTAGGCAGCAAGCTTTTGACAGATTGAAGGTTCAGAGATAGGCTATCATGACAGATGGAAGCTGGCATCGATGTTCAGCTCTCGCCAATCACAGGGGACCTGCCCCCCTTATTCTGCAGGGCGCAGCTCCACAACCTTCCCCCCCTCTGATGGGAGCGGGGGATGGCATTGTTAAGCAGTGCATCTGTGAGACTCACTCTCCTCTGATGGAAGCGTACGGCAAAGAGCTCTCAAGCAAAAGACGGCCACTGCTGTAAGTGCATTTCAGATATGATGGGAGGCTAACTCCAGGGAATTGCAGGGGGAGAAAAAGTTTTAAACAATTTGAGGAGCAGAGAGGGACCCAGGAGAGAACAGAGGTATTGCAGCAAGTCTCGGCTATTAAAAGACGCCAAGATTAAATTTGATTATCATCTAAATGCTAGCAAATACACTGCACAGTCACGGTGCAATACAACAGCAGATAAGTTGTATTGTTAGATATTCCCTTTCTATTATCTGATGGTACCTTATCGGTTGTATCTTAGCAGTTAGCGGACTGACATTTTATCATCTTACCACCAAAAAAATTATATTGACAGGGAAAATTAATTTAGCTTGTGTATGACGTTCTCCTTTAAAATGATACTACAGTATGATTACGCTTAATGAGATCTACGTGAAACAGTGACAGTGGAGTAGCTCATTAAACTGAGCTCGGGCTAATCAGACAGGCTAATATGGATTCTGCAAACATCAGAAATTGTTACGGGGAAAAAGAAAAATACGCCGGGGCCTCTGAAACAGAAGAAGAGATCCACTAATGAAGTATCTGCCATGCACTGATGATATCACGAGTGTTAATGATCGCTATAATGACAGTTCACACAGCACCCAGTTGATTTACAATACACCTACTGTGAGGCACCGCTGCGACAAACACTGTAGCAAACACGCACAAGCAGAAACAACCGAGTGTAGATTAAAAAGCCATAAGTTAAACCCAATAGGAGGTCATTGGCAAAAGGAATGAAATGCGTAATTGTTCTATAAACATTTCCGAAGGGAGGTAACTTTGACACGCACCGTTGTTGGTTTACTTGCTGGCAGGCAGCCCTCTAAGTTGTTTGGTCTCTCCCTCCCTGTTTAGGCGAACACATTGTTGATTCAGACCCATCATGTTGAGGCTTGAGGTCACCCTGTCTCAGGCTTGGCTAGTTAGCAGCAGCCCACCTGATGGCCCAGAGGAAATCACAGCAGCCGCACTCACAGGAGAGGGCCTGACAGCCAGGCCCCGCACCAGAGAGAGGGGTTCAGGGGGGGGGTCAGTTATGGGGGGAGGGAGGAACGAAAGAGGGAGCATTCGAGAAAGGAGGAGGGGTGAGGGGGTTTTTGTAACCCTGAAAGGGGAGTGGACGGTTGAAGCCAAAGAGAGAGCTGTGTTACGGTCACGGCTACATTAAGCAAGAAAGTATCCGGTTAGGGGAAAAAAAGACCTCCGCGAGGAGTGGAGGAGTGAAAAACAGAGGTTTCGAAGTGAGTGAACTAGAGTTACTGGAGTTTTTTTTACACAGATAAAAAAAGAAAGCAAACAATGTAAAGATCCACTCCTTAATTTGTGACTGGAAAACCAGCATTACAGAAAATGTTACTGTTTTGGTTTGAAACTGCATTAAAGCATGCCCCTCCCGCACCAGAGCACTAAGTGGCTCACACTCCTCTCTACCCCTCCTCCCACATAGTCAATACGGCAAACCGTTCTCTAAGCCCCGTTCTGGGGGAGCTATAACACAATCGAGGAGTGTACCTTTCCAATCCAGATGCACATGGGGGATTGTCCTGGCTAGAATGTCTAGTCTATCCAACAGTAGCTTCTCGTCCTGCAGAAGTGTAAATGAAGAGAGGAATCAGTGTGCGTTATCCTGGGGCAGCGACACTGCACCCAGAGAAAACTGTGGCTATAAAATGCTGTGATGAACAGCAGACATTTCCAGTTCACAAAAGTCTCCCAGTCTCTCCTGAGAGTCTGCTTCATCCCTATTATAGCCAATAATAGCCCATTGTAGTCAAATGCTCTTTCTCTTCACTGTGACTGAATGGGGACACATTATTTACTGAGAGGAGACAACGCTAATACACCAGCTTCACTCCACGGCAGGAAACTGCTGACAGGAAGAGGGCAAAAACCATAGTGTTTCCCTTCTAGGGGAGGTTACACTTTATATATTTATAGTTATGTTTAATAACTTCTTCTATCACACAGAGTCTCTTCCTCACCACAAGTCCTACTTCCAGGTAGTAAACGGTAGACGTCCAAATCAATGTTGTATATATTTCCTAAGCATGAATGGACCATGTTAAGGTCATTCTGTATATTATCCAATGAAATATCTGCACTCAGGTAGCAGCACTGCAATACCACACCGGCACATACCAACGCATGTAGGTAGAAAGTCCTAGATTTTGGCTAACTTGTAAAATAGACGTTATTGTATTAAAAATACACGAGTATATGTTAAAACATTAATAATCTAAATGGAGTGAGAGCTCATTGGGGTATTTGCATATTATTACTTCTATACATTAATCTGTATGTACTGTATTTTGAATAAAGCAAGATCTCTAATATGTGTTATATTAATACTTTATTTCCAATGATAAAGGTCTTCATTTCTGTAGCATTTTAATGGGCCAATGACTGTAAAATGCAGATCAAAACCATGCTGGGCACTCATTTTTTTTTAGGTCTCCCTATTGTGACTATTGTCCAAAGGCGTCTAGAGACAAATACCTCCACACAAAGTCATCCACCATTAATGCAGTCAGCGGTGCTGCAGCCTGAGAATCTTATTATCTTAGTCGGTTCAGGCTCATTAGCTGTTCTATGCATATTAATGGCTGGGAAATGGAAAACTATACCCCATTTAAGAACACAACACTCTCAAAGTACTTGCTGTATCGAGGTTATAGGAAATAAGTCACTCTGCAAATTGCTATCATCGAGCTCCTGGCAGAACCCTGCTGTTTTCTTTACCCAAAAGCCCCTGTTTCCTACACCGAGACAAAGTTTCATTAACCTGCACTGCATTCAGATGCCATTATGGCTCTAATTATGGAACATGCTTGTGTGCAGAGCTGGCTGGTTTCTCAAAGACTGTTGTGGTGAGCTGCCCTGTCACCAAGGCCAGCGTCGCCCCCACCGCCGCCAGGGTTCCAGGACTGGGGGGATGTGCTAATCTCACCTGCATTGAAGCTAGCTTTGTAGACTTATGCGGGTTTATCTATCATGGTCACTGCATTAGAGGAAAGACCTTAGGTTTGTAGCCATTGAAGTAGAAAGGAAAGCAAATTAAATTCTTTTCATCTATCTCCTCAGCCGTGTCCAGATTGCATCAGTCAAGAAACCCCATGTACTCTTGAGGCTAATACTAGTACCTGGCAAAGGAGAGGAAACTAAACTTTACATTCTACCAATTCTTTATTAAAGCCTCAAACTATGAAGCCCTCTGCATTAATTGATTTGTAAAACAGAATAATGACTGTTTCTTGGTGTCCTGGACTTCTACACTGCCAGTAGACCAATTGAGACCTTAGTTGGGGAAACAAATAAAAACTCTGTCCAGTATCTCATTATCCATGAAAGTATATCCTTGACTCTGTCTCTCTGTCTAATCAAAGGAAAGGAAACAGTACAGTATGAACACGTTGAAACATTCCAGCAAGTGGGGTATGAAACAGTTCCCTCAGTGTTGAGCACTGCTCACTCACAGCAGATAGTGAAGGTAAGAAGATCCTTTGGCAGGTGCTCTGGGCTGTCAAGACTGAAGATGAGTTCTGCTCTGGATAACATCTCGCCAAATGCTGGAAGCTTGTCAGTTAACAGTCTGCCAGAAAGAGCTAGACAGCTACTAAAGAAGAGAAAAGACAAAGACTAAAAGTAACTTCCAATTCATTAAAAAAAGTTTTTCATTCTCATTTAAGGAGTATTTTATCAACTGATGAAGCTATTTCACAGATTAAAATGTACGTTAAAGGCACGCCAGTTTTAAATTTTTCTTTTAGAGTTCTAAGTTCTAGATAAAAAAGGGAAGCTTTGAATAAGGTTTTCTTGTCTAAAGCTTATGCAGTTAAACTTGCCATCAAAGCTGGTGAAATCAAACTTGTTGGTGTTACGCCAGCATCAGACATCAAGGGATCAAACTCATGCAAGGTACACATACAGTAGCAAATTATTGCATTGCCTCAGCTTTAGATGCACAGCGCACAGTTACAGTGAGTTGACCTCCATTTCAAATAACAAAACTGGGACCCTAATCTCTCTATAGGCCAGCTCGGCTTCTTCAACTATTCTTGAATCTGTGTGTCCCTTATGTCCAGATTGGGACCATGTGGGAACAACGTGGGAACAATGTGGCACAATTTGAATTCGGCGACATGAGTGAACAGAGGAAAAAAATCTTTATATGAATATGAGTGTTATAGTCCACCAACCTGAGTGTGTGTAAACCACTCTATCCACTCTCTTTTGATAACCCTGCACTTCTACACAGTGAAGGAGAGCCTCTGAAATACTAGCAAGTAAAGCTAAGTAGCAAGAGAATGACTTTCTTTCCCTGCTACCTGAGATAAACCCATTTGAATGAGCTTGACCTCATGAATGAAAGCACAACTGAAACACACATAAATGTGTTGTGAAACACTGATTCAAATAAACCATTTTCCTATCTGAATAATTTCTCTTTAATTATAACCATAACATTGAGCCACAGTGAGATAAATAAATAACTTCACTGTCCTCCCTGGAATAGTGCTGATGCGGAGGCCTGCCTAGGCATTATAAACCTAATTAGCAGAAGATTACTATGCAGTGTGCAAGGCTGTGGTCCAGAAAGACATCATTAGGTCTTCTGATGGGGATATGCCTTCAGCACATTGATTCTTTTTCGCTCCAAGAACAATGCAGATTGCAGACTTTATAATTGGCTTTCAGGTCACTTGCGACTTACACTACTATGTGTGGCTAGCTCCATTCAAACAAAAGAAGCTGCATCAGAACACAAAGACATGCCCTTTGAGCTCCAGCAACCCAGAGGATGTTGATGGATTATGAGACTCACAATGAGACTTGGAATAAATATGAATTGTGCGCGCAGTACATTCTGTATGATTAAATTAATCTATCATCCATAACATGATAGATCCATTAAATTATTTATATTCAACACACAAAACACATAGGAAGCTTATTGTGATTAATGTAATATATTTATTTTGAATTACCTTGTACAGTAGTAAACCTCTAACGTTTGTTTTTCACATTATAAATGCTCTTCACAATAGATAATAATAATAATACTATTAATGGACTACTACTACTACTACTACTACTAAAAATAATAATATTAATAATAATAATAATAATAAAACAAACCATGTTTGTCTACCACTAGTTACTTTTGACTATTGACTACACTTTCACTGCAGTATATTAAGATTTAAAAGCCAATCTTAAGAGGCGGCTAGCTAAGAACCGTGATAGCCATAAATATTCCAATGTTCTTTTTTTTGTCCTGCTTGAGCTGCATTTTGTTTGCTTACTTTGCATTCCTCCATGTGCGCTCATAAGAGAGCTTGTTTAATCAGCCTTGCCTGCTGCCTGCCTTTCTGGACCCAGCCATCCTATGGCTGTCTCCAGCACCTCTCCTTCCCTGGCTGGCGTTTGGAACAGAGCACTGCATCCCCATTTGAGGTATGATAATCAGCTGATTAGCCCGAGAAGTCCTTTTCCCAGAGGCTCCTTTGTGTGCAAAATCCTCACACTCAATTGACATGTGGACATCATCAGGCTGATGAAATGCAATTGTAATGAACAAGTGAGACAGAGCATCTGCAGTGGGACCCCAAACGAAGAGGACCCTTCCCTCCTGACATGCTAATGCAGAGAGCTGCTCCCTGCCTGTACTCCCCGCGGGTCCCTCATGGAAATGTGAAGAGATGCATATTCAAAGCGATACCTTGTGAGGGGGGCCGGCTGTATGGAGGAGAGAGAGACGGGAGAAGAAACCCTGCGTGGACTTGGCCAAATGCTAATTCTAAGACAGATTATATTGCATCACGCGCAGTAATGATCTGACAGTTCATTTGTGAGGAGAGTTCAGGATCTGAGGTTTAATGCTTGGGTGGACGCAGGTGCCGAGCCCCAGCTCCTCAGAGCTGTCAGAGGCAGGCGGGGGGGCTGCTGTCAAATTATCCCAGTTAAAAGGGCTTAGACGCCTGCAAATATGAAAGACATTTAAGAAATTAATGCATTCGTATTCAACACATATTGCAACAGCGTTTCATTAGAGGTGCTCTAGTTGTATTAAAGCTGACATCTGACCTTTCACATTTCTCTGAGGCGCTCAGTAACAGTCTTATTATGTACAGGCTAAAGTCAAAGAGAAGGCAATTGTGATAACTAGCAATAATTAAACAAACTGACATTTTAGCACTCTCATTTTCACTCTTATTTCTGTTCTTATGTCCTTACACGGTAAACCGGCTATAAAAGCTGTGTTTGTGTGTATGAATACGGCATATACCATGGTACTGTATGCGTGGCATATATACAGTAGACTATATACGGCATTTTACTGCGAAGGAAAAGATGCCAAAGTGTGTAGCTGTTATCAATTACAGCTGAAGCGTGCCTTTGTTCCCTCCTTTTATCTCTTGGTTGTTTTGTGTTGTTATCTAATAGACACATCGCTGCAGTTTCATTGTTACTGCATAATCTTGCTGTGATTATGATAACCACGCATAATGGAGATAGATTCCGTACGATTTCGCCTGATCAACATTTCCTGCCTCTATACATAAAATATTCATCATAAACAGACACAGGCAGGGAGTCATGTAGACCATCACAGTCAAGATGAATTATAGCGGAGAGGATTTCTCGTCTCTATCGCGCCAACCCCGCGCGCGTACAGTGACTCGCAAAAAGTTTATTAAGGCAAATGATAGTGATCACACACTGAGTGAATCGTGTGTTAAATTATTCACACCGGCAGAATGCGAGAGCAGCTCCGTGATGTAGGGGCCATGATGTCATACACGCAGCGTACTATATGGATAGATGTAGGTCATTATGCCCATCGCCTCCAGCTGAGCTGCTTTTGTGATGGCAGGACCTCAGAGCCCGGGCCTCGGAGAGGGAGCAAATGGGCCAGTCGGCAGGCCTCCCTGCCTCCCTCAGCCTGTTGGGGCCCGCTGGGGCACCTGAGGCTGAGCGGGTCAAAGACACCGAGTGCTGTAGCCTCCCACGCCTCACCTCAGCGGTACCCCTAACCCTGGAGCTAGCGCGACCAGACCCTGTAGGCTTCCGAGGTGCGCTTCCTCCCACCAGGTGTTGGCGTCTGCAGGGTACGGAGTGGCGTCGGCCACCCAGGACTACACGTGGTGCTGGGGGGGTCAAACACCGTGCCGTGCAGGACCAGCTGTCACGTCGCTGCCCCCCCCCCCCTCTCTCCCCTCTCCCTCCCCCAACCCACCTCGGAGCCAAGCCCCGCTTGAAGAAGGCCAGATGCGCACAACGAGTCTGGCTGGCTGAACCCAGCACATTTGAATAATTCCTTCCATCATTATAGTAAGAGAAGCACATACACTGTAATCACGGAAATAGAATCTCATGTTGGGAATCGTAACAGTGTAACAGACAGGATCCTGCACACTATGACAGAGTGGTCTCCTAATAATTGGCAGGGTCACTGTTCAGTTGTTCACTATCAGCATACAAGGGCAATCCATTTATTTGAAAGGGGTAAGCCACCATGCTTGCATGTGTGTGCACCCAGATCAGAGACTCCAGGCTACTTGGGAAACAGCAACACTCCATCTTCTGTCTAACTGCGGCTAAAAGCATGAAAGCAGCAGTGAGATTTCATTTGGCTAACTGACTGAAGGCACTGAGGGAGTAAAGCCCATTGGAGAGATTTATACAGCCGCCCTGATGCCTCCTGCTCCCTATAATGGAACAAAAGCTTGTTGTCTCTTCCAATTACAGATGTCAAAACGCTTATTTTGAGGGTTGTGATCTTTTCCCTTTTAATCTGCAAAGATAAAAGGTCTTGGCTTCATTAGCATGTGTTCCTTTCCCCCAGAATAAGATTCCCTGCAAGCAGCCAGCTCTGCCGTTCAGCCTATTACCCACTCTTGGGGCCATTAAGGTCTAACATTAATGATGTGTAATTAGCATATGATGACAAATAATAACAATGCACTCCCATTTGATGTAATAGGGGGGTGGGATAATAACATGGAATCCCACTGTTTCCACCCTACATAAAGCTCACAATATTTATGGTTTACTGCCGACACTGTTGTTCAAAGGTATAATAGAGTGGGATACACTATGCGTGCATAAATTATTCAAGTGGGGTTGTTTATTGAGGAAAATTACAATTACAGTTCATCAATCAGTCAAAGTGCTTAATCTGCACAAAGCCTGACGGTAATCATTTAATCATACTCATGTACACGCAGTTATGCATTGTTATTTTCTTTCTAAGAAAACCCTATGAGATTAGAATACTATATTTATATTATTATAAACTACCATTATCATGTTGCAACCCTACTGTCTAGAAGCACACACAGGTTTTTATCAACATTTAATTACCCAAGTCAGCAGTATGTACTGCATACTTCAATACCAAAACACAACAATCATAATTCAGAATAGTGATCTAAAAGTTAATGACAGCACATAAGTGATCTATGTGCTGTAGATCTAGGAGAAGCCATCTGGAGTGACAGGTCTCCGAAGAGCTCTTCTCACCCATTTAAACAATCTGCCTGCTTGTGTCAGCATGTGGGTCCAGTGAAAAACCATACAATTAAAGCCATCCCACTTGTTTACACACACACATTCATACGCCACTACAACATGAAGCCTTTCTGTGTTTGGTAGCGCAGCCCACCCTTTCATGTTTTAACATCTGTCACAAAACTACACATCACCAATTATATTGAGGCATTGAACATTGCCAGTTTCAAATTTGATGGTTACCTCCTGTAAAGAAGATGGTGGGGCATCTCCAAATCAAACTAATGAAAGCACCTCAACAGAGGATTTGAATGAATATATCGACAAACTCAGAAGTTAGGTGCTGTTTAAATTGAAAGTGTTGGAAGACATCCCACTGTTGGGATGCATTTCATATGAATAGTGGTTGGAAATATATTCTGTATGAAAAAAAACAACTACACACACCCATTGAGCATGTTGTTATATTGTTACATTAAATATCGCACAAGTGGCTCACTATAACTATTACTGACAAAACATGCACATTGCTTTACCCTTCCCCTTAAAAAGAATTAAACAAAATAAAGCATCATATCTCACACTGGACAAGACAAAATAATAATCCTGTATGCGAGGATAAAAGGGACATGAAAACGTACTGAAAATTGAATTTGTTCCCTGGATAGCAGACATTTCCCTTTTTTTCCAAGCGAGGAATGCAGGGTTATTTGAAAGTCTGTTTACAGCATCCGGATCTCCAATTGACTTGCTAATGTTAACTTTTATTCCGTTGCCATGGGTTACCATGTCATGTGATTTGACACCTAGCTTCAGACACTGCTGATTAGTAGCATCCAGTTCTGTCCATCTCTGTGCATCACTGAACCATCTGGTCATTTATTCACTAATAAGCCCCTAATGGCCCAAATATTCAGCGGCCTGTCATTGTGACATGGCAGAAAATGCCTACATCTTTCAACTCGCCTCGACATGTTGCTTGTTTCACATCAAAACTCGTCATTTACAGGAGAGAAACTCGGGAGGGGTAAAAACTTGACCTAATCGGCAGTGTTAACACCGAGGCAGAGAGCTTCGTTGACTGGTACGCTGACTGAAGGGATGTTAACGCCAGCTCTGCTTCTCTACCACAGGGAGAATTATATGAGCACTGTCAATAGAAATGTCATTATGCACACATTGATTCCGTGCTCAGAAAGGACAGGTTATGCACAGCCCTGACTCTGAGATGCGATGAGAGAATTCAACGTGCTGCTCTTTTCCAGGTGTGCGTCTGCGATGTATTCACAAACAGCCTGTCATTTGTCACCAAAACATTGACTTTTTGCCAAAAATCTTTCCAGATGAAAAAACCCAGCTGGTATTGTAATTTATGACATGTAACCATAAATTTAACCTTTGTCGAGACACTGGAGGCAAACAATTAGCTAGCCATTGAATAAAAAATATCCTCAATTATCTGTCTCATTACAGCTATACTGGACTGCATGTGTAAAAAAGCAAGGACAATAAAGTAATTACTCAAAATACTCTCCATTTTAAGAAATTGTCTACTACAGTTGTAGTAGACAATCTTGTTACGGGCGAAGTTTAGTTTTAGGTTAGCACTCACTGTCTCCAACATCCCAAAATGTAGTTATTATATGTCTGATTGGAGGATGAATGGGGCTTGTGTTGACCGACCGGTTGTAGAATCTTTCTGTCACGTTAACTAGTCGGCCAGGAGGGTGTAAATGTATATTTAACTCCCTGTCACTTAGTAAGGCTGCACCCTGAGTCTCCATCAAGAGGGACTAAGTAAGATGGAAGACCTGCAGGCTTCGGTTGGGAAGGAGACAGGAAATGCCGCCTTTGGTGAACTCTCCCAGGACAGAGACTCTTAGACTTATGGGAATGTTTTGCGATGGGCGAGAGGGTGCAAAGTGTGTGTCCTTCACTCAGCTAATCTAAAATGTAGTGAAGGAATGTCGGGCCGTTGAGCTGTTTGAAGGATTTCATACTTGAAGCAACTGGAAGAAAATCCCCATTCTAGCTGATCTTTTCCCATACAAATCTCTTTGCATGCATTGGTATTACCGACTGTATATCATAGACCAAAATGCATATATCAAAATAATAACTGTCTTAAACCATCAGACTTAGTAAAAATATATGGGGGAAAGAAGGCTGAACGCAAGCATGAATGTGAGGGGAGAAATGTTTTATGTACAGAATCAGAAGCAATGAATGCATATCGGAGTCCAAACAAGCCCTCCAGTTCCTCTAATTAGCCAAAATGCTCAGATACAAACAGATAGCCTTGGCTGTCTGTTGCCTCTGCAGCTCTGTGGGCACATTCATGTAAACTTGTTCCAGGCTGCAGAGAGTATCATTAAGGTTTGGCTTGGTTTTTTGGTCTCTTTTAAAAGCAACTCCACGATAAAGCCCAGCCGGCTCGTCTCATTTGCTCTCTGTGTTGGATGTGTATTCTAATAACCGGCTTACAACAATGCGACCTGCCAGGGCAAATAATTAACCTTAAACTGAAACCAATTACATACTTTTCTGCCATTGCAAAAGCCTCTAAAAGCAATCATGTATAGCCTTCTCCAAAGAACGTTGTGCCGATAAAGAAACAAAGTGGAGCAATTCTGGGCTATTCCGTAGCAACAAATGAACACTGAGGAGATCTCTTCATGCTCACAGACATATCTAAGGAGAGAGACGATAAACAACAATTATATTGCTCCTCCCTGTCAGCGAGGCATGCCTCGGGTCAGTCCATTAGAGATCACCGTTAGCTGTGCACTCATGTTGGAATAAGAAGTGCACCCCCGTTTGCGGCCGGGCTTTTGACTGGCAGTTGGGACCTGGAGACTGTGTGTGTGTGTGTGTGTGTGTGTGTTTCGTGTTGTGAGCTTCCTGTGAATGCAGAAAGGGCTATCCAGACATAAACTTCCGCTGTCAGCATGGGCAATCATGGCATTTCATTGTCCAGCAGTATCATTACAATATGGTTATCATCTGAGCCTGAGTCTGACACCTTCTCCAGGACCTCTCCAATCACACACACCCGCCCCCCCCACACACACACATAGTAGGCTTCAGTACCAGGCAGCCAGGGCAAATCTCTGCTTTTGTGCTTGTCTGCCTTAATAGACTGGATGTCACTTCTGCCTGTGGAATGTGCCCGGCCTTCAGCTGTCAGTCAGGAGGCGCGGGTGTCAGGCCAGAGCGTGGCTGGAGCTTTCTGGATTAGAGGGTAGTTACCATGGCTGTCAGATTACTGACAGCCTGACACCCTCGCTCCCAACTTCCTCTTATTGTTTCTTTGTTTCTCTCAAACATCCTCCAGATGGGAGAATTACCAACCAGGAGAGGGAGAGCGAGAGAGGAGGAAAGGGAGGTGTGTGTGTGTTGGGGGGGGTTTGGATACAAAAGCCGTGGCGGTTTTTAAAAAGTTCTATGCCCCGTTAGCTTTGCGATGAAGTAAAGCGGGCTTGGTAGCTTCCCACAGAGAGAGGAGGACGGGCAGAGAGGATGAAGGAGAGAGAGCGAGAGAGAGAACGCTCACCTGTATTCCCACCTCTGCTCGTTATCTTTGCTATTCATGTCAGGATAGGTGATTGTGTTGGCCATTAGTGTTCTTTTACCCAACAGAGCGTCTTAGTTAGGACCACGCTAGAGAGCCCCGTCTTCGCTGAATATTCACCTTCCTCGACTCCACCTGTCTTCCTCCGTCTCCAGTAATGCTGAGGATGTTCCTTAAATTCTACTTCTTCCTTAAATCAAATGATTTCAGATTTCGTTTAATCTGGAAAGGATGAGCCCCCCGGGAAGTGGACAGCCATGCTAAAATCCCTCAGAAGCGTCCCATAATGGCAAAGGAATTTTAATGATTGTGTAGACTGTTGGTATATGCTACGGGTCAGCACTTGTCTGCACGTTCCTCATTCCTCTCATCTCTGTGACCCTGTGCGGTGCCTCTGTCATTCTGCCATTCTTAAATGAGCCCTGGGCTAACGCCGGAGCACTACATCCGAGAGAGAGAGCGAGAGAGAGATGACGTCCGTTGACATGAAATTTCACATCTCATTTACTAGTACAGGTTAAAATTCCAGTAGAATAGGCAGCCTGAGCACTGTAAGAATAATACGAATGTGTTGTTCAACTGAACTTGGTTAGGTTATCTTCACCTTAACTCAACAGAATTTAACTCAACTGCTCAAGTGACATAAAATGTCATATTTATTAACGTGATAGTTTCTTTCAGTTGAACATAAAATAACATGCTAAGATTTATTATAACTACGGGATTTCACATTTCAGGCAGGGTATTATGATGTGTATCATGCGTAATACCTGCACGACATATAGCGTTTGGCCTGAAATCACCATCAAATCCCTCATTTAAGGGGAACTACATTAAGCAGAATGTGCAACGCCATATAGTTTAAATGTTAATAAAGGAACTGCCCCCTCTAGACAATTACTATAATTTTCAGGTTCGCCGAAAAATAAAAAGTCCATAGTTTTTGATATTTATTCACATTTTCTATGAGCAAAATGTTACTGCCACCCTGCAGAACAAGCTATATAATAAAGGATTCTTCAAGAATGAAACCAATCCCACTTCCAACAGCCCCCCCAGTGTTTCTGAAGTGAACTTTAGAAACAATTACATAGCTGTAAAATGAAAGAAAATATTATGTTTCCAAATACACTAATATTACTACAACCCCTTCGCCACCCGTTTCTGCTATGAAAATAACCAACGGCAGATTACAGTTTGCCCTGACCTCCACTCTCTTTTAACAAGCCCAGCTACAGTGTTGTACAGGTAAAGATAATGAGGGTGGCTGCCTGAGGAGAGACCCAATGCAAAACAGTTATAGTTAGTTACAGGAGCACAGGTTAATATTCTCTCATGTCCCGCGCCTCCCGCATTCCCCTTTGTCCTGCATCAATCTTAATGAAAGTTATGAGACCTGTCTGCAATGATAAGCAGCCACTCAGGCGTTCTCTTTGTCAAGGCTCCCACATTATGCCTCCCCTTCAGCCTATGTTTTGCATAGCCTAAAGCATCTATTAAAATCCCCTTGTAAAATTCATAAAACAAAAATGTGGTGGGTCAAGTCTAGGGGGAGCCAAAGTAAGCTGCTTATTAGCAGGGAGTCGAAAACACAGATCCAATTACAGATCCTGAACAAGGAGCACTAAGAATCAGCATTGGGGAATAAGTATTTTCCTTTTTCTCTCCCCTTCAATTGGCCTAGGTGCAGGGGCAAGCGAGGGAGGTATCGGAGAGCGGGCTCCACGGATGGTAATTACAGTGGGAGTGTTTAGTGCATGAAGCAGGAGTTGGAGCCATTCAAGTACAAACTCATGTAAATCTTCACTTTGCTTCAGATAGTAAATTGGTCGGGTTTAAGAGGAATCCCACGAGGAGCTGGGGAGATGGGCTGCACAGAGAGGAGGCATGAGCTCCAGAGATATGTAAAGAATCTCTGTCTGGAATTTAAAGGACTACAAATTAGACCAGACATTAGCCTTTTCCCCCTCCTACAGAGCCAGCAGAATGTGAATGAAACAGAATAAATAACTATAAGACGGATTTTCTTCCCTTCTTATAAGATGACATTAATCCTTTCATGTGCGATGACAGCTAACAGGGTCTGGCCTTCTCCCCAGGCGGCCATATAAAGCAAGGAGATCTCCTAAGATACCAACAAGTACAAGCCTCCATTAATAAGAGGTCCTGATAGAGGTCTCCACCCCACATTTAATAGGCTGGTTTACACCAACGTACGCCCAGCGCAAGGTGCTCATCAACAGATGGCTCTCGTTAAACAAATCAACATTATTATGCATCTAATTCCATCGAGCGTTACATTCTTTCATTTGTAACGTTCCACATCTACTGTATAACAAGCGGCCAGCAGGGGTTTATTTTCTACACCCCCACCCCCCTGGATTTCCCGAGGCTGGAGCGCCTCTCAAGTGTACAATGGTGTGAGCGTTTGAGCCCTTTTTAAAGAAAGAAAGATCAAAGGCACCCAGTCCTTCCCCGTTGCCGGTTTAAGCCGTAACCCGGTGCGGACTCGACCCCTCCCCTCCACATCTCAGATAGCAGATAGTGGTGGGTGGCGAGCTGACTGATTGCTGGGACTGTACTGTCAGTCTCTCCACGGACAACCATGGCAGGGGACAGCGGACCCCTCCGCACCAACACTGTCCAGAGAGGGATTGGGAGGGCACGCATCCCATAATGACCTCAGTGGGTAATGTGCTATCCACTTCTATCTAGACAGGGTCATTCATTTGCCCAAATGGACAATCCATCACATTGGGGCAGGCATTCCGCATGGGAGTAAATGGACGCAATATTTAGTTTTCAAAGCGTTCCTGAGAAATGAATGTGCATTTTCAAATATATCAAGCAGAATATGTTGTCTTCTGTTAATAACATATATATTCATTCATTTTTACATTATTAATCATATAATTGAAAATTATTATTATTTATTATAACAATTGAGTAATAAGAAACATAAAATATCTAAATTCAATTAACCGTTAGTGATTCATTTTAACTACAGTACGGTATATGTGGGCCACATAGCCTATAGAGTAGAAGTACACAGACAGAATTACAAAATTATAAAATATAAAATGTTTCATGTACTAATGTTTAAATTGAACATGGCATAGTGGCCTGAACATACAGATTTGTCTTAAATTGTAGCTCACATTCCACTAAATTCTACACAAATTATTTATTTTCCACTTAATTATGTCAAATAAACCTCTAAAATAACTTTAAAAACCGAAATAATTTTGCATGACACAATTTTAATACATTACAATTTGGCATAGTTAATGTAAGTAAAGTTCAAGGTATTCACATTTTTAAATGTTACAAAAGTTAGACATTAGGATATTTATGCATCTTCCTTTATAATTATTGTACTATTTTACAATTCTACACAAACTAACTAACCTAAAGAATAAACTAAAAAAACATGTAAATAATATACCTTAACATACATTCTTTAATTAAATACCACATTCTATTAGCATGCCGACTTAAGAAATATCACAAACGGCAGAAAACATTTTATATTCCATTGCCTGATCTTTTTCCTTTCTATTGCTAGTTTCTTATTTCCACCCTATCCTGCTCAATTTTCTCCACTGCCAAGTGACTGATACCAAAAACCATTTCTATTTATGCAGTGAAATCAGACACAATGCAAATAAAATCTGCAAGGCCTCGCCAACATTTGAGTCTCTCTGTGTGCAGATTAATTGGGAGCCTTTGTGCTGCGATTTCAGTTGAGTGCAGTTTGACTAACATCTTAACCTACTTAGTGCAATTAGTGCTTCATTAGAGAGGCTAACTAACTATTGCTTCTCTCCATAATGATGTGCAAGAGTGTAGACATAAAAGTACATAATCAATGGTTCCCAATTATTGCACGCGCAACCACTATTTCAAATAAACTGGATAATAATATAGAGCCATTACGAAGTCTAAGGTAGCAGAACCATTTAATTGCAGTGCAGTTCTTCTCAGCTCCAAGATTTTTTCACACTAATGAAGTGTCATACAAAAAAGGCTGTATTGATTTTTTTCCACCACCCAGCCTCCACCACAAATATGTAATTATCCTTTTTATATCTGGCAGGGGATTAAAGTAATCTATAGTATCTAGCCTTTGCGCTTCTCTGACAGGGCTGTGTGGGGCTTTTACCCTTTTCAAAATATGCAGCTTTTTTGATGAATGAACTTTAGACAAAATGCTGTTCCGCTTTGTGTTGTTTTGTCTAAAAACCTGTATTCTGAAGACATCATGCAACGCGTACAGCTGCCTGAGCTTTCACTACACCATCATGGCATTTCAAGCCCTGTCATCTCTGGGCCGAGCAGTTAGAGCTAACCATTAGATAACACACACACACACACACACACACACACACACACACACACACAAACATTCAGACAAAGACATAATACACACACACAGGCACAGGCACATGCGCATGC